>CALYLW010000173.1:3093588-3181860 GCA_944989445.1 Ampullaceana balthica | reverse complement strand
ATCTACTAATAATAAAATACTCCCATTCTTACACACACAGGTATTTCATTAATAATATTTATTTTAACAAATATTCAACAAATTGCAATGTGCACTATATACAGAAATTTCACCAGTAATATGCCTCCAGCTCATACCCAATAAAAATATTAGTTTCACAATCAGCTAGTGTATATTCCCAAATTACATAATATAAGGAATCGTTTTAATACTAACATTCTGGAACTACCACGGTTTTTCGTTACCTCGTAGATAGTCTAGTCCTATACTACCTCGAGCCTTCGAGGGTAGCAAAGTTATTACTACTCAAAATGTTATTACGCTATATATACATCAATATACAAAAAGAAAAACATTTTCACATTGAAGTATAATCACTCTTCATATTACCCAAAAAAAACTCATCTTGAGTATGGTATAAATGACTTAAATGACACCCATGTTTCACATAGCCAAGATCTCATGGTTCATCATGATTTAGATGATCCATGTGTTTTAACAAGTCGAAGAATAGTCATGGTTCACTGTGACATTAATTGCTCAAGCACATGTCGCACATAACAATGAACAATGGCATGAGCTTCTCAATGGTCTCTTAATATTGAGCTAATCTAGTGTCACAACAACACGATCTCACCCTGACCAATTTTCTGTCACCTTTATCCTTAATACTTGTATCCTATGGGACATGTTATGTAGGCGTTTTCTGTCCACTCACATAGCGGGACTTCGTATGGTATACTATATTTATCGCGTCCCCACTACTGGACCTACATTTATGTATATTTACGGCCCTCATACTGGGACCCATTAATGTATATTTAATCGTCCCTCACTACTCGGGACAGTTCATAGACAATACCACCCAGTTAATGGAGGACCACAAATAACGTATATTCATAATCAAACATAATCAATCGGCAATAAATCTTCATGAATAAAAAATTCATCATCATAACATATACACCTTATTATCAATGTTATAACAAATTGCCTGAGAGAGGGCCCTCCAAACATAGTTGTGCTCAACAACTAATCAATAATGATGTCGTGCACATAAGAATTCCTCGACTGATCAATTCATACTAATAGTAACTCACTGGGAATGGTCGCTCAGACACACCCCAAGTACAAATACAAAACATCCACTTATCATAACTCACTCATAAGTTACCTACTCAGAATAGCATCATCACTAATCCTATACCAAAACATTATCAACAATAACAACATCTCTTATCATAGAAAAATTTGGACTGAGGTCTCCAGTGCACAAAATTTTTCTTATATGATTCAATCCATTTGTCTCATGACAACATACGAACCTACTTTATTCTATTACGCATACTGATACTAGTACAAGGTCACGCAGATCACAACTTCAATATCCCAAAAATATCTCATTATTACATCATAATATTTTCAACAATTATCATCATCATCATCATCATAGAAGATACAATACCAATATCCCGATGTGATTTAACGTAGACGCCCTCTCATATACCGTAATACCCAGACAACTTCATGTAGTGCATCAAATAACAGTCATCATGAGTATTGAGATGTTGGAACATTTCGTATCATTCCCATTCTCATAACAAGAAACGACACCTTATTGGCATTACCATAGAGCGTACCCATAAATTTGTTTGTAACTACTATCATTTGAGCATTGTACCCTAGGCTCTTAACTTTATTAGCTATTTTGACATCACTCTTCTTGTACTCACCACAAATCCACTACAAAATATGTCAGTATACTCTGAGTGAGTCTTAGGTGGGACGTGATTTTCTAATACAGTCTTTGTCTGTCACCACTCCATTGCCACACCTCATCTCTCGAGCGATCCTCCATCGTCGCAACTTCTATGATGCTTCACTTCTTCGTTAAGTATACCTCCACCATCTGAAATTCTCCCGATCACTCTCTGTCACCCCCTCACGACTTATCATGTTAGCTTACCATCCGCCCTTGCAATCTCGCACAATACTTCAGGTCACTACATTGGAATTTTCCTCACCTGACCTCTTTGAATTGGTACTCTATGTGACCGACACAGGAGCTGACCATTGCGTCCAAAACACAGAGTACAACACCGCACGCAGCTATCCCACATAAGAACAATGAAATGTGTTCAACCGGACCCCAATTATTAATTCATAAAACATAGTCTCACACAGACCGGCCGTAAGCCTGACTCAGCTGAGGCTCTTTGTCCGTCATCGGTCACTATGCATTCTGCCAGAACTTGATCGCACTAGCGTGTCTATTGTATATGTTTCTGTTGAGCTCCGCGTGTTTGCCCTTGCTCCGCGACCTTGGAGGTTATACGTGTCACACTTTGTCTCAACAACTCACAACCAGTGTTTAAGCTGAGCCCACGTCATATTGTTGATATGCTCCACTGAAGGGTTTCTCCTTAAGTTGCTTGTTTTCTTATCCCAATGTGGGATATCTGCTCCTTAGAGCTTATGGAGCTAGTCGCACACTCAATTTTCCCATCATTATCTCAATAGTTCTACTCTGATCTCTCTCAATAAGCTCTTGCTATAATCCTACTAGAAATTCAAGTACGCACAATCAATATTTCCAACATTATCACTTATTACTACATTCAATACATTTTGCTCTGGGAGGTTAATGTTAGCGAGGTGTGCGTGGGGGGGGGGTGGGGGGGGGGGGGGGGGGGGGGGGGGGGGGGGGGGTTATATATTATTTTTGTAATTATTTATATAATGCTTTATAATGTATAATGTTTATATTACTAAAATCAAGATATAATTAGTGAAAAATACAACCATTTTTAAATAAAATAAAGAAAAAAAAAAAAAAAAAAAAACAAACCCAGTGAACACAACAACCAAGCCACTCACCTCCTCACCCACGCCCCCCCATCCCGGCCCGCCCCTCTCCCCCCCCGTCCACTCCAACCCCGCCCCACAAACGCCCCCCACACCCCCACACCCTCCCCACGCCCCCCACCCCCCCAACTACTACCACTACCACCACCCCCCGCCCCGACCCCCACACGCCACACAGCCCCCCCATCCCCCACCTATCCCCCCCCAACCTCCCATCCAACCCACTCCCCACCCCACTCAACCCCAACCCCCACACCAAACACCCGACCCCAACACCTCCACCCCCTCCACCCACAGCCTCTCACACCCTCCCCAACCACCCCTCACACTCAACTCCACACGACCACGCATCTCGCTCACTAACCCTCGCTTCACCCGAACTCCCCTCATCGAGAGCGTACTACCCTACCTCCTAACCATAAACATCAGACAACCCCAAAAGCACCACCTAGCGACGTATCGCTCCCAAGTCACACAAACTACCCCAAAACGAGTCGGACCCACACTAGTACAACGCGACAGGCCGTTACACTAGCACCCAGTCAAGACAGACACGCCACTACCCGGAACCTCAACACAGCTGACACAACCTACCTTAACACATACCTTTTCAACACATGCAATCGCCACACAGTCATATAAGTCTTCGTTCGTATCAGGTGCGCTATAGACAGTGTATACCATCATTAAATCTCCACATCTAATATGAGTAAGATGTGTCTTTATTTCCATTTAGCTTCCACTGTAAGTTCTGCAAACATTCATCTTTCTCAGTCACCGTCTTATTCAGCCCTGTTACCTTTCTATCTTTGTCCTTAATTATTTTAAGCCAGCTGGATTTTTCTTCATCATTTTGAGCCAGTAGTTTGTACATTTCGGCAATTCTCATTCTTAAGTTCATTGATTCAACTTCAGTTTCCTCTATTTTTAATCTGTGTTTGATGTCAACTTTTTCGAGATCCGTTAGTCTAGTTTCAACCTTGTTCAATGTTGACTCTAGTTTACTTACTGTCTCTTTGTGTTCCTTTAATTCATTCTCTCTAAGGGTCAGATTATTTCTCAATTCACTAATGAGTTTATTACTTTCTTCCCTGGCTATCTCGCCAGCTGCCGGTTCTGCCACCTTAACTTCTTTCGTTACATACGGCTCTTCCCAAAATAAGCTGGCTATTCCATATAATTCTTCCTGGCAGTTACTCTCGTTACTTTTTAAAGCTCCCTGTTTAATTCTACGTTTTCTTCTTTTCTCTTCATCATTTTCTAACATTTTCTCCTGTCTCTTTTCGTATTGTCGCTGCTTCTTTTCATCTTTTTTCTGTCGCAGTCTTTGTCTTTCTTCGTTTTGTCTCAATGATTCTTTATCTTCTTGCTCCCACTTTAACCGTACCTCTTCAATTTTTTTTAACCACCAGCTATCTTCCCTTTCACCCTTTTCCTTCCATTTATTAGCAGTCACTACATTAGTTAATTGACCCTGCTTTATCTTCTTTTCGTTCTTATGTGTGCTCCTTTCTAAAGTATCACTAGCATAATAATTTATTGTATCATTTGCTTCATCATATTCCACTCGTGTGACTTTCTCTACATCTCCGATTCCTTCAGTCTTCTCATCACAGTCATTCTGAACTTCTATTTCTTCCGATTTAATTTCACCCTTTGTCCCAGCTATTAAGGCGTCTATAACTGAATGATCATCTCTCTTCTCTGGCTCAGGAGTGTTTTCCTTGGTCTCTTTTCCTACCGCCCCCATCCTAATTTCATCTCTGACTTGTTCGGCATAATTCTTTTCAGGTTCTACCACTTTATTGTCTGTTTCTTTAACATTATTTTCAGGTTTTACAGGGTTCTTGTCCGTTTCTTTACCATTGTTGACATTTTCAACAACTTTCTTGTCCGACTGCGTAATCGTTTTCCCCCTTGCTAATTCTTTCCTGACTTTTTCCTTTCTTCCTTTCTTTTTGCTAGCGGCAGCAGTGTCTATCGAAATTTTCCTAGTAGTGGAATTCAAATCGCTTTTGGAAAAGTTTTTATTTTCAATTTCGGCTACCCCTTTTTGACATTTCAACTCCGGTTTCTCAGTCACGTGTTTGGTTCTCGATTTATATCTTTTCTTTGGTCCCGAAGTGGTTTGAGTAATTAGAACGTTATTATTTGTACCTATCTTGTCTTCCTCTTTAACTCCTCTATACATTTCATCGGCCATTTCTAGTTCTCTTTGTCTCTCCCTTTCTAACCTTCTTGACTCCTCCGCCCTTTCTTCTTTCCGTTTCTCTCTTTCCTCATCTTCCTCCCTCCTCTTCCTATCTCTTTCCTCATCTTCCTCCCTCTTGTACGCCTCTATAACCCATCTCTTAGCCTCCTCCCCTTCAAATCCCAGCTCCCGGGCACTTTGTTTAAGTTTTTCTACATTAGGCAACCACATTTTAATGTTTCTATATTAATAGTCACTCTACGGTCACAATATAAAATTTGTCCACCGTCTTTTGACTCTCCCCTTTACACTCAAAATTTTCTAACTATCTAATATTTTTACAATATTTTACAATTCAAAATTTCATCAAAAAGTACTTACTATCATGGGAAATCCACACTCACATACATAAGAAAACACATTACACCAGGGCAGTATCAATATCCATAGGTAAGAAAATCACAAAGTCACCGACTTCACTGTCACGTATTACTGAGGTTGTAACCTCGAGGTTGTCCTGGCTGTATTCAGCTTCTCCAACGTGTTACTGTCATAGTTAGTGTTCGTTATTCCTTCGATGCTCCTCCGGGTGCAGTTTGCATGGCCTCCATTGCTGCGTCTATAACCCCACTGCTTCGTCTGTCTTCAATACCACTGCACCGGCTGTCTTCAACATCACTGCTCCGGCTGTCTTCAGCAGTACTGCTACGGCTGTCTTCCCCACCACTTCTATGGCTGTGTTTCACACCACTGCTCCAGCTGTCTTCAACACCACTGGTCTCGTCGTTACGAGGCGTAAGCCCTACGCTCTCGTGAAGATCTTGATATCAGTATGGCTAGTACGTGCCTTGATGTGCTGCGTTGGCTCGAACCGATGGCTCGGTTTTTCGGCGGGCCCCCACTGTGGCGGAGTCGTTGTCTAGGGGTTGAGGTCCCCCCTTAGCCACAGATATTTACCACGTAGACGGGTAAAAGACTTAGCAACGCTGGGTTGTTTTCTTTCAACATAAGTTTATTGACATCCAGAAGCTTTGAACATAGTTATGGTACAGTACAATTGGCAGTTTACAGTTGATGGTCATACCATCCAGAGTCCTCGGCCCAGCTTGACCGGATTGGACTACGTTCACAAACTCCACACTCTATCGTACGTCTTTCACCTGTCTGCTACTTGGCAACTTAACAAATCTCTCAGCGACACACAATGTGACCCATTTTATACCCCGTCTTGTCCGACTGGTTTTTGACTGGCCCCTGGGTCAATCACCATGTCTCCCTTTGACCGTGGTCCTGTCAATTCATTACAACTTGCACGCACCTTGCGTTCACCCGCCCCCCCGTTCCACGAGGACAAGTGTTCACAACCCCATTTATGCGTAGTCATCCCCACACCACAACATCTGACCGTAACATATACTATAACAATAATTTTGTGCCTAAGCATGGTCTGTATCAGAGTATGGTAGATGCTACACTGAGTGTGCCTTAAAACTGTTTCCCCTTATAAAAATGTATAAATAATTGTCTTGAAAATATTTATCTGTAAATGTTGAGAAAAAACTTTCAAAATTGTAAGGTGCAGTACTTTTTAATTTTTTATTGCCGGTACAGAAATTCGGACCTGGTTAATTTTAAAAGAATTCTTTCAGTTTTTCAAAAAATGCAATTTTACGAATGATTCCCTTTAAAACAAACATCACAGCATCCATTATTTCAATCGTACAATAATGTTGCATATCAGGGGCGTCTACACAAAGATAAAATTATAAAAATAGCGAAATACTCATACCCCTCATACTTGCCATGCTGTTACACCCCATATTTGTCTATACTGTTACCCCTGATAGCTGCCATACTGATACCTATCATACTTGTCATACTGTTACCCCTCATACTTGTCATACTGTTACCCCTCATACTTGCCGTGCTGTTACCCCTCATACCTGCCATACTGTTACCCCTCATACCTGCCATACTGTTACCCCTCATACTTGTCATACTGTTACCCCTCATACTTGTCATACTGTTACCCCTCATACTTGTCATACTGTTACCCCTCATACCTGTCATACTGTTACCCCTCATACTTGCCATACTGTTACCCCTCATACTTGTCATACTGTTACCCCTCATACTTGTCATACTGTTACCCCTCATACTTGTCATACTGTTACCCCTCATACCTGTCATACTGTTACCCCTCATTGTTGCCATGCTGTTACCCCTAATACTTGTCATACTGTTACCCCTAATACTTGTCATACTGTTACCCCTCATACTTGTCATACTGTTACCCCTCATACTTGTCATACTGTTACCCCTCATACTTGCCATGCTGATACCCCTCATACTTGCCATGCTGTTACCCCTAATACTTGTCATACTGTTACCCCTAATACTTGTCATACTGTTACCCCTAATACTTGTCATACTGTTACCCCTCATACTTGCCATGCTGTTACCCCTCATACTTGCCATGCTGATACCCCTAATACTTGCCATGCTGTTACCCCTAATACTTGTCATACTGTTACCCCTAATACTTGTCATACTGTTACCCCTCATACTTGCCATGCTGTTACCCCTCATACTTGCCATGCTGATACCCCTAATACTTGCCATGCTGTTACCCCTAATACTTGTCATACTGTTACCCCTAATACTTGTCATACTGTTACCCCTCATACTTGTCATACTGTTACCCCTCATACTTGCCATGCTGTTACCCCTCATACTTGTCATACTGTTACCCCTCATACTTGTCATACTGTTACCCCTCATACTTGCCATGCTGTTACCCCTCATACTTGTCATACTGTTACCCCTAATACTTGTCATACTGTTACCCCTAATACTTGTCATACTGTTACCCCTCATACTTGTCATACTGTTACCCCTCATACTTGTCATACTGTTACCCCTAATACTTGTCATACTGTTACCCCTAATACTTGTCATACTGTTACCCCTCATACTTGCCATGCTGTTACCCCTCATACTTGTCATACTGTTACCCCTAATACTTGTCATACTGTTACCCCTAATACTTGTCATACTGTTACCCCTAATACTTGTCATACTGTTACCCCTAATACTTGTCATACTGTTACCCCTCATACTTGTCATACTGTTACCCCTCATACTTGCCATGCTGTTACCCCTCATACTTGTCATACTGTTACCCCTAATACTTTTCATACTGTTACCCCTAATACTTGTCATACTGTTACCCCTCATACTTGTCATACTGTTACCCCTCATACTTGCCATACTGTTACCCCTCATACTTGCCATGCTGATACCCCTCATACTTGCCATGCTGTTACCCCTCATACTTGTCATACTGTTACCCCTCATAGTTGCCATGATGTTACCCCTCATACTTGTCATACTGTTACCCCTCAAAACACCTGCCATGCTGATACCCCTCATAGTTGCCATGCTGTTACCCCTCATACTTGTCATGCTGTTACCCCTCATAGTTGCCATGATGTTACCCCTCATACTTGTCATACTGTTACCCCTCAAAACACCTGCCATGCTGATACCCCTCATAGTTGCCATGCTGTTACCCCTCATACTTGCCATGATGTTACCCCTCATACTTGCCATGCTGTTACCCCTCATAGTTGCCATGATGTTACCCCTCATAGTTGCCATGCTGTTACCCCTCATACTTGCCATGCTGTTACTCCTCATACTTGCCATGATGTTACCCCTCATACTTGCCATGCTGTTACCCCTCATACTTGCCATGCTGTTACCCCTCATACTTGCCATGATGTTACCCCTCATACTTGCCATGCTGTTACCCCTCATACTTGCCATGATGTTACCCCTCATACTTGCCATGCTGTTACCCCTCATACTTGCCATGCTGTTACCCCTCATACTTGCCATGCTGTTACCCCTCATACTTGCCATACTGTTACCCCTCATACTTGCCATGCTGTTACCCCTCATAGTTGCCATGCTGTTACCCCTCATACTTGCCATGCTGTTACCCCTCATAGTTGCCATGATGTTACCCCTCATACTTGCCATGCTGTTACCCCTCATAGTTGCCATGATGTTACCCCTCATACTTGCCATGCTGTTACCCCTCATACTTGTCATACTGTTACCCCTCAAAACACCTGACATGCTGATACCCCTCATAGTTGCCATGCTGTTACCCCTCATAGTTGCCATGCTGTTACCCCTCATAGTTGCCATGCTGTTACCCCTCATACTTGTCATACTGTTACCCCTCATAGTTGCCATGCTGTTACCCCTTATACTTGTCATACTGTTACCCCTCAAAACACCTGCCATGCTGATACCCCTAACAGATTCGCCTCTCCCATATCGACAACACGGCTGGATAATGGAAGTGAATGGCTTTCCAGGCTTGTAATCTTAATGAAAATCGTAGTCTCTAGCGATGGATGTGGGAACAAAGTGACCAGAAAAGAAATTTATAACAATATTATCAAGTACTTTAAGTACAAGCGGTGTTTTATTTATAAGAGAAATAACTTTTTTGTTAAAAACGCACTTAATCATCATACTATTTGCTATAAACAATTAACATATTTGAACAAAATATTTTTCTGGTTTTAATTTTAAGCTGCTGAATAACAAGAGAGATTTATTGATTTTAGAATTACCGCTGTTATTTGTCAGGGTGAATGCCCTTGTCATCTGGGTGGGCGGGATGTGTGTGGGCGTGTGTTTTAGACAGACTGGAAATAGACCCTAATAGTTTTAACAACCCCTATGTATTTTTCTAAGCACTTTTTATTTGCTAACATTGTTTATATTATGTATTTTTGTGTGTGACAATTATTGTTTGTGACGATCGTGTTTGTGTAACTAGTGTATTGTGTGACATCTTACTTGAGGGACAACCGTGGTGTGTGACAATTGTGTTTGTAACAACTGTGTTTGTGTGACGACTTTCTTGGGGGACATCCTATTTGTGAGACAATCTTGTTTTGTGACTATTGTGATTGTGACAACTGTGTTTTTGTATGAAAACTGTGCTGTGTGACAATTGTGTTTGTGACAGTTGTGTTTTTGTGTGACAACTGTGCTGTGTAAAAATTGTGTTTGTGACAACTGTGTTTGTGTGAAAACACTTTCTCGTGTGATATCCTATTTGACAATGGTGTTATTTGACATCCTATTTATATAAAAATTGTGCTGTGCGACAATTGAGTTTTATGACAATTGTGTTTGTATGACTTCCTATTATGGGAAAATTGAGTTGTGCGAAAACTGTGTTTGTGTGACAATTGTGTTTTGTCACATCCTATTATATTTGTGTAACTGTCGTGTTGTTTGACAATTGTGCTTTTGAGTGACAACTGTGTTGTCTAACAATTGTTTTAGTGTGACAATTTTGTTGTGTGACATCGTATTTGTGTGACAGTGTTCGGGTGCGATCTTTTAACTTTCTTTTCACAGTCGGGGGAGGAAAAAATAGAGTTAAAACCAACACAACATGGCGCCATGACGTATTGCGAAATGTTTAACGACACAACTTAAGCGTTACTCTTCTATCAAACTCCCCCCCCCCACCCCGGACCAAAAAAAAGAGGCAAATTGCATATTTATCAACATTTTCCCCTCTTCAGCTCAGTGGTGAAATCGATCCACATCGATAGGCGTTCATTTATTGCCCGGCCTTGATTTCCGATGTCGGTGATGGAAGCAGAAATAATCACAGGCCCTATCGCCAAATCTCGCGTGAATGCCAGTTCTAAACTTGAAGGTTTAATATGACATACTTAAGAAATTGAGTGGTGGTTGGGGGGGGGGCTAAAAATAAGTCACATAAAAAATAAGGTGGATTATGATAGGTCCCTATGACCGATCCCTTGGATCCCACGCCGGTTGGGACAGAGCGTCTAGGATCAACATTTAAAAAAAAATAAAGTTTGGGCTGTTGATTCAATTTGATATTGATCGTATGAAGGATCCGCATCCACATTAATCGTGGAGGTAACATAGTCAAGGGGCCGTCCATAAAGTACGTCACGCTATTTTTGACCATTTTAAACACCCCCTCCCCTTGTCACAAATCTCGGACCCCCCCTAAAATACGTCACACTTTCGAACAAAAATTTTGTTTTTTATTAACAAAATAATTAAAATTTAATATAAAACACCGTGACGTCACACATGGCCGAAATCCCCCTCCCCCCTGTCACACTTTCTTACACCCCCTCCCCCCTCTGGAGCGTGACGTAGGTTATGGACGGCCCCCAAGCTAATGTAGAGCCGCTGGATCCAAGAAGGTACTTTTGCCGACAAAAAGGAATTGGAAAGTACGCAGGAGATTGTGCGCTCATCCTATACCCAATCGACGGGACACCAAACGATGAAATTTCGGGATCCTGTGAGCAAAGAGGCTCTGAATTTCGAGACGAGCCTTAGAGATTACACATAGCTCTGGAAAATGATGTCTTTCCATCTAGAAAAGTGTCAACTGTTACAAATAAAACAACAAATTATTTCATTCACGGGAAAACAACTAATCCAAACTAAAGATGAAAGTTACTTATAATAGAGTAAGAATATATGAGAAATTATCAGGTAACGCCCACGTCAATTAAGTACAAATGTAATTAAAAACTTCAACAAAATCCTTAGGCTTTAAAAAGAGAAAATTTTACCAAAGTAATAAGAATATAAAAGATAATTTGTTGAGACCTGTTATAAAATTATGCATCTCCTGTATAGGACCCATCCACCAAGGACAATACAGATCACCTAGTACAAATTAAAAAAAGACTTGCCAGATTCATTACCAGAGAATATTGAAAACTGGCAAGAGTAACACCATTAGTTAAATAATCAAGCCTAGAAACTATAGTGGATAGAATCACAAAGTAATAATAATACATAAGGATATCAATTCTTATTTGGAAATAAAAACAAAGATAATTTAATAAAACCATCTGAAAGACATTGGGATAAATACAATTTTCTTATTCCGTATGCAAGAAAAAAAACATACAAATTACCCTTCGTCCCGTCTGGAATTCGGGCGTGGAATGATCCAGGAAAACCAATGCACTATAAACATTTAAAACCCTAATAAAAATGCAAGACGTGACAGAAACCATGGGTAATCGTATGATGCAATAATGTTCTATATAGAAGCAGCGTCTGTAATAGATATGATGTCCGCTCTCAATCTGTGTATGGAAGCTTCGTAGCACAAACTTGGTTGTGGGAAACATTGAAAAGTTGAGAGACTATGTGGCAGTGCAGTGTTATCCCAAGAACCTGAATTGGTAAAAAACGTGAAGATTTTTTGAAAGAAAAAACAAAAAAACTGGGCTGCCCACAAGATACATTTATTAATTTGGAGTTAAAAGCTGGTCGACACTGTTAAACCACTAGCAGTGGGCAGACAATACAACTTGCTGAAGTGTGCACGTAAAAGCTGAGCCGAACAGACCAATGGTGGAAGTTGAGTCACCATCGGCGCTTGATATTCAGATGAAGAAAGAACAAGGCTCCTTGTAACTTCGACGTGATTCCTTTGACCACACCAGTGATGAACAGTCGGCATTTCACCCCGACCCACGAAACTGTAACTTTACCTTCAATGCTCCGTCCGCGAGATTACCGTGGCGGGCAGAATAGGTGCGGCATGGCCAGCAGGTTATCGGTTTACAAGCCAGGACTTTAAAAGTGTAACTAAAACCTCACATTAGGTACGTTGTAGTGATGTTGAGTCAAATTTCAATACTTATTCATGGAAACACCATTTGCCATTTTTTCCTGGTACCGGTACTAAATGGTATGGTACACAGTAGTACACAAAACGATTTGTAAAATGTTTAAAGATCCTTCCCTAATGCTCCGATTCACCACTACTCAAAATTTCGATAGCTAATTCCAAGAGGTTAATTTAAACGAGATTTTGGTCGAAATTTGTTGCTAATTAGTAATTGTACTCGAAAGCTTTCCTCACGAAAATCCTGTTCGTATAGCAGTTTTTAATAAGTTCATTGTGTACACATACTTATCAAGCATAATTAACGTTAGCCAAATATCAATACTGGTACATATGATATATTAGTCATAGCGCTTTCTCCTTTTGCAGTTTCTTCTGGCAGCGTTTTTCCAGCTTTAAATTTAAAATAATAGTGATACGTCTGTTAAATTCTGAAGAAATTACTGCTTAAATCCCGAAGATGAGCTTTATGCACACGTTACAGTTTTGTGTTTTTTTTTAATAGTTCCTTTCACAGACTGGACACATTCGATCAAAAAACAAAAGGATCATTCTAAAACCATTAATATTTGTGTTTTTATTTTCTTTCTCTTTGGGTGGGAACAGGGGGAAAGAAGTGTTACAGATTAAATATTAATTTCAGTAAGTCAAGAAGAAACATCAAAGTTGCATCTTTCACAACCATGACAACAATTAAGAAAAAAAATCAAAGGACCCATGACAATAAGAAGATTGAAGTATAATTCAAGATATTAAATTGTACAATTAAAACAACCGCCCTGCTCTGTTCCACTACTTATGTGAACGTGTATTAAAAGTAGGACTGTTTAGACAGTCTTGTTAAGACACTTCAATCCTTATCTAACCAGTGTGGTGTCTACTATTACATGTGACAGGAAATCACTCCTACCTGACAGTGTTGTAAACAAATAAATTAGAAGTTTGACTTAATGTTGTTCTCATAAGAAAGAATTTCCAAAGACAAGGGAGATAACCATACATATATTTCATGCACACACAAAATTAAGTCATTTAAAATTCAGACTAAATTTTTTTCTTCACCAAAAGCCAAATACTTGTAGTGGAGACATAAATTATGCTTAAATAATGAAGTAAAAGTAAAAGTAACATTTTAGACATAAGAAGTTTGATGGTCTAAGGACACACCTGCACTACGGTATACAAATTTACATTGACAGCATTTTGATATCTTAAGGAATCAGCTAACAAAATATTCTTATGGAGTTATGTTAATTTTTAAAGATATTTTTTAAGAAAGATCTTTTAATTTAAATTGAACCGTTTTTTGAACATGAATAATGATAGTAAAAAAAATACAATTACAAGTCAAATTAGAATTACTTTTGATGCCCTCATGAATAAGTTAAAACAACAGTGGGTCACACCAACCATTAAATCACTGCAAAAAAAGAATAAAAAATTAATGATTTCATTTAAACATAGAATCAATCATCAAAGTTAGTTCAGGTTCATTTTCAGAGTGATTGAACAAATGATAATAAAAACACCATATAATTTAGTATAATGCACTCAAGCTTATCAGCATATTTGTACAGTAGACAGTTATAATACATCATTTATATTATAAATTTAAAAAAAAGAGACCTATCATAGAAAAAACAAAAACTTTTACAGATTATGGAAAAAACAAAACAACCTTGCTTGACTGTTAGAGAAAATAATATCAGGATACAACAAATTCACTAAGCTTTTAAAAAAAAAGCATCTCTAGAACACAATTACCCAAACTAATCAGTGCAGCAATTCTAAATAATCTTAATGAATGAGGGCGCGGTGGTCGAGTGGCAGCGCGCTCGACTGGCGTACCGATGGTCACGGGTTCGAATCCCTGTGAAGGCAAGGATTTGTTCCCCGGGCCTAGGGCGTCCCTGAGTCACCCAGCTCTGAATGGGTACCTAACACTAGTTAGGCGGTTGGGTAATGCGTGGAACCCACAAAGCTGTGGCCTGTGAACACTGCATCACTTGCCAACAGATCATCTGTCATGGTCTGTGGACGCAATTATCTTCTGCATAGAAGGAGCGTCTGTATAGATAAGATAATGAGAACAACCAGAGCAGAGGGAAAAGATGGAAGACAAGCATAAAGGAGATTGCGTTGAGATATAAGACAGATTTTTTTTCTAAGCTATCTAAGATGGCTAAATTCAATGACACAGTAATACTTAATATCATTTGTTACATATGAAAATACCAGTATGCTAGCATTTATACATAACTAAACATTTAACTTCATAAATGAACACATTCTTTCAATATATGAATTCAAATTTTAAAACTATGATGATAAAGTCTATTACATTTAAGTAAAATTAAAAGTCCAGTGTTAATATCAATCTCATCATTAATGAACTTGTAAATGGCACATTTCGTGGAACAACTTTAAAACAATTGTGTCAAGGTCAATAAAATACACAAAAAGGCACAATAAATCAAATTATGAAATGGCATTACTTGGAGAAAAAGGAGTAATACATATTCATTTATATTGACTGAAGAAAAAAATGTAGGAAGCTAAAGGAATTCCATTTAGGGTAATAACTAGAAAACTGTATAATTGTCTAAATACATAATATATAAGTAAAAGACTCATACAGATTATTCAAGTGTTAAGAGTTGTTATCGTTATAAATTAGTAAATGAAAGGTTAAACAAAAGCAGGATAGGAAAATAAATTTGAATATTTCTTCCTAACAATAACAATATATCATTATAAACCGTTTATATTAGAAAAAAGCATTTTTTAATATAAGTTATAAAAGATATCCTTCAACACAATACAAACAATTTAGCTGTTTGAAATTAGGTCTACGACTAAAGCAAACTTATGTACTGTGGGGAAATAGAACATTTTGATCTAACTCAGCAATTAAAATGACACTGAAATTCAAAAATCTCAATACATTTTTTAAACATAAAATCAGTCTTGATAGTAAATATTGAATAATATAAATTGGAGCAGAAGACAAATTTGGACAGGTAAAAAATACAATGCCGTTTTTAAGAGAAAAAATTAATTTAATAATAATCATAAATTTAGACAGTCAAATAATTGTCGCTCTTTTAGTCTAGTTAAATGTAAGATGATTTATTAATACAATTTGATTTAAAAAATCCTAACATCAGGTTTAAAAGATGACCACCAGTTTTCCCAATAATTTAAATATAACATACACATTTGACTAAGGAACATTTTGTGCATTGACAGACATTTAAAATAAATCTTACTATTTAATTTTCATTGGACATAAAAACTCACTGCATGCGATAATATGTAACAGAATCCAAACTGACAAAGTTTAAAGTTAAAGTGTTTTATTGAACGGAAGCGAGGGACAATTAGTTCTTCACAATTATTTAATTAAATACTTTTTTTTTAGGAAGAAAGGTTATAAATTGCAAGACAATAAAATAGCATTTATGTGAAAATAAAAATAGTATAACATATTTTCCCCAAATATGTCATTTCTCTTGTTGAAAATTTTAAATGTTTTAAGTCTTCTAATAAGCTTTAACTCATTTGGTTAGCAATGAAAAATTCAATTGCCTGTATTCATGATATGTTCTATATTGCTTAACATATCTTTTACTTAAAATGCACTATGGTGATGACTTAAGCTATGTCCAAATGCAGTGATATATTACATCTTATTTGGTATTGGCCAATCTTTGTTTCATAAAATACTGCATAATTTAGTCAGATAAGAATTTAATCACAAACTAATTTGTACAAACATTTATTGTTGTAAGTCTTAATTAAGAATTCCACAATTTAATATTTCAAGAACTCCACAAGTAAATTTTGATGGTGCTTTAGTTTCTAAATGCATTAAATACAAACTGATGTGGCAAAAACCTTAACTTACTATATTTTTTGTAAATGTTGATTCACAATATTTTTCAAAAGCCTAATAACAATTGGCCTACTGAAATTTTAAAGCACATCAATAAATTGAATTGATTAAATTGTTAATTTGATAATTTCTTAAAGTTAGGACTTGATTATCTGGCTTTCAACTTTTCTATTACACGAGGCTTCCAAGAGCCTAGAAGGACATAACTAAAATAAAGTGAAAATATGTGCAGCTGAAGTGCTATAAGCATGAATGCTATCCATAGCAACACTGCAGGGAAACCAAGCATCTCATAAGTGTATTTTCTCTCTTGTAAGTACAAAATTATGTCATTCTTTAAATCGAAAAATCCAAAGAAAATTGGAGAAAGCCCAAACACAATTAATCCAAGTACAAACTGCTTCAGCAAAAATAAGTTATTTTGGGGTGTTGAGCGCCATCCAATTACTGCTGCAACTAAACTAACCAACCAGGCATATTCCCATGGTCTAGGATGTGGCAGGTCAAGGCGTCGAAGGCTAACTACTGTTAGTCCAAAGGCTCCAGTGATTCCAGGTAGGAGACGAAAAAACATTAATAGACCTATCAAAATGTGGAGAAACAGTGCCAATCTCAATCGACCTTTATTAATTGAGCTGAAATGAAAAGAGAAATGATAAATGTTCATATTTTTGCCAGTGAGATTTCTTGCAAATGCATTTATTTCAATCTATTTGCAACCATATTTTATTTTAAAAAATTAATTTTGACAAATATAAGATAACTATTCATTAAAAAAAGTATCATAACCAAACCAAAGTAGGTAGTAAATAAATGAAACAAATTTTTTGGACCGCAAATCTGATAATTTAATGAAATCCATAGTTTAAGTTAGGTAGTTTATAATACCCAAACAGTACTAATGCTTTATGATTAATGGCATAGATATATACAGTGGTACCTTGGTGTACGTCTGCTTTGGAATAAGTCCAACTTGGTATACGTCCTGTTTAGATGTGGACATTTTGCTCAGTCCCAAAAAGTTAGCCCCCCCCCTCAAATTTGACACAAAGCTTTGTCCCCTACCCATAAAAGCTGTATTTGAAAATGAGCACGTTCAAAAAACTTTGTCATTTAATTGTATTTAGTATTTAGTGTAAAGCTGCACTCTAGCACGCATGAAGCCATTTAAAACGTCATTAAATAAATTGTAAGCAATAAAATATTAAAGTGGAACTTTTATTTTAAGTTGTGCATTTTGATGTGACATCACAGTTTACACATAATCACAAATGTGTGATCCCCCAAGGTGTTCGAAGTCATTTGTGGATGGCCCCTATGAGTCAAAATGACACATCGTGCATGCGTAACTTGCAGAATCACAACACACCGCAAGTTACTCAAGTGTGTTAGTACGGCAGTTGAACGACTTGCGCAATAACTCTAAAAAATAATTGTCACATGGTTTTGTGTATTTCTTCTAAATTTTTAGTAAATGAACTTATCATGAGTTCTAAGAAAGTTAAAGAGAGGAGCCAAGCAACAAAAAAATGGTTGGGATCACCATGGAATTAAAAAAAAGAGATTTTTATATAGGATGAAATTTGGTGTGCATGTCAAGGACTTAATTAAAGCATACTGAATGCTGAGACTGAGAATGACAATTTCTATGATTTTGGGAACAGATTAATCATTTCCCCTCTATTTCTTATGGTAAAAGTATGTTTGGCATACATCCAAGGATCTGGAATTGAATTAGGAATGTATACTCAGGTACCACTGTACATGATTAATTCATGTATTTTTAAATTTATGCCCTTGCCCTTTCTCTTGGAGATCTTGTTTAATTATCAGTTGTGTTCCTATTAAGATATTTTAACAACATTTAAAAAATGACTATAATATTTGTGCCCGCCCACATTGACTACCAATTTTATTAGCCTACTAACTAATGACTAATAATATTGATAAGGCTCATAATAAGGAGATGGATAACATGCAAACGGTATAGTATGTATGAGCCTCACAAGACGTCACAAAACATTGTTTTGTGATCTTGTCAGACTCATACATACCCTGTTTGCATGTTATCCATCTACTTATGTATAACTATAAGCCTGATTGCAGTCTCACCCACAAAATGCCCACATTTTGTTCTCTAATTTAATACTAAACTAAATATTATATTGTTATAATTAATAATAATTATATACAATTGTCTCAATTGAAAATTATATATAATGTTAAGTGTGAGTTTCACTTCTGTTTCTTGACTTGTATGCTGCTATTTATAGCTATCACTAGTTCTACTATTATTATTAGTTAAATTATAGGCTACTCAACATTGTCACTGACTAACAGATCGATCATCGTGAAAATGAACGACTTTCTCACTTTCTCGTAACACTTTTTTCGCCTTCGCAGTGACAGTTCAAAATAAATCACCTTATTTTATATTGCCAAGCTATGCTTTCTCTGTGCCAGTGATCACTTCCATCAGAGCCTTCAGGTCTTATGCCACCTCTTGATGTCATTTTCAAATTCTTTAATGTCTATGAACTATAAGGCAAGGTGACTATCTTTTGTTATAATAAATATTTCAGACCACTGACACTGAGAAGATGCAGTCCCGAAACATAACACTGCTTCCGCTCTGTGAAATACCAGTAAATCGCTTAGTAAGCAAAATTTTTTGGTTAATGCTTATATTTAAATATGCAAAAAATATGATGAAATAATAAATGCATCTTAAATCAGATTATTTAATTTACTAATTTTTTTAACCCGAGGAAACTCTTGTGATTATTCACATTAATAATAGAATTGTAAGCGGCCTGACGTGATTGAACAAGACAGCAACAGTTTGTTTACAATTACAAATGGCAAACATTTGCTAAAACGTACAATGTATTTACTAAGTAAAATATTATAGTTAATTAATAGTAGGATTTAGTTTCATATGGAGCATTATTAAAATGTATTCCAGGCCTATTCAGGTTTTTACAGAACTAAAATCTAATATCAAAGACCAGCACAATATTCGAACGGCAAAAAATGAAATGGCCAAACCAGCCGGTTTTGAGATTCAGGAAAATTTTCAAACAAATAACCCCGAAAGGCAGATACATGTGACAGGAATAGGTGAAATGATCCAACCCCCCGATCGCTTTTCCATTACCATTAAATGTAAATCAACTAAAGACAATGTTCAAGATGCCAAAAATAGCATTACAAGAAGAGTAGACTATATCATACAAGCTTTGAAAAATTACTCATTGAAGGTTTGTCAGCATTATTGCCATTATTATTATTATTATGAATGATTACGATTGTCTGAGTTGAGCATTATGGTGATTTTATTTACTTTTTATATTTATTTTTAATTTCCTGAATCAATTTCAACACCTTAAATTTTATTTTAGTTAAACTTAGTGGGGACGCGGTGGTCGAGGGGCAACGCGCTCGACTGGCGTACCGTTGGTCACGGGTTCGAATCCATGTCAAGGCAAGGATTTGTTCCCTGGGCTTAGGGCGTCCCTGAGTCACCCAGCTCCGAATGGGTACCTAACACTAGTTAGGCGGCTGGGTAATGGGTGGAACCCACAAAGCCGTGGCCTGTGAACGCTGCATCACTTCCCAACAGATCATCTGTCATGGTCTGTGGACGCAATTATCTTCTGCAAAGAAGGAGCGTCTGTATTGATAAGATAAGATAAGAACTTTTGAAAGTTGAAAGCATGCGATTTTTAAATTTTGGTAGATACTTAGATAGACAGCCTGATTTTTAATCATGACAGATGATCAGATGTTAGAGATTAGATGCTGTTGCCCAACTTTGGCCATTAAACTCAGAGATTATCTTTTAAAAAATAATGGTTATGTACTTGGCTGTTAATAATAACCATGTTTCAAAACAAGTGGCCCTTCAAAGTTTTCTCTGCGTTTGTAATTAACAATGATTTGTGTCAAAAAGTACAATGAGACTCAATAATAAGCTCTGATTTTAAATATCATTTGAAGAGCACTGCAGCTTTTGTTCTTATAATTACTCTCATGACTCATGCATTCTGTAAGTTAAATCAGGTAACTTACTTTCATTCTTGATTTCTTCCAGCCAGATGATTATAAAATATTTCAACATACAAGTCATGTAGATGACATGGTAGTTGTTGACTGTGAGATTGAAGCACACTTTTTGGATCTTAGCAAGTGTCAAAATGTGTCCAACCTGTTAGCTGAAAAACTTGGGCCTTCTGTCAGCATTTTGTTACCTCATTGCTATCATTCTCGAGGAAGTTTAGATAAACTAAGGTTCAACACTATTCTTAATTTCATTAATTATAATAAATAATTTATATAAGCTGTGATTCAGTTTTTAAATTTCGTCATAGTTATACAAAACATCTCTTATATCTTCTTACATGTATATTGTGAAGACAACTTCATATTATAGATTGTAGCGGATTTATATGATTTAATTTTAAATAAACAATATTAGCTTATAATTTAATCATGTTTTACATGTGTCTGATAACAATATAAATGTTGAGTAACTGATTGTAATTTATTCTCTAATCATATTTTTATTTTTAAGTTTAAAATGTAATATATACTAATACTATTCATTCGTTATTTAGAAATGATGAAGAATATCAATAGCAGTGATATTTTTATGCCTATGTCATTTTTGTTATTATTTGTACAATTATGTTGAGATTTATTAATGATCTTAATTTCTAGTTCTGAAAAATTAACTTAATTTTTGCTACTGTTCTTTAGGAAACAGGTAGGAATGTTAGCCATTCACAATGCCCGTCAAAAGGCTCTTGAAATGGCAAGAGTTCTACATCTTTCTGTTGGGCCAGCCTTACAGGTACCTAAGTATTGCATTCATAAACATAGCTTGGCAATATTATTTAAAACTTTTATCGCTTAATAAAGTTAATGGTTTGACTTGAAGCTTCCTAATTAAATTCAAGCTGAGCATTCATAAGTTGATACGGAAAGATGTCTTATCTTATCTTATCTTATCTGTTTACAGACGCTCCTTCTATACAGAAGATTATTGCGTCCTACGCTTATCTATGGTTTGTGTTTAGTCCTGCATTTTTATTAGAGATTTAAATGTTGATAAAGTGTTGGTTTTCCTGGATTCTTCAGGCAACCCATTCCACGCCCGAATTCCGGCCGGACGGGAAGAAGGAAAACGTGTATGTGTTTGTTCTTGCATACGGAATAAGAAAGGTGTTTTTATCCTTATGTCTATCTGAGGGTTGTATTAAGTTATCTTTGTGTTGTATTTCTAAATTAGAATTAATTGCTTTATGTATGATTACTACTTTGCTCTTGGTTCTTCTATCCTCTAGTGTTTCAAGGTTTAATGATTTAACTAATGGTGTTACTCTTGTCAGTTTCGAATATTCTCCAGTAATGAATCTGGCAGCTCTTTTTTGAATTTGTTCTAGTTTATCAATGTTTTCTTTGGTGGATGGGTCCCATACAGAAGATGCATATTCTAGTGCAGGTCTCACCAAAGTGAGGTAGCATTTTAGTTTTATATCTCTATTACATTTGTTAAAGTTCCTTTTTATAAAGCCTAAGGATTTGTTTGATTTTTTAATAACTTCATTGACATGGGGATTCCATGATAGTTTCTCATTTATTAAGACTCCTAAGTATTTTGCATCTTTAGTTTGGGTCAGTTCTTTTCCATGAATGTAATATTTTGAATTTATTTGTTTCTTTTTCTTTGTTACTCTTAACAGTTGACACTTTTCTGGATGGAAAGACATACTCCAGTTAGTTTCCCATTTTATCAATTCATCTAAGTCTTTTTGTAAAATTTTGCTATCTTGTTCTGATTTTATTGTTCTATAGATTATACAATCATCAGCAAATAGCCTAACTTTTGTACCTGTTGAGATGTTGTTGGGTAAATCATTTATATAAATTAAAAAGAGTAAGGGACCTAGCACAGTTCCTTGTGGAACTCCTGAGTTAACCTTTATTGGTGCAGATTTAGATCCATTAATTATTACAGTTTGCTCCCTGCCCAAAAGGAAGTCTTGGATCCAGTGATGTAAGGAACCTGAGATTCCAAAATAGTTAAGTTTTTTAAGTAAACTAAGATGGTGAACTTTGTCAAATGCTTTTGAGAAGTCTAGTAATATTGTATCTATTTGATCATTTTTGTCCAAGCCTTTTGATAGTTCATCTATTAAACCTATTAATTGTGTTTCACATGATCTATTTTTTCTAAAGCCGTGTTGATGTGGGATAAGGCATTATATTTGTCAAGGTGGTTAACTATTCTACTATATATTATGTGTTCTAGTAATTTACAGGTGATACTAGTAAGTGATACAGGCCTGTAATTACCAGGGTCTGATTTATCCCCTTTCTTAAAGAGTGGACTTACATTAGCTAATTTCCAATCCTGGGGCACTTTACCCTGGTTTAGAGAGGCTTGAAAGAGAACTACAAGGATTGGGGACAGTTCATTGCTTAGTTCTTTTAATAATCTTGCAGGCAAATCATCTGGGCCAGTAGCTTTGTTTATTTTTAAGTTTTTTAGGAGTGAATGTATACCTATCTCATCTACAGTTATGTTACCTATTTCCTCCATTTTATTTAAATTTATTAAAACTTCCTTGTCGCCTGAGGCAGAAAAAGATGATGCAAAATATGTGTTAAGGATATTAGCTTTAGTTTCATTATCATTATAGGTTTTATTATTTGAGCCTTTTAGTGTGGCTATTCCTGAAGGTTCCATTTTTTTAGATTTGATAAAGGACCATAAGTTTTTATTGTTATCTTTGGTAATTACATTGTTTATATATTCATTTTGGAGGTTCCGACTAAGTTTTTATGTCAAGTGTTTAATCTTTAAGTATTTTTTGTGTATCCTATATGAATTGGTAGCTTTATATTTCTTAAATAAGTTCTCTTTTAGTTTGCATAGCTTTTTCAATCTAGAATTGAACCAGCATTTGTTAATTTTATTTGATGTTAGTTTTGTTGGAACATTCTCATCCATTATAGTTTTTAGATTTGTTTTTATATCTTTCCAAATTTCTTCTACTGGGCTATTTGTGTTAAATTTATTTAGGAAAGTTTGTTGGAAGTTAGCCGCTGATTGGTGTAGTTTTATTGAATTACATTTATTCCAAAGATAGATTATTCTTCTAGGTATCTTATTAATTTTAGTTTTTATTGTATTGGTGACCCTAACAATATCATGGTCGGACAGTCCTGGAATTATTTTATAGTCTAACACGAGTCCTGGTCTATTTGTTAGGAATAAATCTAGTGTTTTATTTTTCCTTGTTGCTGTTTTTACTATCTGTTCTAGGTTTATGTTGTTTATAGTGTCTAGGAAGTGTTCATTAATTTCTTTGTTAGTTTATCAATTGTATAATTTTTCCAATTTATATCTGGAAGATTAAAGTCCCCCATAATCCATAGAACTGCATTTTTATTATTCTCTTTTATGAAAGTTAATTGACTACAAAGATTGTTCATGTATTTTGGGTTTGTATTCGGAGGTCTATATATACTGCCTACAATAAGTGGGGATATGTCTAATATATATGTCTAAAATATGTCTAACCAAACTTAAATTCTCTAGCTGATAGATTAGATATTAAGCTTAAACTTAATGTTGGTTCATCATAGAATTACTATATTAGTGGCATTAAAATTTCATGTACAATTTATAGGAGAGAACACCCAAAATGTATTTGGATGGACTTTAATAGTAAATGAAATGAAATAATGCCTTTTGCTTTACAACATGTCACCAAAATGATATTTTAACTAGCAACACAAAAAAAATATATAGCTGTATTGATAATTTTTTTGCTTCAAATGACCTGTATTTATTTAAACTATCTAAAACAGGTGCAGGAGCTTGAAACTAATGAAATCCAAGGAACATCAAGATATGTTGAGGATGAACCAAGCTTAAATCCTAGCATCCAACAAAATGTTGCAGATGCGACAGTCACAATTAACAGCAAAGTATCTGTTTGCTTTCAGCTCAGACATCCAAAACCAAAAAGAAGTTAATTGAAAGCTTTTTTAAAATTTTGATAAGGTAATCAAAGTGGTTCTTTGCATATTCTCACTTACCAATTTTTTTTTAAAATTTAGAAAAAGGAAGAAATAAATTTATTTTATTATAACTTATAATCATATGACCACTGAAATGCAAGCTCTGTATAAAAAAATTCTTTAAAAAAAACCATAAAAAACCAAACCAAATTATTATAATAATAGTAATAAGTGTAAAACATGTTTTAAAAAAAACACGAAAAAAGAGCATTGTAAATGTGAAAGCAGTTCTGATTAGTTTTTCATTTATCTTATAAGTTATTTTATAATTTTCACACATTTATTTTTGTAAAAGTTGTATATATATTAAGTCCTAATATTTCATCATTATCTTTCAATTGTATCAATTAAATATACACATTTTAACTAGTATCACTCCTATGATGTACATTCATTTCATTGAAAAAAGCTCTGGAACTGCTTTAAATATTAAAAACTATAAATTACCAAAAAATAAATCAATCTTTATCCACATTGCTGAAGTTGTTGTGTATGTATATTTTCCTTCTGTTTTATATAAGTTTGTAAGTAATAATTGTTAAAGATTTTTCTCTTCTGGTGTTAATCTCTTATAAAAAGAAAATATACCCAAAGAAATTTTATTTTTATCTTAAATTCATAGCATCATAAAAGTGTCAGTGCATGATTCAAGCACTCAGCATACTGGCACCAAAAAATGCACTTAACTGTAAGAATTTGTTTCATTTTAATAAATGTTATTGATATTATTTTTAAAAATATATCTGAGCTGTGCAGTTGTGTAGATGAGCACTTTACGTAGCTAAAGGACTCTAGGGTATAGAATTTAATAAACTCTGAAAATACTTTCTTTCACAGGCTTATATTGATGACTGCATTGTTTAAAATTTTACTATTTTTTTAGCACAATTTCAAAGTATTTTTGAAACATATTTATTAAACAGTGTAGTGTTTTATTTTCTAATTTAGAATAAAAAAGTGTTACCTTTAAATCAAGGGAAACTAAAAAAAAAGGATTTACTTTTGAAACAGCCAATTAATGCAACTCTTCCCTGGCAATTAATAAAAAAAATAGATCAGACCTCTCCAACCACAACATGTAAAAAACAGATGAAAAATAAAATTATCAATTAAAGCAGCAATACAATCCAACAAGTAGGATTAGTGTTTAAAAGTAACGTCTAAAATTCTTAAAATGAAAATGTTTATAAAAAGTTTTTGCAAAACACTTTCTGTCAAGAAGAAAAGGCACTATATGTATATTGTTTTTCTGTTTAATTAATAATTATTTTTATAATTCAAAGGTAGTTAATTATTTTTTAATGCATAATGGAAAATTATGAAAATTTCTTGGAAATTTTGTTATTCTATATTATTAGAATTGAAGCTGAATAATTTAAAATAAATGTACTAGTTATTGAAAGTTAAATAAATTATTTCTTATACTTTTACTTGAAAAAATAATATTTTCAGCACTAAATTTCTTTTCGGAATGCATTTAGATATTATTTTTTTTGCCTGTTTGTTTTGTTTTTATTAAGTCTTAGTAAAATAAAAACCTTTAAAAAAAGATTTTAAAAATTATTAAAACTAAAATGTAAAAATAAAATATTTGATCTCACTAATTTTTAGTTCTCAAATTGTGATATATGCTTATACTTAAACATATTTTTCAAAGAGATTTAAAAATAATATATATATAAATTTTTTTCCCTGGCAAATTCATATATCATATTATACTATACCAGTGCTTCTCAAACTTTCTAGTATGGCGGACCGGCAGGAATTTTTCCATTGCACCAGGGACCTGCGCGCCACTTTCCCTTAACTGACGTGGTAGCAAATTGTAATTTATTTTCATTTATTTGTTTCATGATATGTGTTTATTTCCGAAAAATTGATATATTCTATAGAGTCATTATTAATGGTTGCAAATGGAGGATTAGGTGCCGTCCATTAATGACGTCACGCACCTAAAAAAAATGTGACAATGTGTGAGGAGGGGGGGGGGCGTTTAAAAATGTGACGTCACTTCAAAACGCGCAACTTTAAATAAAAGTTTCAATTAAATATTTGATTGCTTACAATTTATTTAATGACGTATTACATGGCAAAAATGTGTTTTAAAACATGCTCATTTTCGAATAGAAAAAGATGCTTTTATGGTGGGGGGGGGGCTGGAAAGCTTTGTGACATCTTATTTGAGGGGGGGGGCGCGTCTAATTTTTTGTGACGACGTATTACGAGGGGGGGAGGGGGTGAAAAATCGGCCAAAATCACGTTACGTCATATATGGACGGCCCCTTATAATTAGATTCTTCATTCCTTTCTTATAACCCGGGGACCGGTGGCAGTTGACCCACGGACCGGCACCGCTCCGCGGACCACCTCTCTGAGAAGCACTGCACTATACTATGTTCAGCATTAGAAATTGATAAAAAATCATTATCATTTACTTTAATTTTCTAGGAGGTATGGGTCTGGAAGGTAGACCTAGTGTTAAACTTAGTTACAGACTAGTATAAGTACGATTTTGATTTAAATTTAGATGGCTTAAATGGAGAAAAAAAAATTGCCTTACACTTACACTTACATTTTTGAATCCTCATTATTTAAGTAATTTTAGATCTGTAACAGTATCTCTCTTTAAGATATTAAATATGAGATAGTCATTGCAACAATAACTACCATGACCAACTGCCCATTTATTAAAAAAAAATATTTAAAAACATTAATATTAATTAATACATATAATAAATTGATAATTTATATAGCGCTGTACCCCAGTAAGGACTTGGGCTCACAGAGATTTACATAAAGATAATGACATATAATGATTTCAAAATCTTAAATCTTCTTAAAAAAATATAAATATATTAGGGCTGCAGCAATTAACAATTAATTTCTCGATTAATCGTTAAAAATTTTAACAATTAACCTTTTTTTAACGATTAATCGACCCACCACTTATAAATGTACTGGAAGTCAAAAAGTAAAATATTTTTGCCGATGTAAATATAAAATAATTTCCGGACGATTACACGAACATTTTGGTTTTAAACTTTTGACTGACGTGAATGTTCAAAATGTTGATAAAGGTTATTGTGTACATTGAGAGAAATCGTTTGCCTACCATGCAATGTTCCCTCTAAGTCTAACTTTGTTTGTCCATGCGAAAAGTTAAAAAAACAACTCCTGTGCAAAGTTGCACAACTTGCATTTTTGTGTGCAGTATTTTACCAAATTTAATAGGACGCGGTGGTCGAGTGGCAGCGCACTGGACTGTCGTACCGATGGTCACGGGTTCGAATCCGTGTGAAGGCAAGGGTTTGTTCCCGGGGCCTAGGGCGTCCCTGAGTCACCCCGCTCCGAATGGGTACCTAACACTACATGTAGTTAGGCGGCTGGGTAATGCGTGGAACCCACAAAGCCGTGGCCTGTGAATGCTGCATCACTTGCCAACAGATCATCTGTCATGGTCTGTGGACGCAACTATCTTCTGCATAGAAGTAGCGTCTGTATAGATAAGATAAGATAAGATAAATTTGCTGCACTGTGATTCTAAACTCCTGCGTGGCATCGGTCAAATATCTGCACAGCCGCGCTGCTTTAAAGGGAACATTGCTACCATGGTTCTAGCACTTCGCTTTCATACCTCCTGCAAACTAAACACCCACTCACTACAGTATCAGAAACTTCAGCTGAGACAATCTAAAGCTATATGAACGATTGTTCAGCTCGGCTGCTTATATTGTCAATAAGACCCATTCATCACTTGTACCAAATAATAATTTCAATACACTTGTCTGCATTGTTGGTTAAAAGATGTAATATAATATAAACAAGACATTCCAGTGTTATTTCGATTTTCGTAACAATTATTTTAATAAATGTTACTTATGCCAAGATAAATTTCAATTTTTTGGCTTTAATCAAAATTAAAAAGTTAACGATTAAATTTAAATTAATCGTTAACAGCCCTAAAATATATATACATGTCATATATTATATGCACATTTAAAACGCATATACAGTGGTACCTTGAGATACGAGTGCCCTAAACTATGCGAGTTATTTGAGATACGAGCTGTCGAGTGAGCGAAGTTTTGTTTTGAAATAGGAGCAAAATTTGAGATACGAGCACTCTCAGGAACTGACGACCAATGAATTACAAGAGTTACAGTCGCAGCAGCATTCGTGGGTTCTGCAAGAAATTCGTTTTGAGGAAGATCTAGAGGTGGAGGAGGTTATCTCTACAAGTGAGATAAAAAAGATCTTGGGAATGTTGGAAAGGGTTTCACAGTTCGTGGAAAAGAAACACCCCGAAAAAGTTGCAACTGGTCGTGGATTGAAGCTATTTAATGACACTTGTCTAACTCATTTCCGCAGCATTCTGAAAGGGAGGAAGAAACAAACCTCATTGAACAGTTTTTTTTTGGGTGTGAATCCGGTGAAAAATGCCAATTACCAGTGAAGAGAAAAACAGTTACTAAAATTAAGCATACAGTAGCATTTAAGTTGTGTATAAGTTTCATTTAAGTGACCAAAATACAAATATATGAATATGTAGTATGATATGTACACTTTATAAAACCAGTCTTTTATTTTTTTTTGCTTTGCATTCTCTTTTAGTATGTTTTTATACGATATTTGTCATTTATAAATACATTTTCCTTAATAAAAAAATACGTAACAAAACAATTAGGGTAGCAAATTTTTGGGCAGGAACGGATTAATCGCATTTCAATTAATTTCAATGGTGAAAATTGCTTTGAGATACGAGCAAGGTTACGGAACGAATTAAACTCTATCTCGAGATACCGCTGTACTATATATAGCACACCGGAAATCGTCATACATGATTTTTTTTAAACATGATCTATAAATAGACAATAGCAGTAAATGTCACTTGTACATGAATCACCGAATTGAAGTTAAACTGTTATTAAATTTAGTCTTACTGTTTACTCTTGTCGTAATCTCGTTAAAAAAGGGAAATATCGAATGTCAAAGGACTATTGCCAATAAGTCTGAGCTAGCTTGAGGTAAAAACTAAGACTAAAAGTAAGAATTTTTAGTTTAGGCTACTTAATAATACTTTACTTTTTTGTAAGTTTGAGTGCTGAGACTCACTCAGTGAGACTGAGTTCATTCATTTGAGTTTGAGGAAGTTGTCATATTCTGAATTATTATTTTATTATTTATTTATATTAGACTATCATACTATATATTCAGTAAGGTAATCCTGCAGTTTCTACACGTATATTATTTCACAAGGAAATTTAATTTTCATGTGAGAACTTACTGTTTACTCTAGAACTCTTAAATCTTAAATTTAAATTATTAAATGATTAGACTAGATGAAAATGCATTATTATTATTATATAATTATTATGTTAATATATATGATTATGTTGTATTTTAGTTATTTTATCTATTACAGTTACAGTATTACAGCGCTAATTTGTAAGTCTTATTAATTTCTAAGGCATTTTTTCGGCTCTCTAACTATCATATAGTATCATAATCAAAATCAATGATAATCCGGACACGATACCTCCATTTTGTTTATCTTGCCAGATGTTTTTTACCAATGCTAAAATAAATTTACTGACACTGACAGAAGATTTTTTTAAAAAGTATTATTCAAATACTTTAATGTTCTTAGAAGATAAATAAATATTTTAAAGACAATTTCATTTTTTATTTCGTTACTAGATGTTTGATTCTAATTTTGTTTGTTTTTAAGTGACGACCCGGCAAGTAGGGTGCTAGATATACAAAATGGATGTATCCTACTCCCATTATGTAGCTTCAAGGGCCGAAAAAATCCTTAGAAAGTAATACTAATTTCAAATTAGCGCTGTAATGGCTAAAATATGTGTAATAATGCATTTAATAAATTACAAATGTAAGTTCTCACGAGAAAATTAAATTTCGCTGTGAAATAATATACGTGTAAAAACTGCAGGATTACCATATATTCATGTAGTCGAATAGTAAAGTCATTATTAAGGTTGTTAAGACCGCTAGTTTTTGAGGACCGGTTAACCTTTCAAAAAAAGACCGGTTAACCGGTTAGCCGCTCCGTATTTATACCATGTTTAGTGCACCAACAAGAGAATGGATCAAATTTTCCCATCGCGTCGTTTTATTTGACATCAAAGAGCCGGTGATGTACCGACTCTAGTGTTGCTGTCAAAACAGCAAATTCATCCCCAACAAAGAATTAAACTGTAATGATATTCAATTTTTATGTAATAATAGTATTAAAACGGCATATTATAAAAGTTTGTTTTTGAGGACCGGTTAATCATCTTTTAAAAAGCCCGTTTTACTGAAAAGAATATTATTATTATTAAGAAAACGCTTTGATTTTGACGTCACGGTCGCTCGCGTGTTGGCTCTGGTATTCCGCCGTAACACAACAAAAAATTAACTCCGGGTAATAAGCTAATATACCACGTAATAAGTTAATATACCGACTAAATGAAGTTACCGTTAACCAGTCCTGATAAAACGGAGTAAACAGTGGTAATAAGATGGAATTTATTTAAATTAAATACCATATTATGTTTCACTCGTCAACTTGCCAGAATTATTTAATTTCGTGGCGCACACGACGACCCCCCCCCACCCAATAGGGTGGGGTTTAGGTGGGGTTGAGCTACACTCACCATTTTCCAAGGCATGCTCTGACTCAATTTAAAAAGAAAAATGTTCCTTCCCCCAACCCACTGTAGATGTATAACAGTGGGGGGAGGGGAGGGCAGGTGTCTCGCGGTCTTGTATTGGTATGTCAAAGCAAGAGGCTTCCTTTTATATAAAAATCAAAGACCTTTCAAGCCTTCTAGCCTTCCCCCCCCCTCATTATCCCTAACTAGAAAACTCCGTAACCCCGTCCCTTTGAGTTGACCGTGGTTCTCATGAAGCTCTCATACAGTGCCTCGACAACTAAGCAAATTAAAATTTAAAAAAAAAGCATTCCTTAGCCATAGGCGAAGTAGACTAATAGTGATGACGTGTATATTATTTAGACACCAGAATAGGGAGAAAGCGATTTGAAGTCAACACAACAAAAACAGAACTCCTGGGTAAAAAGCTATTACGGGCTTATTGAAGGGGGGGGGGCTTATTGAATTTGCGGTTAACCGATCCTGATTAAATAGGACCGGTCCTGATCTGAGGACCGGCTAACCGGTTAACCGTTAACAACCTTAGTCATTATGTTTATTTAGAATTGATGTAGTATAGTTTGGGCTAAGTTATTGTCGTATGCTATTATAGTATAGTATAATAGTATCCTAGACATAAGGATCGGCAAGGCCTCCACAACTCCTAGACATAAGGATTGGCAAGACCTCCACAACTCTGGCCAGACTCTCAAAAAGAGTCTGGAATAACAAAAAGTTGACCATCAGAACCAAAATTGCTGTGTACCGGGCATGTGTGCTAAGCACCCTCCTTTATGCCAGTGAATCTTGGACCCTATACTCCAGACAAGAGAGGAGATTGAGTGCTTTTCACATGCGCTGTCTCCGGTGCATCCTGGGTATCGCCTGGCAGGACCATGTCACAAACAATGAGGTGCTACAACAGGCAAAAATACAAAGTATGACAATTCTTCTACGCCAGCGTCGGCTCAGATGGTTGGGACACGTGCGCAGAATGGAGGATGGCAGAATCCCAAAGGACATCCTCTATTCTGAGCTAGCCAAAGGAAAGAGGACTACAGGCCGGCCTCACCTCCATTACAAAGATGTCTGCAAAAGAGACCTCAAAGCTATTGGCATCGACATAAATGGCTGGGAGGAACTCGCTGGGGACAGGTACAGATGGAGACAGCTGTTGACTGCCGGGCTAGAAGCAGGAGAAAGAGACCTGCGGCAGGTCGCAGACGTGGACTGCCAAAAGAGGAAAAGGAGAGCAAATCAGCCAACCACAGGTGCTGCCTTTCAGTGTCAGAAGTGCGGCAAAGGCTGCCATTCGAAAGTGGGCTTGTACAGCCACAGCAGAAGCTGCAGGGCCATGCAGGAGGATCCCACAGAAGCCAACAAAACAAATAACAACAAAAATACATAGTATAGTCTATAGTTATAGTCTATAGACATAGTCTAAGTCTAGTATTTTACAGTTACAGTCATAGTATTAAATTATTGAGTTAATTAATTTAGTCAAGTGGCTTGTGGAAGTAAATTCAAAAATTTAATTCTTAAACTGTTGACTAATGTTCCATGTAAGCTGCAAGGCCGCACAGATATCAGACCAACACAGTGCAGTTTAGAATTACTATTATTACCACACAATTTTGATAACGATAATACTATTAATTATATAAATAATATAATATTAATTACATATGTAATATCTTTGGGTAATGTACCACATCTGCTTCCTTTTTTCAAAATAGCGAACTTCTGGTTCCAGAGCTATTGACACAAATTTATATTATGTTCTTTTGTCGCTATTACATGTATTATTATCTATTGCTACAATAACATTTTTTTATATAAATGTCTATATCATTATTATACAGCCACTTAATTTAATTATTTCAGACCACATACAAATATAAAAATTAAAAAAATTAACAACGGATAACTTGTAAAGAAGAGCTTAATAGAGTTAGTGCTCATCAACTCACAAATTTAATTTATCCCCCGCCCCCCATGCCAAAAAATTTGATTATTTTAATTCATACAAGACAAACCAAAAAGAAAATATTAACAAAAACATCATTGTCAACTTTCTATATTTTTTAGAAGTTTTTTCTCTCCTGTATATTTTTACATTCCATAACATGTGTTATATATTTTTCCCCCAAAAAGTGTGACTCATTTTAAATTTCTGCCCCATTTTGTTCGCCAACTTTTTATTTCATAGGCTAACAATAAAAATAAATAGCTGTAAATAAAATAGTGAGGATAGTATGAAAATTGTGTTAATAGCTCATAAACTGAAAATTTGCAATTTCGAAATAAGGTCATTACCATAATATCTTTGTTTGTGAGGTGTAAAATTTTGCACAAAAATGTGGATGCACATGAGCTTGTAATTTTGCACATGAAAAAACAAACTCAAAAGGGAACATTACTGCTACCTAATTTAACAGTACGAAAATTTCACCTGCCAAGTAGTACATAATGGTAGACTAACAGATGAATTCCATGTCACAACTGGAATCAAACAAGGATGCCTCCTTTCACCACTTCTGTTTCTTCTTTAGTTAGACTGGGTTACAAAAGAAGCTTATGCAAGCTCAGGAAAAGGAATTCAGTGGAACCTAATGCAAAAACTAGAAGATTAGGAGTTTGCGGATGACTTGGCCATTCTGTCCCACAGACTTCAAGACATGCAAGACACAATCACAGCCTTGAGCGAGACTGGGAAAAGAGTAGGACTCAATATAAACATCCAAAAAACAAAATTTTTGAAAATAAACTTCCTACAAGATGGAGTCATCCAAGTAGAAAACCGCAACCTGGAGCAAGTAAACAACTTTGTATACCTTGGGAGTGTGGTCAGTGTATCAGGGGGAACAGATGAGGACATCGAACGAAGAATAAATTTGGCGCGACAGGCCTTTGCCAATCTTAAACAGGTCTGGATATCTACACATATCTTTGTCAAAACAAAAGTAAGGATCTTAACACCAATGTTAAAACGGTCCTACTCTATGGATCCGAAACATGGCAGACGACAGAGACAACAGAAAATAGACTCCAGACCTTTGTTAACAGATGCCTCAGAAATATTCTGAAAATAAAATGGTTCGATAAGGTCGAAAACTCCAAGCTGTGGGAGAGGTGTGGACAAAGAACAGTAGAACAAATCATGGAAAGAAAGTGGAGAAGGATTGGACACACCCTCAGGAAAGATAACAGCAGGGCTAGGCAGGCCTTAGATTGGAACCCCCAGGGCAAACGACAACGAGGAAGACCCAAGCGTGCATGGGGAATGAGCATGTTGGATGAGGCTGGAAGGACTGGGAAGAGCTGGGAAGAATTGAAGCAACTGGCAAAGGACCGTGTAGAGTGGTGAGCTTTGACAGAGCCCCTATGTTCCACAAGGAACTCAAAGGACAAATGATGATGATGAATTTAACAGTAACAATAGTGTTAGTATAAGCGAATGTACCAGCCAGTGTCTTAAGTGGTAGGGTTGCCAGGTGACTGTCTCAAAAATACCGGACACTAGTGTCGAATTTTGTCGATGGCACAATATTTCAATGTAAAATGTCAGGTATTGCTTCCATTTTTCCACTAGACAAATAACGATAATACTGGACAGTCCGGTACAAAACCGGACATCTGGCAACCCTATTAAGTGGCTAATGACTGTCATAAGCCAGTGATCCCCGACTTAACTGCTGCCAACTGGTCAATGTTTAATAATTTTACCACACCCCAATGTTAAGATAAAGTTTATCAATTATAAAATAAATAAATCGTGCTCTGTGATTCACTTTTTATGTATCTGTCTTGAGGCTATTTTTAAAATAGCCTAAATTATAATATAATCCATGCAAGTATAAGGGATATATGTGTTTATCAATAGACATACTATATATTTGAGTCATATAATTAAACAATTATAAATTTAAAAGCATTTATTTTAAATGGATCTTTAACAAAGACAAATTTATATAAGTTATATTAAAAATAACTAGAAAATACTAGGATAACTTGGAAGATAGTTTAAATATCTTTAATTTTAAAACCAAACTTTGTTATTATCTACAGAGAATTTCCATTAGGCCAGGCTGCTGTGATCATCATCATGTTTAAAAGTGGACCTAACTACACTAAACTCAAAACAAATTTAAGACTCATAATTAACAGATTAAAGCTCTTGGAGAAGAAAAAAACAGAAATGGCCCTTAAGTCCAGGAAAGAAATAGCTGATTACATTTCAGCTGGAAAAGATGACAGAGCCAGAATTCGTGTGGAACATATCATACGTGAAGATTACCTTGTCGAAGCTATGGAACTTTTGGAAATGTACTGTGATCTCTTGTTGGCTAGATTTGGTTTGATTCAGACTCAGAAGTAAGTAATGCTAATTTAGACCCACCTTATTTAACATTATATGAACAATGAAGACTACTGATAGGGCAGTAAAGGGTCTGTTAGTTTCATTGGGTCAAATATTTAATCTCTAATTTCAGGGAGCTTGACCCAGGACTTGAAGAAGCAATTGCAAGCATTATCTGGGCAACCCCTAGGCTTCAAGCAGATGTCCAAGAACTCAAGGCTGTTACAGAAGAATTCGCTCGCAAATATTCACCAGAATTTGCCCAAGCATGCAGATCAAATGCACTTAGTAATGTCAATGAAAAGGTTAATTCATAGCTTATTGTCTTGAGCAATGCATACCTAATTTTAGTAGCAGCTTATGAAAAATTATTTGCTGTTAACAGCAATTAATATATATAAAAACTAAGCTTCTGTGATAAAGTGATTTAAATTTAAAAGTAGTAGCAAAATTCCATATGATTAATTGAAATTCTGTATTAATTTAATAAATAGATAATCAGTAGTTTTTTCATAGTGTCATCTTTTTTGTAACCATGTAAGATTTGTTATCTGATTGTTGCAATGCTTTTCTAAAGCAAGCTAATTGTTATTTTCACTAATTTTTCTAATTCATTGTACATGTAGAGACATATTTTATCTAAGCTTTTTAATTTGTGTATAATCCCATCTTCCAAATCTGCATAACTAGAATGTAACATGATACTATCAGGAAGGACATTCCACATTAGTTAAGCCTTGCCATATGTTGAAATGGGGGCATCTTCTTAAATTAATATCATGTTAATCGTTTATATTTTCACTGTCTTTTTTACCTCTGGGATTATTTATTTATCATAATTATACCTTTAACTAATGGAAAAGGATTAAATGCTATGCTGAAATGTTTGTTAAATAATATTGGTACTCCATTAACAATGTTCATTAAATAATATTGGTACTCCATTGTTTTTTGAGTAGGTTATGCACAAGCTATCAGTTCAAGCTCCTCCTAAATCATTAGTGGAACGTTACATGGTGGAAATTGCAAAGACCTACAATGTGCCATTTGAACCTGACCCATCAGTAATGCATCAAGATGAGATATTAATGGCAGAAAATCTTTTAATAGATTTAAATGAAGATAAGAAGAATACAGGAGGTGGTGGCGGTGGGCCAAGGGGTGGAATGGGCATTCAACAGCCAATGAATTATCCAGCTATCCAACCGTTACCTTTAGTAAGTTCTAGTCTTTAGGTTATAACAATTACCTTTTAGTAAGTTCTAGTCTTTAGCTTATAACCATTACCTTTTAGTAAGTTCTAGTCTTTAGGTTATAGCAATTACCTTTTAGTAAGTTCTAGTCTTTAGCTTATAACCATTACCTTTTAGTAAGTTCTAGTCTTTAGGTTATAACAATTACCTTTTAGTAAGTTCTAGTCTTTAGCTTATAACCATTACCTTTTAGTAAGTTCTAGTCTTTAGCTTATAACTATTACCTTTTAGTAAGTTCTAGTCTTTAGCTTATAACCATTACCTTTTAGTAAGTTCTAGTCTTTAGCTTATCAAGTGACTCACTTTGATTATTGTATACATTTTTTAAAGTGCTCTAATAGTTCCTACTAAATGTTGCACTCAAACCTAGGTTGCTATTACTATTACAGCCCAAAAATTGATTTTTTTTTACTACTTAAAAACATAATTAAAATGCATATATTCACAGTCGGATCTCTCTAAGTCGAACTTCCCTAAGTCGAAAACCTCCCTATATCGAATTAATTGTTAAGTCCCTGTCAAATTCTGCGCCTATTACGCCATTTTCCCTAACTCGAAATCTCCGTAAGTCGAATATTTTTTCCGGTCCCTATGAGTTCGACTTAGAGAGGTCCAACTGGATATTTATATAATTATTTATAAGAAACTCCAGCTTTCTAAATTGTCAATCATTAAGGTTTTATACGTATATTGAAATTTTGTTCCTTCATTTGATTCCATCAATAACTAGAACTACCCATCAGGGCCTATGGCATCAGCACCACCTCCTCTCCCCAACCAACCGCCCCATGGAGGTTTAAACCCATATCCTTCAGCCTATCAACCTCCAGCCTACAATTCTGGTGCTCACTCAGCACCCGCAGGACCTCCAAATTTTGATCAGTTGTACAACAGTAATATGAAGCCAGCGTACCCACCAGGGCCTTCTGTGTCAGTGCCACCTTCAAGACCTCAGCAAAGTAAGGCATAATAAGTGATGGCATGCACATCAACCACATGCTGATAACTTGACACATGTAATGTTTGGGCTTATTGATAGATCAATTACTTTAAGAAAAGGAATTTATTACACCAGATTAGTACATCTTAAATTAACTGATACTGTTATAAATAAATGCATTTTAAAATGTTTCCATGACTTGTGACACACAACTTTAAATGTTATGAGAACATACAGGCAGTAAAATGTAGATCAGATTAAAATATGTTTCTCCATTAATAATTTTTAAAAAAAAATATTTGTCAATGCAATTGTTACCCTCTTTGTTTTAGTACATGTAATTAAATGTCAGTTTATTGGTCATTTTTAATTTCAAGATTATAAACATTTTATTAGCTGAAATGTATTTGAATAAATTCATAAGGAAAAAAAAAGCTGCCATTCTTAAAATGTGTTAGTTTTAAAAATGTTGATTTCAGTAATCTATGCTGTGGGTTGAAATAATTTTATTTATAAGATAATGCTGAAGAATAAAGGAAATAAACATAGTCATTTATGAAAACTTTCAATCATATTGTACAGTCGAAACCGTTTAAGTCGACGGCGTTGGGGTATGAAAAATGGCGTCGATATAACCGATGATCGAGTTAAAACGAAAACCAATATGGCGGCAAAATATTAACATGTGCTTGAAATTTCTTTATGTACATGATTAATAAGGTAGCGTTAATTAGTGAAGGGACGATTAATCGGAATCGTATCGGAACCCTAATATTTCTTCACTCTTTCCTAAGGTTGTAATGACCGTTCGTTTTAAGGACCGTTTAAAATTTTAATATAACCATGTTACATGTTTCCCACTCAGGAAAACGGGAAAAAGTCGGGAATTCTTAAAAAAAATTTCTCGGCCTTGAAAGTCGGGAAAAGTTATGACTAATCTGGAATTTATATATATATATATATATGCCGAAGTAAAGGACTTTGATTACGTTTCTGTCATGTTTCGATTCCATTTAATTAAAAATAAGTTACCAGTTTATAATTGTCTGCGCTTGCGCTAAAAGGTCAAAGTTTACGCCTCGCCTACGCTAAAAGGTCAAAGTTTACGCCTCGCCTAGTCCCATTGCGCGTTTGCAATGCCGTCGAATCAGCGAATAAAAAATAAACATATCAATATGGTAATTTTAAGTTTAATGCTTTTGACGTGCAGGATATCTGTTACTATCAGAACGCTCTCGAATTTCCTCAGTCTTGTAATAATATAAATAAAACTATTGCGGCCTTGACCGTTTATCACAGCACGCTGTGGGCTAGACCTCGGCCGGCAACTATGTCTAAGCGAATTTTTAAAAAAATCATTCCTTATCAGAATTCGACCTCCAAAAGTGATGACGTGTATATTAATAATATTATATAAATGTACTGGAATATTAAGAAAATGATTTGATTTCATCGTCACGCGCGTGTTAGTGTCAAAGTCACGTATCTTACTTACTGGTAACAAAGCAACAACAATGACAACAAACTTTTAAAAGAATAATAATTTTGTATTTAATTATATAAAAACCACCGTCGATTCTCGATACAAACCTTTATTTTCAATTCTAAAGATATTCGTTTATCTTAAAAAATAAAATGATCAATGCATCAGAAAATGAATTAAATTTAATAATAATATAACATGCAATGCGAAATAATGACGGATTAAAGATCGCTAACGACGATTTACGGGCACCTCGGGTGAATACATCTAATTCACACATGGATCGAAAAAGAAAGAAGATAGTAACATCCGGTAATTTTTATTGAAATCTCGTAGAATCACACAATAGCCGGAAGTCTCGAAGAAAGCTAGATGTCAACACTATTTTGAACTAAAAATGCATTGCTGGGCGAACCGACGAGGATCGAGCTAAGCAACGTTAAGTTGAAAATTTGGCCCTCTTTTGTGCTCGAGGTATTAGGTTTCGGCGACTTAGAAAAATCGAATTAGCCGATGAAAAAATGCTAAGACAAAGAGAGAATTTGGCGGTTCCAATAAGAAACGTCGAGATAGTGGGGTGGTCGAGCTAACCGAGCTCGAGGTAAGTGGGTTCGACTGTAAATGCTAAGTGTTGTTGAAAATTAATGTTCTCTTTTTTATTTTATTTGTTTTCCAGAGAATGAAGATTCATTTCCAGAACTACCAACTGTTCCAAACAACACTTTGCCAGATCTGGGCAACTCTGTTGGGGGGAATTCTGCTGGGGATGATGTAGACTTTGATGATTTGACACGGAGATTTGAACAGTTAAAGAAAAAGAAGTGAAAAATATTAACCATTGTATTCTTAAATAACATTTGTCACATATTACAATTCAAAATCAAGTTTGCTGGCTTTAATTGTTATTTAAACATTATTATTATGTTATTTGAAAGTTTGTGTCACATCTTGGAAATAAAAGATAGAGAGCGAATAATCATTTTATAAACTGAATTGCTTCTATTTTAGTACAGCAGCAATTTCCTAGACTTTCCAGATTCTAAGTGTTTATACTAGTGAACATTTCATTTCGTGCTAACATAGTAACATATAAAATAACCAAGCAAACTCATTTTATGCCTTTGACAAGCTGCTATTCTCAAGACTTGGTTTTTCTCCTTATTTTTAAAATAATTTCGAAGACAATCCACAGTTCAAATGAGAATCCACAGTTCAAATGCTGGTGTCTTTTGGACTTGAGGAAAATGCTACCTAGTATATTTTGGAATTAGTGGAAAATCAAAGTAAGGTTGTTAACGGTTAACTGGTCCTCAGGTCGGGACCGGTACTGTTTTATCAAGACCGGTTAACCGTAACTTCAATTAGCCGGTATAAGCTTATTACAGAGTTCATTTTTTGTTGTGTTACAGCAGCATACAAGAGAAAACACGCGAGCGACATCAAAGGGCCTTCTTATTATTCTGATATATAAATAGTATACACGTCATCACTATTAGAGATTTTCGGCTGATTAACGAATTGACACACAGCGGGGTCGTTATGTCCAAATGTGAATAATGGTCAAGGTCGCGAGTGTTGCTATTTATATTACAAGAGGAAAGATACCAGACAATTAACTGTTTTTACATCCTATGATAATATGCCGTTTTAATACATAAAAATTGACTATTAATAATCACGGTTTTCTTCTTTGTTTGGACGATTTATTAATTTTTTTAATTCGCTGAATTGATGGCATTGCTATAAAGAGCTTAACGCAAGCGGCGATTACATCAAAAGCCCTTTGATGTCACCATCAGACAACGCGAGGCGAAAATTTGATACATTCGCTCATTGGTTCTCAAAACAAAAGGAAATTACGGACAGGCGGTTAACCGGTCGTAAAAAACGAGCGGTCTTAACAACCTTAAAGTGTTATGTTACCTAAATTGTTAAATAACTTTGAAGTGCTTGAGTATGAGTGTTATCAGATTGCTAATTCATCTTTGAAAGAAGAAAAAAGTGACACAGTAACAAAAGTCCAAGATACTTTAAATAAATTTCAATTACCTTGTGGCTGAATAATATAATTAAAATTATATTATTTTTCTTAGAAATAGGTGGATATTAATTTAATTCATCTCATGTATTTTAAACACATTATAATGCAAATATATATCAAAGTTAGGTAGTGTAGCGATAATTCAGCAAATCTAACACTGAAAATCTTGTTTGCTTATTCTGAGGTCAACAATAAGAACTTGAAAAAATTAGATTATATTATTATGAAAATGATTGAAATGAATTTTAAATAAGATTTTTTTAAAATCATGAAAGGTTCTGAGTAGATTTGTGAGACACCAACAATTTATTGTGTGAATAAAACAGTAAATTTTAATATGTAGCTTTATTGTTTAATTTACTATAATTGTTTGTGTCTCATGTATCTGTGTGATAATTAAATATTGGTAGCTGAATTACTATTTCTTTTGCTCACATGTGCCATACATGTAATTCTTGGTTTACTATTAACTACAGTGCTAGTTATAAAGAGGCATTACTATTGTATTGCTAGATATTGAACATCAGGATTCAGGTCGAATGGTAATTTGTATTTTGCAACAAATTAAAAAAAAATCCCACATATATCTTGTAGATTTATCCTACAAATACATTCTAATTTCACATTATGTACATTAAATCTCTGTTTTTTTAAGAATACTGTTATAATATATGTCGGTTCATTATAAAATTTACTTTCCTACAATATTGTTCGGAAGCTTCGTGTGAAGAAAATCGCCTCAAAGAAATTTATAAATGAAAATTTCTTTGTCCTCATTGCATTTACCATTAATGTAAAAAATAATGTATGCAATGAACAACTGTTATGATTAATAGTCCACATGAAAACACCTAGCTCCGTGATATTTTTCTGTAGTCATTAACATGTGTATATTAAATTAAATAAGTGCTGAGAAGTAGGCTTGAAAGCCAAATGTGAAATAAGACTACAGGAATGAATACGGTTTTTTTAAAAATGTGTTATTACAAATTTAACATTTCAATTTAAATGACTTGTTGTTGCATGGCACCTTCTCTTAAATGTAGCCCACATTGAATCGCAAATTAATAAAAAACATTACCACCATGCTATTTGATTAAATTTGAACAATAAATTTGCTTAATTGAATGCTTTTTATTTTTATGTAATGTCGGTGAATGGAATCTTGGCAACTAAAACTTATGCTTAAGTTCACTCAGTTTTAAAATGAAAAGTACATTTTTTAAAACAAATCGGAAAGTTTGTCTTAAATAAAATTGAACTGCTCACATTTTTTTTTATTTTGTCAGGGTTATTCCCATTCATATGACAGTTGACTTATGTTATATTATATGTCACCATGGAAAAAATGTATGTATAATTGCTTGAGAATTAAAAATTAGTGTTTTCAGACACCAGAATAAATCAATAATATTAATATATTTTCAAGTACATGTAACTGTTTAATGATATATCAACACACATCGAAAATATTATTGTTAATTCATTGATAATAATAAATTCATATTACATTTCAAAGTACCCAGTCTAATTCATAATTTATTAAAGTAAACAAGTTATCTATTTGTATTAGATATATGCACTATGACCCCCTATCCAGTCCATGACGGACTATGAGGCAAGTGATGTAGCGTTCACAAGTTTTTTTGGCCACCACTAACGAGCAGGGGAATGTGTGGCCAGCACAATGCCCCAGAGGCCTTGCCAGAACCTGGGCTCGAACCCGCGACTCGGGATCTGCCTTGGTTCGATAGTCCAGTGCGCTACCACTTAGACCATCGCGCCCCTTATATGCACTATACATACATATATTTATTATATTATCAAACAAATTTGGCCACTTTGCAAAAATTATATTAACTATTTACACTAGATTAAATCATATGTCTAAAGATAATAATAATAATAATAAAAAGCACAGCATTTCAACCATTTGCTGTGTAGCAAAATGATAGTTGTGCAGTGGGGAACATTGCTCAAGGAGGTGTAAACCAACAAACTGATGATATAAATTTGTTGAAACTAAAGAGTCATTTATTGCTTTATTATAAAACCATCAAATTTTCAAAACCAATGGTTCAGTAAATTTATTCATTACATATTTTAATCATGTTTAAATTTGGCTAACACTATGACAATATTTCTAAAGTGATCAATATCTTTGTCGCTAAAGCCTTTCAAGAATGTACCATGTAAATCTCAAGTACATTTGTAAGAAATGGGTAGTGTGGATGTATTTGGCCTACTTATTGTTTTGATGAATGTGGATACCACAACAATTTTAAACACCACAAGTAGCACTAACCCTCGGTAGCACTAACATTTTTTTAGATTTTCATCTTGCTAAAAATCAATAACATAATATTTGTACGACACTTAAAAATTTAAATTGTTATTCTTATTTATTTTGGCATAGAAATGAATTTGGTCTTATATTTTAATAAGTTTGGTAATGTTAGGTGCTTATAGAAATATAATTTTAATAAAATCAGTGACATACAGTTTTCGAACTTAATAAAAAAAACAATATGAATTTTCACTGGCTTGAAGAAGTTCAAGCAGATTAGACAAGAAATGAAACATGAAAGTGAATGCATTGCCATTATTTTAACAGAAGTAACAGGCTTAAAAAGTTAACAAAATTCTATGTTATATTCCTTTGAAAAAAGGATCTACCAGGGTCATATCAAGTTCAGAAAAATGAGAAATTTAACAAGAATTGTTTATTTTAAATGTTTGTTGATTAAAATATTTTGTAAACAATATTTTGATGAGTGCGCCTCAGAAATATGGAAAGGGCCTATCTATGAAACGGGTAATACAAAATGTTATTGAGCTTTATTTAATGAAAGAGTCAAGTTCACATTATTTTTTAAGGCATTATTTCCAACTACCCGTAACATACTTATACTCAAGATTTTTTTATTTGTTACAAAAAAATTAAACTTCTAAGTCAATAATCTTTAATACCAATCATATAACTGGATGGCACCGCCCTTAACCTAATAGTTAAATAAAGGTAGATGACTTTAAACATCAGGAGTAATTATTTAAGTTTTTAAATTTAAAAATTCAATTTAAAAATGATAATAATGATAATTACAAATTTAAAAATCATTCGGTTATTCAAAAAAGAATTTAAAAATAACATCATTGTCTCCCTTATTTTTAAAAATACTTTGTACCTTGAGTGCCTTGACAAGGAATATTTTAGAATAAAAATATAATTGGCTTTAAATAAATAATAATTAAAATTAATCATCAATTATCATCTTTATTTTTCTAAATCATGTAGTAATATGTTAAACTGCTTGAAATGCTTTATCATGGCTTTATGTATTCACGTAATTCAAGCTTGAATTTTTGCAAGGGCATGCTCAAGAAGACTGAGATCTCCTGAAATGGAAGTTTCATTTTTTAAAAATATTTTATAGTTGCAGTGATAATAGGTAAAAAAAAATTAGTAAAACAAACTGTAATGAAAATCCATAATATCATCATTTGAATTATTCTTTCTGAAAAGTTAACACTAGTCAATAAGAAATTTAGGATTACTTTCTTCCTTTTTTCGTGTGAACTATTATGTCAGCCAGAAAAGATCATTTTTAATACAATGCAAAAAAAATCTCTATATCTGAGTAAACAAAACTAGCTGACTAAAGTCACTTTTCTAGTTTAAAATAAATGTTAGTTTTGTAGGGCTTTCATTTTAAATACAATGTAATCTGTTGTTTTTTTTTCACCGATAATATTGAGGCTGAAAGAAAAGATGTTTTTACTAACCTCTGATATCTTTGCTCAGGTTAATGATTTGTTGCTTACTATTAATGACCTCAACACTCTGAGTGTAAGGATTATAGCGCACACTAAAAGGTCTTGGGATAGTTGCAGCAAATTGCCTAAAGTAGAAGAAAGAAATTATGTAAAATGTTTATAATAATGGCAATAAATAAGTTTATAAAAATGTAGTAAATTATATTTTTTAAAAAGTCTATTCATGATTTAAATTAATGTTTGTTGCCTTTAAAAAAATATTTTTCTTGTTTAATATTGAACAGAAGTATTGTTTTGCCTCAATAATTGTGTCCATAAAAATGATATAGAATCAATGTTTTTAATATTTAGTTTAAAATCATCAAACACAAATGATGCCTCGATTGTTAATGGTACTTCCTCTTTGTTATTGTGAATAATCCATAAATAAAAATTCCAGGATCCTGACTTACTTGACTTTGACTTTAGCTGTGTCAAAGCTTTCAGAAACAAAATACACTGGCTGAAAGCAGGTGATAGGGTACTCCTGCTCACTAGTCTTTACAGGATCAAAGGGAAGGACCTTTGGTTTGTCACTGAGGCAGTACTGAAATTAATAAGAATGTGATTCAAATAAAGGTAGAAAACCACAAAAAGTGATTCATTAATCTAAAACACTTTTTTAATGAATGTAAACCCAAGTTTTACAGAAATATTGTTGATCTTTACAATTTTATCATTTATAGGCTATATGATGTTTAAAATAAAAAAAATATCCTGTACATGATTGCATATTGAAATTTGTTTTTAAAAAATTACTACACAAATTTACTTGTAGGTTTTATTGAAATTTGGTTATACATATACTTCGTGAACAAGAAGTTTTTTTACCTCCAACTCTCCAAATGAAGATAGAAGACCAGCTCCATAGGCCTTGAGTCCACCTTCTTGTTGGCAGAGACCAAACTCTACTGTAAACCAGTACAACTGAAAATTTGGTCGATAACATTATTAGGAAGTGAGGCTGTGACAGATTGATTGAATTTTGAACACAAGGACAATCATAAATAAGTGAAGAGGAAGTTATTTGAAAATTTTGTTTAAATTAGACTATTACAAGTCTATTGCAATAAATGTTAAACATACTAATAAAATTCAAATAGTATTTTATATTTATTTATTAAGAAATAGGTGGATTTCTACAATATTACAATAATTTCAAATGTATAACCATTAACACATTTTTGCCGCCTTAAAAGTTTAAACTTATATTTAATCATTTAATTTGTTTTATCAATTTCAGGCAACACTAAAGATTACTTACAGTGGCCAGTTTTTTAATGTACTCATCAGGAGCACCTAGACTTGCTAAGCCAATTTCTTGAGAAAATTGTGCGAAGGAGGGATCAGCAAATAAAGGAACATGGCCTAGCAGCTCATGGCATACATCACTGATAAAGTCACAAATAAATAAATGTATTTCTTAAGAACAGAACTCATAATTTCTAGATCTTTGACAAAGTAACACGTGTACATGAGAGTCATCCTTATATGACATTAATATATTGCAGTTTAATTTTTAAAATTTAAATTTGTTTTTAAAAAATAACTTGCATAACAAATTTTTTTTAAAATGTGATGCCTCCTCCCTTTTCAAATCCCAGATATTACCTGTATTAAAATAATAAATTACTGTATTAAATTTATAGCTATATATTTAGCGAACTAAGTTTAATTAAATGTAAACTGCAACAAAAGTGAAAATTAAATGAGTGAACTTGTGAGGTACATGTAGTATCAATGATAAAGATCAAGTAATGAAAACTTCAGACTTACGGTTCAGGAGTGTACATTGGCTTTGAGCCATGTCTGATGTATTGGGTAGAGTGAAAAACTCTGAAGGCAAGGCCAGCCAAAAAGTCACGAGATGACAGCAGTCCAGCAACTGGTCTTAAGGAAAAACCTGTGCAATCTGAGGAGCCGAAAGGTAAAAATAGATTTTGGCTTAAGAGTGGTGAATTTGATGAGGAAGGAATTGCTTGGAAAAAAATATAATAAATATATTTCATTAGTAAAAAAAATTGGAGCTCTGCAATTTATTTACCTTTGAGAAAATCTGAAATGTCTTGTAGTTGTGGGATATTGTCTTCTCTGAATCCACAGTTGTCAATAAGCAGAGGGAAAATATGGTTGAATTCACGGCATGCATGTGTAGGATACAGCTTTACCAATTCTCGGAAGATGGTACCCCTAAGGCAGAAGAAATCAAAATTTAAAACTGAGTTTTTCATCAATAAGTATAGAATATTTAAAGTGAAATTATTCTAAAAAAGATTTGGTTACATAGGTTTTCTTATCCAAACAATGACTGATAAGTTAGAATACACTTATAAGGACAATATAATCTGTTTAAAAGCTGTAATTAAGTAACATAGTATTGAGATTATTATTTTAAAAAAATTTGATCATAAAGCAGTATTCACCATGTTTTAATTTCTGCATTTGTATATTCAACTATAGGAATACATTGTCCGCTGAAAAATAAACACCCTTTGTTAAATTTGAAAAGAATGATTGGTTCATAGTTACATCTTCAAAAGGAATCATTTTAAGTCATAGAAATCTGGTATTTAAATTATGGATGCTAAAGCTTCTAAAGATTATTATTAATTGTTTTTACACAAGTTTAGTTAATATTCCACAATAGTGACTGAAGCTAGAAATAAAACATTTTAAAAAATTGCCTTCAAGTCTCTTCAGCAGGCATTTAAATATAATTATTAACTGTACATCAAAATAAAAAATAAAAATTTTAAATAATCTAGGCTCTGAAATAAAATAACTCCAATGAAAATCATATCAATCCCAGATTTAAATATACAATTTTACAAAAAGAGAAAACTCATTAAACTCAATACACTTACTATTTGTAGTTGAAGGCAATATCAGCAAATTCCTTTCTCCTCTCTCTGTAGACAGGATCAGTGAAGCCCTGTTCAATTTTGTTAAAAAGGTTAAGTGTTATTTAATAGGCTAGCTATGTGTCTTAAATATTTAAGACTAATGATTTGATAAATTAATGAATTATGAATATTTTTGCAATCAATTATTGTTGCTTAAATGGAATCATATAAATTAAAAAATGGAAACGAATAACATAATTTTTTGAATGATATTATGATATTATCTCTGAAATATGTAAATTAAAAGTCCAATGTGAGATCCAGTAACAAAAAGTAGGCTACATACTGGGTGATCAGCATCCAACTCAGAGCCATAACTAAGAATCTGGTTGGCAAATCTGTCCAATTCTTTGATTCTCCTTGGGAACCATGGAACTGTAAATATATTATGTATTAACATTTAAACAACAGTCACACATTACAGACACAAGAGTAGACTTCTATATTCATATTCTAGTTCTAGCATTGCTCATGGCCAAAAATATGTTACGTTAACTCTAAAAAAATCTCAGAAACAAATCCTTCATAATTACAAAAACAACTTTATTAAACATTACATCAAAGGTTTACATAAATAATAAATATTGTTACATATTCATATTGGTGAAAATAGATATATAAATAGAATATTTTCACTCTATGGTTACGCATCTTTACATGTCAATTTAAGGGTGGGGTGGCGGAGGGAGTTTGAATTGCAAGATTACCTTGATATGTATAAAAGTAAAATAAATCATTAAAAAAAAATTACCTTAATTATGAGAAATATTAATTTTTATTTAATGTTTCAATTAAGTTGTTCTCTATATTTGAAATTTTATTATTAATTAAGCAATTTTAAAATTACATTTAAGTTGTAAACCTATGCCTTTAGCTTTTCTCATCAAAAAACAATACGGAGCACGTTGAATGTGTTATTTGACTATCAAAATTTGATACATCGATCACCCTAAAATTATTAGAGTTCTAATTAAAGACAGGCATTACGTATTTAAATTTGTTTAAAGATAATAAAAATTAATATAATTAATATAATATATTTAAATATAATAAGACTAAATATGCTTGCCATTTCATTTATAATTTAATATAATTATTGTATGGAAGGAGCGTCGGCGTCTGTAACAGATAAGACTAGTCGTAACAAAACAAACAATAAATGTGTGTAGATAGACAAAACAAATATTTTAATTCATATGATATATTACAAACATGAAATAAATTATAAATGACTACAGTACAGAGCATTATTTTTTGTTAGCGAATAGTAAAACAGAACATAAACATTCAGAATTTAAAAAAAAAGACGAAAAAAAAAGAGAAGCCCATTGAAAGCCGTAGTAAAAGAATTATGAAGTTTTAAAACAACATTTAGTTAAAGTTATGAGACTGAGACAACAATTTAATTTACATTTTAAAAGTAATATGATATACTAATTAAATATTTCATGATGATTATTAATGACACTAAAATGGTCTAATATTAATCACTCGGCCGATCCCACTTAATAATAAATGGTTTGTTTTTTGTGTCAATTGTCAATACCCTTTGACAAAATAGGCCCATGCCATATAGAATGACATACATTTACCGCCAATACATATTTATTTACGTTTAGCAAATATAAGAAGACAAAAATATACCGTATTTTCCGGCGTATAAGTTTAAGACGACACCTTACTTTTCCTGTTAAAATATAGGTTTTACGATATTTTCGCCGTATAAGACTACCCCTCTTCCAACACACATAAACATACAAATTTAAAAAACATAAGTATAAGACTTGCTTTCAGTATGATAATTTCAATTCAAATCCTTAAAACATGCATTTGTCATCAAACATGTAATCATAAAACAGTTCATTAAAGGATAAGGATAAGACAATTAAACCGGTTGTTTTTATCAAAATTGTTTTTTCACCCTTTGAGACTCAAATTGAGTGGACAATTTTATTTCCAGCCGTATCAAAATTCATGGAGTTTCATCCATTTTCCCGATACAACTTAGCGCATAGCCTTCAAGGCTGTATACAGGGGGGGGGGAATACCCCCTTCTGCGAATTTGTGCCCACTTGTTTCACTTGTTAGAACCACGGGTGAGGCGATGGCCTCAAAGATCTTGACATCATATATATTTACGCTCAATTATCGCTGACTGCCTCACGCCTCCGCCTAACGCTAAGGGACATCACTCTGCTTTTTAAATATTTTGTGTTGTAAGCAGTGCTGACTGACTGAAATAGTTATTTTTTGGTGCAGTAATTTGGTGCGCTGCTTTCTAAAATTAGTTAAAAAATCGTGTGGTGATTAGCACTGTAAAAATATTATATAAATACTTTGTTTACTTTTCAGGAATATTTCGTATTTATCATACAAGGATAAGTTACTTGGGCTTTTGAAGTAGGCGCCCTACAACCCCTATTATAAAATACTTTATGTACATTTAAGGAAGTTTAATATTACGTATCTATCATACAAGGACAAGTTTGTTGGGCTTTTGAAAAAAGTGGGCGCCGTAGGCGGCCTAAATAAAAGTGGGCGCCGCAGGCGCCACGGCGCCGCAGCACAACCTAGTTATTGAGAGATTTGGGGATCCCACTACATAATTTTGAGGGGCCAGTGTTATGATGGCGCTGCATCTATGTCGGGCACTGTCTCTGGAGTATTCTGCGAGAGGTCCCTTTGGCGGTATACACACACTGCAGAAACCACGCTTTAAACCTAGTGATCGCGCATTCGTGCGGACTTCCCGATGTGCGTAACATGATTGACAAATTAAAAGAAACCTGCATGTTTTTTAACAACAGCACAAAGCGCGAAGCCTTGTTAAAAAACGCCATAGAATAGAAACAAGTCTTCCATTTGACAGTGTTATTCCGAAGGCACTACTAGATTTGTGCTAGACAAAATGGGCCTAGCGCCACGAAGCATACAAACACTTCTATCAATCGTATGTTTACGTTGTTCAGACTCTTGAGATAATTTCACTGCCACATGGAAAACACAAAGACCAAGGATTGGGGCAAACATGTCGTCTTATACGCCAGAAAATACGTACTTTAAAAGGCCTAAACTCATGAAATGATCTGTTTAAAAAGCGATGAAGAATAAACGATTAATATTAATGGTTTTATAAATTAAAGATTAGGGGCCGCCCATAAAGTATGTCACTCTATTTTTGACAATTTTTACTTTTTCACAAATCTCGGACACAAAGTACGTCACACTTTCGAACAAAATTTTTGTTTTTTATTAACAAAATAATGAAAATTTAATATAAAACACCGTGACGTCACACATGCCGCCCCCTCCCCCTGTCACAAACTGTCACACTTTCTTACACCCCCTCCACCCCACTGGAGCGTGACGTACTTTATGGACGGCCCCCTATGCAATGAAAAAATTGCTGGTTTTCAAATAATTAAATCATGTCATATATAATAGTGAGTGTAGCTTTAATTATAAAAATTAATAAGTGACATTTAAAAATCCTGTTCCTAGTAATGCTACAGTTAATAAGAAATGAACAAATCGTCGTGTTCCTAGTACTGCTACAGTTAATAAGAAATGAACAAATCGTCCTGTTCCTAGTACTGCTACAGTTAATAAGAAATGAACAAATGGTATGTTTTGATGAGACCTGATACTGATTGGACTTTGACCTACTTACTTGCCTTCTTACTTCAAGTCCTACAGTTTACAGTTAAGTAAAGTATTTTGAATAATCACTGTGTCAGTTAAAGTTTATAACTTTATTCAAAATAAATGTCTACTCCTACTCCTACTTAGAAACTTAGAAAAGATTCATAAATACTTAAGTATACAAAAAATGAGAAGGGGTTAAAAAAAGATTTTTTTTAAAATGAAAAAGAAAAAAAATAAATGAAAAAAGGAAGAAAAAATAAATAAATAAAAGGTACGTACCCAGTTCACCTGATTATAAAACGATGTTGCAAAATAAATGAATATTAAATTGTAATTAAATTTCATTTTAATTAATAATTTCAAGATTATTTTAACGTTATAATAGACCTATATATTTATTTTTTATAAATTTTACAAATTGATATATTTTTATGATTTGTGGTTCAACAAACCATGTCAAAATATGGCGGCGAGAAATAACACTAAAACTACAGGACCCGCCATGCGTAAACGTCTAATGTCCAATGCCAATTAATGTCACCCTCAATCTGCTTTGAGCAGGCCGGCGGTAGTTCCATCAATTTCTTTTTAAAACGATTTTCTAAAGGGTGATCACCTTTATTTCTACAGAAACAACTTCTATAAACTCACTTAATTAATAATAACGTGTTAGTGGCCATACTCATGACGCAATAATCTTCTGTATAAAAGGAGTGTCTGTTATATTATATATTTAAAGACAAAAAACCTTAAGTTGACAAAAGTAAATTAGAATCCGATGGATGAAAAATTATCTATATCAAATGTAGTCCGCTATGGATATATCACTCTGACTACCTGTTGTTGATTTCTAAATTAAAAAAAAGAAGGTTTTTTTATTAATTAAAAAAAAACATAGTTGTGCAATGAGATGTTTAATGTGAGAGGAAATGAACCACTTTCTATTACAAACCATACTTCAATCAATATTTGCTTATTAATCCGCTACTGTTTTTCACCAATTTACGTGCTAAAAAGTTAATGTACGCAAAAAGTGTTTTGCGTTCTTTCTAAAACTAGATTATCAATCAGTTAATTCCAATATGCCTTATTTTGTTTCTTGGAAAGCCCCTCGACCTTACATTAAAAAAAATTCGAATGACATAAACCGACATGCATTGAAACAATAAAAATAAAATATATAAATAATATAAAGGACCGTCCATTTATTGTCTCAATAGACTGTAGACGGTGTAAGTACTCACCCCACACAAATTATGTTAAATTTAAAAAAATATGTCGAAAGTTTGCATTCTCTCACACATTACATATTATATTAAATGCATAAAAGAGTGGGGAGCAATATACTTCTACATTTTAAAATCAATTTTAAATTTGTATTTATGTCGGATTAAAACTTAATTTGAATGAACTCGCTAAGAACAGAATTTGTCATAATATTTTTATGAATATATTTAATGCTTTACATTTTTAACTTTGCTCTTTTGCGATAATATTTTAATATTTATTTAAACTGGCTGACATCATCCTTGTCTAGACCAACAATTAAGTCAGTACATTTACTCCTATTTTGTGCAATAATGAACGCTTTCTTTCTTATGGAATCGAACTCTTAAAATCTTTTATTTCAATTTGTCATTAGTTTTAACCCGACCGACTGAAATTTTCAAAAAGATGTTAAAATATTTTAAAATTAGATTTTTAACAATTAACGGTTGCATCTACAAATAACTCAATTAAAATGTACATTTTGACGTCAGTTTCGAATTAATTTTACTTCCCTCCGTGAAACATTTTGGAGCCGTCCTCCCTCATGTGATGACACAATTAATGGATGTCCCCTTAAAGCGACATGCAATAATATAGTTTAAACGCACCAGACAAGCACCAACTATAGAACCAAACATTACGTAGATCATGAAAAAAAAATGCAGTTTTTACCCTCGTCTGAAGTTCCATTTTGCATATTCCTGGACAAAACAGTCAACTTGTTGTTTGTCATGGATCTGAGGGACTCAATGGCTTCCTGTGGGGATATACATGACTTAAGGATCTACAACACAGAGAGACACATTTATACAGATTTCTCCTATTATAATAAAGTTCGATGAGAAGAAACCCCAAATTAAAATGAACATATATGATTTTGTGCAATCATGGCTCAACAGTTTCCTGATCAGTAAAAATACGTTTTAATTTCTGATTAAAGTAACGTGTTACAAAATATCTGAGATACACAATGAGAGTAGCATCTTTAATTTCAGCACTCGCATTTGTCACGATTTCTGTTCAAGACTACGTTGTAATTTTTTAAATCAATAAAATTCAAACATATGACACACCTTCAAGCCTCCTGTTTTATTTTCTATATCTAACATGACCCACCTTCAAACCTCCTGTTTTATTGTCTATGTCTAACCTGACACACCTTCAAGCCTCCTGTTTTATTGTCTATGTCTAACATGACCCACCTTCAAGCCTCATATTTTATTGTCTATGTCTAACATGACCCACCTTCAAGCCACCTGTTTTATTGTCTATGTCTAACATGACCCACCTTCAAGCCACCTATTTTATTGTCTATGTCTAACATGACCCACCATCAAAATCCTATTTTATTGTCTATGTCTAACATGACCCACCTTCCAAATCCTATTTTATTGTCTATGTCTAACATGACCCACCTTCAAAATCCTATTTTATTGTCTATGTCTAACACGACCCACCTTCCAAATCCTATTTTATTGTCTATGTCTAACATGACCCACCTTCAAGCCACCTATTTTATTGTCTATGTCTAACATGACCCACCTTCAAAATCCTATTTTATTGTCTATGTCTAACATGACCCACCTTCAAGCCACCTATTTTATTGTCTATGTCTAACATGACCCACCTTCAAGCCACCTGTTTTATTGTCAATTTCTAACATGACCCACCTTCAAGCCTCCTGTTTTATTGTCTATGTCTAGCATGACCCACCTTCAAGCCACCTGTCTTATTGTCTATGTCTAACATGACCCACCTTCAAGCCACCTATTTTATTGTCTATGTCTAACATGACCCACCTTCCAAATCCTATTTTATTGTCTATGTCTAACATGACACACCTTCCAAATCCTAATTTATTGTCTATGTCTAACATGACCCACCTTCAAGCCACCTATTTTATTGTCTATGTCTAACATGACCCACCATCAAAATCCTATTTTATTGTCTATGTCTAACATGACCCACCTTCCAAATCCTATTTTGTTTTCTATGTCTAACATGACCCACCTTCAAAATCCTATTTTATTGTCTATGTCTAACATGATCCACCTTCCAAATCCTATTTTATTGTCTATGTCTAACATGACCAACCTTCAAGCCACCTATTTTATTGTCTATGTCTAACATGGACCACCTTCAAGCCTCCTAATTTATTGTCTATGTCTAACATGACCCACCTTCAAGCCAGCTATTTTATTGTCTATGTCTAACATGACCCACCTTCAAAATCCTATTTTATTGTCTATCTCTAACATGACCCACCTTCAAGCCACCTATTTTATTGTCTATGTCTAACATGACCCACCTTCAAGCCACCTGTTTTATTGTCACATGACACAAAGAACTCAAAGCTCCTCGCGTCGTCACGTGACGGCCGAGACTCAATGTGGTGGAGATTTACACCATTTTCCTGTCAGAAATTTAATACAGGTAAACAAAAAAATATCCAAGATTTCCAAAATTACATTTCTAAGAAAAGTGTCAGGGAGATAAAATTTAAAAAAGGATTGTGAATTGGGGTGCGCACGGGAATATTTCCTCAGCACGTCATAACATCAAGTATTGGCTTTTAATTATCGGCCACCGCCAAGTAAATATAAAATTATTTTAATGTCTTCAAAATTCCACATTTGCGTCTTTTTTTTTCTTTTAAATTTTTTTTTACATATTTGTCTTTAAAGTTGTTTATTTATGTATTTAAAATTGCACATATGCGTCTTCAAATTTGGTTGATTAAGTTCCATTAGTTGATGCACATATTTTTTTTTAAAAAAGCTATTAAGTTAGACGCGGTTCTTATGACCTAAAATAGGGTCAATGATTCAATTTAAAAATAATATACCCCGCACTTCACACATGAAGACTGGCATGGTATTATTGATCTTATAGTAATTCATATAGATCTATCTGCTGTGGTATTCCGCGCATGGTCACCGAATCACTAAAAATAAGCACTGCCAGGTTAAAATTAATATTTATTACTATTTTTTAAAAACAATGATCGAACCCGACAAGAACTCATTATTCTAAAGGCAATTATGGTAAAAGAATATCATCGTGTATAAGTGGTGTGTAACGGCGAGAAATAAGAAGGTTGCCATCTTCCATCAAAAGTTGATTTCATATATCGAGTACATACCCCCGCGTCCCCATCCCTCTGGAAGCCAATGTGTCTATGATACATGTTGGGGAGAAACAGTGTTGTCACAAATAAAAAATGCGAGTCAGATCGACGAAAAGCCTACACACTTATTACATTCAGATGTTGGCGGCACTCCAAGCAAATGAAGTCATGAAATTTCATTTAAAAAGTATTGGGAACACCATTCAGTATTAATGAAACACGCCATTATATTCTACAAGCTAGTTGAAATGTTTAAATTTTGTGCTTTTTTTGTTTGTTTCATGCACCTTGTAATTTTACGAACCCTCCCCCCTTTCCACAAATAAGAAATTCTCAATTATTTGGGGGGGGGGTGGTAGGGGAATCCGTTAAGATTTAAGATAAAATAGTTTTATAAACCTTTCTGTTAACGGAAACTAATTTAAAAACATGATTTGTTTTAATAAAACTTAAATAAATCTAAGTACTAAATGTATTTTGTAATTATTATTTTCTTTAAATATAATTTCTGGTGACATTTAACATTGCATTTAGTAAATTGCATTACTTTACGATGTCATTGCCTAAAATACATACTATTCGCGTCTTGTAACATAAGTTTCACCATAAAACAGAGAGGGTTGCTATAGAAACAAGTCCGACAACCTTTCCCCTACTACTATCTCCCAATAAGCACACAGTTTCCTAATATAAACACTACACATAGTAACGCCCACCTCAAAGACTTTGAGTGCCGCGGCGAGAACTCCAACCTTCTCCGAGAGTGTGAAGACGATGCTCGTGCTGCCTTCATTATCTTTGAAATCCTGCTGATAGTTCGAGTGGGATGGGAAGTCGAACTGAAACAGACAAAAGTTTGCAAGGTAGGAATATGTTTTATGTTTCTATAAGAGCATAGGAGACAGGCCACATGGAAATAATTTATAAAATGACATTTTTTTTGGACATTTTATTCTGGAAAATGTGTCGAAGAAGAAATATGTGTGAAATTAATGGCTATCTATAAAAAAAAATCTAGAACTAAAAAAAGGAACATTTTTTGTGGTATGAAATAAACACTAAAAGCTAAAATGCGTGTTGAAAAATTTATTAGTTGTGGTCAGTCGCAAAGTGAGCATCGTTTAGTTTTCACGGATATTTTACTAAAAATCTTAAGTGATAGTACTAAACTAATGTGAGTTTTATAGATGCAAGTATTTTCCCAAACTGCTATATAAATCTTGGTTTTGAAACTTCATTTACTTTAGCAAAACGGATAACATTCAACACAAAATGAGTAAATGTATAATATAAAAACAGGGTATTAGTAGGCCTAACAGGACGTAACACAACAGCGAACGTTTCAGAAAAGAACCTTCCTCAACGGACAAAAAGTACACAAATGAAACGAATAAAACGAAATAATAATTTTTTAAAAAAAACTTAGCTGCGGGGAAAATGACACAACACAAAATGACATGTTTACAGGAAGCTTTACAGGAAAACATGGCTTACGAAATAAATTTTCGTAAACTTGAATGTAATTGATTTATTATAATAAAAGTAGACAAACAAACTTTATCCAATTCATTATTATGAACAAGATTGAAAATGTATATTGCATTAAAATGATTGTCCCTTTACCTGACGAAATCTATCAATTTTGTCTACTTTTCTCCCAAAGAGTTCTGACAATGTCAAAAATACTTTGCTGGACGCACCGTTTGTCCCGTCCATTTGAAGAACTTTAAATTTAACAAGATGTATTTCTCTGAAAGATTCAATGATCTCTTAGCCTTTCTGGCTTGATGAACAAATTATAACAGAAGATGTGATCCTTCTCTTGATACTTGGATTCAAATCATGAACGGATTTTGTTGCAGCATTCAAGAAAAAGAAAAGAAGGCACGAAAAAAGTTCCCGCGAGATTGGTTTAAAATGAGGCACTTCGTTTGAATCTGAACTGTCAAAGTTTGTCTCTTATTCTCAGTTATGGAAGCAACATGCATTTCTTGGTAGTCGACTTGTTAAATTTAAGGATGAAAATTCAAATTGTTTTTTCTTTTAAAAGCAAAAAACTTTTTTTTCTTCCAATATTTTTAATGCCTAAAAAAAATCAATTAAACTTCATTAATATGCTAACTTGAGAAATTAAGTCTACCAACAAGCCGTTAAAAGCGAATCTGAAAACACAATATCCTTGTCAATTGAAAACAGTCAATTGGGCTCGTGGCCATATCCACACGCCTATATATAGGGCCCCAAAGTCGTAAGCTAGGCGTAAAGAACAGTCGTTTAAATTAAAAAAAGACCTGACGAAGACAGGGATTGAGTTGGGGTAGGGTGGGGGGGGGGCTGGAGGGGAAGTACCTTTAGCGCGGCTTCATATTACAGTCAACGCAATGCTCAAGCAACCGATTTATTTTCGGGGAATTTTGTGACATGGAAATTGTTTTTAAAAGTAATACTCTTAAGATTGGTGTATTTAATTTATTAAAAGATTTCAAACTATATTTTAAATATTAGTGTTTTATTCGAGAGTTTGAGGACACTTCTCTCACCAGCACCCCCTTCCGCTCCCCCGCCCCGACCAAACAAGGCTTACAGGCAATTTGTGGGTCAACGTTTCCGTACGATTTCATCATCAAATGTACCGCCTAGTCCTAAGTAATTTTCCTTAAAAACCCGCAATACCTGCAGATCTATTTAAAGCCGCGAAACCCTTAGGTGTACCGGATTAAAGCTCGCCTCATACTTGACAAATTGATCGGATGATAGTCTATGTGTATGGTCGGTGTCTTGGTTGTAGGAGTGACACCGTGTCTATAGTAAGTCAGAACACGGAGTTTCTACGCTATAGTAAAATTTGGCGTATATAATTACTGACATACTGACATTATGTAAACTCAGAAATCTTGCACAGATGTCACACACTAGTAAATGCCACACTAAGCGAAATGCATTAATTTGTATTTGACTTTAAGTTAAGACTTTGTGAGGTTTGGCTGAAACTGATGAAATTGAATGCATTTTTTATTAAAAGGATTCTCAGATAATTTTGGTATCACGGAATCATTTTTCAATTTTTCAGTATTCCCAGACGCCCATGTAATCATTTTAAAAAATGTTCCAACCAATGATTTGGAAACCTCTGTTACATTCAGTGGGTAGGATGCATTTTGATGTTTGTCATTTGAAATTTGGCAGGAGAGCATTTGATGGATGTACATTTTAAAATATTTTTTAACCAAAAAGTAAAAAATGAATATTTTGGTTTACTAATTTTATAATAGAGGAAAACTCATATTTCATAGATGAAATGTTTTATTTGGGATCGGTAAGCTAGACATCCAGCTGTTATGACGTCATGGCCGCCTTTCCTAATTCTTGTCACCAAAGTAATCCAGGTCGAAATCTTAGGTGTGGGATCTTTTGTTTGTTAATTTTGAAACACACAAGAGAAGTGCAATCAATTTAAATAACGCATGAAATAATTATACTTGTTTGTTTAGAAAATGAAGCATTACATGATGTCAGAGGCGTCACTAGGGTTGGTGTCACCCAGAGCGGTATCTCATGGTGTCATCCCCTCACGACTGATACCACATAGACCTCCCCCGAGTCTGTCAGGGCCAAACAACTGGAACACACAGAAATCTACGTCTTGGTTTCACCCCTAGTGATGGTGTTACCCGGTGCGATCCGCACCCCCCCAGTGACGCCTCTAAGTGATGTCACAATCCTGCTTTTGACTGTTAGATGGAGTGATTTCAATCCCGTCAGAGCGTTCCCCGACAAAAAGATCCCCGTAAAAAAAACGGTAAAAAATGGGGGTCCAACAAGTTGCTCGATTAATTCACGCCCCTTCTTATTGGTCATAGATTTTTGTAGGGGCTCTATTTCGGGGCTGATTTTTCGTGTCTCGTTTTGTCTTGGGACGAATGGACGGCGTCCATTAGCTAATCCAGGTTGATTGACGGCTAGAGATGGTCTCTGTCTTAAAGTGTACAATTATGGATGTTACAGGATTACACATGTTACCAAAAAGAATTCTTTAACAATTGTATCGCCCATGGTTTAGGAACCACTGTTGCATTCAAATGTTACACCTTTAAATATTATTCATAGTTTAATAAAAACCACACTTTGGATTATAATTTTTAAATGTAATATTCAAAACAAGTTATGATATCATTGAACTTAAAATTACGAATATCATATAAGAATATAAAGATCCCTTGAAGTTGATTTTCATTTTACCCAGAAAAACACAATTAAAACTGAGTCAATTATTTATCGAACAGAGATATTTTTGCTATGTTTACTTGAATCTCATTGTTAAAATCTTGGAAAGTGACAAAATAGATTTTCCCCATTTGACAGCAGGCGTGACGTAGAGTTTATACGCTGTCATTGGGATTTTAAGTCTGTTTGCAAAGACTGACCTAAAACATACAACAATATATTTAGTTTGGACCAATTCCAAGAAACTCGAAAAATCGATCGATTTCTGTAACATCTAAAGACAAAAACACTCGACTTGAAGGCCGTAGAATATTTGGGGAAGGGTTTTCTTGGCCACTGGCCACATTTTCAGAGTAGGTTTATCTTGAAAAAATAAGACCGAACTTTGACTTCAGTGAAACTATAATGTTATCTCTTAAATACACACTTAAAAAGAGCTTCTCAACTCAGAGAGACAGAGAGAGAGAGAGAGAGAGAGAGAGAGAGAGAGAGAGAGAGAGAATGAAAGAGAATGAAAGAGAGATAGAATGAGAGTGAGTAAGAGAGAGAGAGAGAGAGAGAGAGAGAGAGAGATAGAGAGGGAGAGAGAGAGAGAGAGAGAGAAAAGAGACAAGTAGGGCCTCTATCAGTGCGTAATCATCTCTCCTCACATGTGTGTTGTCTCTCTCATGCGGATACGACAATGAACTCGATTGATTGAACTATTTATTGTATTATATACCATCACATAGTGAAATAAGTCAAGCTTGTGGGGGCTGAGGCGAGTCTTATTTTGCTGCCACCATTAAATATTAAATAACAATGTATTAAAAGCTGCACAAATATCGAGTGTCTAGACTCTAGACTCATAATTATAGTTAACAATAAGTGTTATGATTTTGCCGAAAAGCCTTTGAACTAACAAGTTTCTTTAAATCTGGTTGGTATCCAGTAGTTGGGTGCGAAGAAATTCTGCCAGATGCTGGTTACTAGTTACTTCTCGATGTTTTGCTTTATGAAATTATATTTTGGAGTACAAAGATTCATTACATTTTGTGTTATCAGTCGCCAAAGTCTGGAATTATTTGGATCTAATATAGAAATTAATTCTCAATATTCTTCTTTAATAAAGCCCCCATCAGCACAAAATTGTTTAGCACGAGCAATATTCCAAGCGATAGCATAACTTGCCTCAGTTAAAGTGACATTTTCTTTGCTGAAAGCTGAAAATAATATCTGTTGCTGACACATTCCAGGCTTCAACTCTGCAAGTTTGCTTCTTCTTAATTCAGATGGCAGTGGATACTGTAATGCAAACTCTTTATGACTTTTTGATAGTGTCACTTCTAGATTTGTAAATTTCTAGCGGTGTTTGACAGATCACGCTAAGGGTACTTTACAATAAATGCAAAGTCTTCTTCCTATTCTGGTAGAAATTTCTATTTTATTCTTTATCGTTTCTTTTCCTGCAACTTATTCCCATATTTAATGTAATGGTCAATACTTCAACATGCTGATTTTACCAAAACTGAAAAAAAATAATTAATAGTTTACATCACAAACCAACCAGAAACCAATCTCTTTCTTCAACTTTTAAAATTTAAATCGAGCATAATTTTTTCAATCCCATGTTTCAGACAGTCCCAACTTGAGGGAGGCCCCCAAAGGAATATAGGAAATGTTTTTACATTAAATATTAAGCCACCACCACGTATTCAGGGCCTTCAAAGAGGCCAAGCCCCCCGAGCCTCCAAATCCCCACAAATCCTTAGCTACGCCACTGTCAGTTACTCATTCAGAGTTTATTCAACTCAATGACACCCTTGGCCCCTTGAACAAATCCCCGCCTTTACGAAGATTTGAATCCATGCCACTGGGCCTCCTTTGCTACAGATTGATCAATATTTCTATTTTAATGAAACGAATAAAGTTCTGCCACTTTGATAGTGTTTAATAAAATAATTATTTTAATAAGTGTATTGGGGGAAGAAACCTCAAGCGCTGGTCATCGATTTCCGCTGCAGTCTCCTTCCTGACATAGTTTTATATTAAAGACAGATAATGTTATAAGGGGAAGTAAATCACCAGTTACGACTAGACCATGTTGAACTATACATTTTTCAAGTTTATTATATAGGAAATAATAAATTTCTATTAGCTAAAGGTTTTATTACGTACAAGCGTATAAACTTTCTGTTAGTAATTATTATATTTTAAGCGAGTATATAAAAAAATGTTCTTATAAGAAATGGAGTTGTAAAAAAATAAACGAATAAATAAGTATACATATGTTTGATATATATATTTAAAAAAACGAAATTGGTTATCGATGAAATGTTTTCAAACCTGACATTTTTAAGTGGCATGCCACTTGCTTTCGATCCTTCAACTAAGGATAAAATGCAAATGATTACTGAAAAGTGCTGCCAGCGCTAGGTTTTTCAACCTAGATCTAGGTTTTTTTCGACCTTGTCTAGGTTTTTTATTTCCAAAATTAGCTATAATCTAGGTTTTTATTTTTTAAAAAGTAAATAAACGATATTTAAGTTAAAAAAAATAAATATGCGCAATTAATGTCCTAAACAAATTCGATTTTTCAAAAATAACATTAGGCATTAGATGGCAACAGTTTTTTAACTCGCTCTGTAATGTTATATAAAATATTATGATATATATAGCAATAGCTCTACCTCACTGAATTCTAAAGGTGGCGCTGCTGCGGTACCAGAACCATCTGTCAAAAGAAATCTGGTACGAGATAAAACCAATGAAATGAGCCAAAATATTCAATTTTATTACACCTCATCACAAACCAACAGCTCTACCATTTTCTTCTGCCTGCGTTGAGAGCATATTCTTTCAAGTATTCATGATATAAACCAAGGATAATGTAATACACCCCTCAGATAGACAAAGTTATAAAAACACTTTTCCTACTCCGTATGCAACAACAAACTCATACAAATTCTCGTTCTTTCCGTCCGGGCTTTGGAAGTGGAATGGGTTACCTGATCAAACGAGGAAAACCAAAACTCTATCAACATTTAAAACTCAAATAAAAATACAAGACTAGAAATAAACAATGGATAAAAGTAGGACTCAATAATAGCCTGTATAAAAGGAGCATCTTTAATTAGATAAAATAAGAATGATGCAAAGAATGCTGAAAAGATTGCCAATAAGATTTATAAGAAAGATTACATAAGTGCTTAATAAATGCAGATGTGGGTATATTTTGCAAATAGTTATGTACAACATACCTTAGGGGCCGTCCATAAATGGGAGGGGGGGGGTGTCACACTTAAGTGAGATGTGTCACAAGGGGGAGGGAGGTGTTTAAGAACTGTGACGTCACATCAAAAATGGACAATTTTAAATGAAAGCTCCACTTAAATATTTGATTGCTTGCAACAAATTTATTTAATGACGTATTAAATGGCTCCGCGCGAGTTACTATATTAGAATGCAGTCTTACACTAAATCGATACTTAATAATAACGTAAAAATTGATTAGAAACATGATACATTTTAATTTTAAGTAGGAAATACCCATTTTTAAAAAGGTTTTGTGAGGAGCTTTGTGACGTGTCTAGGTTTTTTTCTTTCGGATCTAGTTTTTTTTTACTTGTTGGCTAGGTTTTTCCCAAAATTGTCGCTGGCCGCACTGGTTTCGGTGAATTTTTTAAAACTTTCATTTTATTTAAAATATTATATATTTCAAAGTTCTAAATTCATAAATTGTCCAGAAGAGCCGCATGCGGCTCGCGAGCCGCAGTTTGGCCACCGTTGGTCTAGACAAATGTATCCCCTAATTAAGGGTCCAGCTGGTCGGGTCACTCTATCCAACTCCTTTTTCAACATCCTTGATGTCAAACCCATGATGTCATTCATAAATCTAATCCTTGAAAAAAGGTGCGACTCAGAGCTGCGCTGCATTTATCATTCTTTTCATCCTTGACACGACCATTATTATTGTCAGTTTATCAATAAATCATTATGTCAGCACTGCTGTGTTGGCGGTAGTAAAAAGACGTCAGAAATAATGCGTGTCCGTCCATGTCCCCAAACCACACACACACACACTTCTTAGTGTTAAAAGTGTGAACAAGGAAATAAACAGGGAAATAACTTGATGCACTCAGTGCACTCAAACTACAATGGGTTGTCCAGCAAGGACATCCGCACGCAAGACGCTTGCTGCTTAAACCCCCACCCTCCTCCTTTCCCCGAGGCTACTTACGTCCAAAGGCGCATGCGACAATTAACTGTGGGAAAAGCCCTTAGGTGAAACATCAATAATACAGAGCAAAGGCCAGAGATTTAAACTTAAAACAATAGGACATTGGTCAGTCCTTATTTTGATTTGATTCTTATTCCGACACTCACCGCATGCAGTGTATAACAGACCCAACTGTTACGTAACACTATGGGAATCGATCATACTGAAATGTAGGTTAAGGTTTTTAAATCTTTGCAGTTTTATGGTATTCTGGTCGAACATCTAAAGTGCCGTTACTAATAGGCTGAATCGAACAGATGCACTTGCGAAAAAAAAAGATTGTAATGTGTATGTGCCGTGTGTGTGTGTGTGGGGGGGGGTAGGTGGTAGGGCGGGACAAAACAAAAATATCACATTGACTGCAATTCTCTCCATGAATTAAAAAAAAACAACACGATTTCATTTCTCTACTCTAAAATGCTTTAATCTACCCCTCATAAATATTAGAATTTTTAGATGATGAAATAAGTGTTGTCTTAATGATAGATTTAAGCAAAATTGAATTTCAAATTAGCTGTAATTACATACCTCAAGATTATATAAAGAAAGTTCTATCCCGCCATATAAAGAAAGTGATGCCCAGGGTCTGAAGCTTCTCCATCTTCTCTCCCATTTCTAAGCAACTCTCCTAAATCTTATTTAATGTCTGCTTTGTGCTCAATAAATTATGAATTAATTGCATCATGGTGTGGGGAAAGGGGAGTTCGCGCGCGCGCGCGCGCGCGCGTGTGTGAGTGTATGTGTGGGTGTGTGTCCGTCCACCACCAGTTAAAAAACACAACTCAGACTTATTAAATAATCTTTATTGTACATCAACATACTTTATGCATGTCTTGTTTTAGTTTAGTGAGAGCAGGCTTGAAGTGTCTTGCACTTGCACGGGCGCACAAGATTGGTTCTCCAAAAGGACGAATGTAAGAAGGGTTTTGGGAATGGGGGACATTTTCACTTTTCCCGACATTTATTTAAATATAAATTAGTTGATTAAATGTCACTAACGGCAATTAAATGTCATCGCTATACTTAACAATGTTTATGAATTGCAATGTAATATTCACCCCTGTAATATTTTTCTGGGTTGTCATTACTAACAAGAGGGCGATACGATTAATGTTAAAAATGGTCAAAAATAGCGTGACGTACTTTATGGACGGCCCCTAAGGTTCACTTTCAAAGCACCTATAGCTTAAATTAAGTTTTGAAAAACAGAATCAAATTTTTAAAAAAATAAATGTTTGTTCCATTTTCGTAGACCATCTTAATTTTAAATATTTCCCATGATAAATAACGAAAATAAATCCAAAGAAACCAGAAATATTCTACCTTGCACGCCACCCTCTACTCTACTATACTATGGCTCAGACAAACATCCCCGAATTCTTTTGTTGCTACTCTTTTCTTTTCTCATTGTGCTGAAGTGAATTTCCCCAAATAGTAAACACAGCAGCATTTGTTCTTATATAATTCGCTTCATAACATTTAACACTTAATACTAACAAATAAAATAAATAAAAGAACAACAGTACAGTTCCGAAGTTCTTCAGCAAAAAAACAACAACAAAAAACACTCAGTCAATGTGTCACAAGTATTTATAGGTAAAGGCGTGGTGAAAGGTGAAGGACGAATTGGTTAGATCGTATTTTAAACATGATCTTATCTTTCATGGTTATGTCACTGGCGATTCTCTTTTTTTAAAATACTCACTCATTTTTTGATAGCTTCCAAAATGTTTACCATTTCTTCTGCATCAACAAATAAAAGTAGAATACTAAAATACGACAATTCATGGAATATTTTTTCTCCAACAAAGGTCAAAAGTCAGCCCCTCCCCGATCATCCCTCCATCCATACACAAAATCAATACTGAAAATGTATAGTTATTTCCCTTGAGATGCAGATCTTGACGTCATTCAAACCCCCATCTCACACCCGCCGCCCCACGCCCGGCACAACGTTAAAGTCGGGTCTGAGAATTAACTGCAGTATAACGGACCTTAAGGATTGACTCATCGGTTTGAATCGCAGGTGACGAAATAGGTATGTAACGACCAAAACATATGGGCAAAATTAATTCCATAAAGATTTTGAAAAAAAAATGTTTAAACAAAATATTGTAATGTAGGGCATTGGTTCTTACATTTCGAAAACATGGGATGCAACTAGGGATCTCAAAGGATTTTCTGTGGGTGCCGCTGATTGAACATATCTTTATAAACAGCCAAAAGCTAAATTATTTTTAATTGTTTGCACAAAACTGAAAAATATATAATCCCCACACAGTTGCGTAGCGCCGGACGGGGTGGACCATAAATACTGCACCCCCATGGCAAAGACCCCCTTCCCTCCACAGCCCCCCACCCCAAAAATATATTTGTCTTCAGACTAGGCTCTATCAGACTAAGTATGTCTAAAAGGAAAGACAAGGAACCGCTGATATGAATATCACGATTGTTTTTATCTTTAAGACGGTGGCTGAGCGCCAAAATGTCAACTGAATTCACACATTGTTGAAAAATTGAGGAGGGGAGCACAACAACATGGTGTTAGTTATAATCCATAAATTTTAATAAGGGCCCAAGTATAGCAGCAGACACAAGGACAGAAGATGACGTTACCAAATCTGAATTTGAGAGGCAACGCCAATACATTTAATTATTTAAGATCAATATGTATTGTAAAATAAAAAAAACCAAGTTTTTGACTATAAATCCTTTATATAGGAAACACAACTAAAAGAATGTTCACTATAATACGCAGCGCAAGACAATCCAAAAATACAAAATGTTAGTTATGTCTCGTAAAACATGTTTTCTGTAATGCGCACCGATCGGGAATAATTTTTTAAAAATTATAGTCCATATAATACGCACCGAATCGCGCAACGGGAAAGTATTAAAAAAGGTCGTTCAATATGATACATAGAGATAAATAAAATAATCTAAAAATTCCATAATTTAATTACATTACATGCGATCTGAAATTTTGATACATCGTTTTATCATCGATACGAAACTGCCTGCAAAATTTCAGCTCGCTAGCTTACGAGGAAGTGGGTTAAAAATCGATCCAAATTTTTTTTCGACAAGCAAGCAAGCAAGGGTTCAAACAAACAGACACCACGAGTTAATATAAAGGATTTAAAAAAGCGAACAATGATGTGAAAAACGACGAAGTCTACTGGATCTTTAATCTCTAGATATGGAAATTTTTCCCCTGATATACATGAATAAAAACAATATTTGACATAATGCGACTTAAATGAAATATGTGCACATTAATGTATCGTTAAAGGAAATATGTGCACATTAATGTATCGTTAAATGAAAGCTGTGCACATTAATGTATCATTAATTGAAGTGTGTGCACATTAATGTATCGTTAAATGGAATCTTTGTGCACATAAATGTAACGTTAGATGAAATATGTGCACATTAATGTATCGTTAAATGGAATCAGTGCGCATTAATGTATCGTTAAATTAAATATGTGTACATTAATGTATCGTTACATGGAATCTGTGCACATTAATGTAACGTTAGATGAAGTCTGTGCACATTAATATATCGTTAAATGGAATCTGTGCACATAGATGTATCGTTAAATGAAATATGTGCACATTAATGTATCGTTAAATGGAATATGTGCACATTAATGTATCGTTAATTGAATTATGTGCACATTAATGTATCGTTAAATGAAAAATGTGCACATTAATGTATTGTTAAATGAAAGCTGTGCACATTAATGTATCATTAATTGAAATATGTGCACATAAATGTATCGTTAAATGGAATCTTTGCACATTAATGTAAAGTTAGATGAAATATGTGCACATTAATGTATCGTTAAATGAAATCAGTGCGCATTAATGTATCGCTAAATTAAATATGTGCACATTAATGTAACGTTAGATGAAGTCTGTGCACATTAATGTATCGTTAAATGGAATCTGTGCACATAGATGTATCGTTAAATGAAATATGTGCACATTAATGTATCGTTAAATGGAATATGTGCACATTAATGTATCGTTAATTGAAATATGTGCACATTAATGTATCGTTAAATGAAATATGTGCACATTAATGTATTGTTAAATGAAATATGTGCACATTAATGTATCGTTAAATGAAATATGTGCATATTAATGTATCGTTTAAGGAAATATGTGCACATTAATGTATCGTTAAATGAAAAATGTGCACATTAATGTATCGTTAAATGAAATATGTGCATATTAATGCATCGTTAAAGGAAATATGTGTACATTAATGTATCGTTAAATGAAAGCTGTGCACATTAATTTATCGTTAATTGAAATATGTGCACATTAATGTATCGTTAAATGGAATCTGTGCACATTAATGTATCGTTAAATCGATTGTGTGTCTTATTTTGGCACGCTGACGCCGACACATGGTCTAGAAAACAATGATTCTAACTTCTTATCTCTAATTATGGGATTTTAAAGACACACAAAATCCAAGCCTGTCACTCTGACGAGCAGAAATATATGTTTTGTTATCAATACGATTTGTCAGGGAAAGTACTCTATTATTACATTGAACACAGAGAGTTACAATTACTCCCCTTCCACATTTTAAAAAAAAATCTTTTTTTTTCTTTTCGTTTCAACAAAAATATAGACACAACTTTTTCCTTCGATCCCCTCAACTGTTACAACTAATAAAATAGGAACGAATATATCGTGGTACCAGATCCCGGGGTCTGTGCTCACCGCAATTCATACAGAAAACCGGGGGGGGGGAAGTAGTTAATTACAAAACAATTAATTGTAACCTAACAAAACATTTGGTGAGTGACATGACTTATAGGTAGATGGCTTAGGGGCCGTCCATAAATGACGTCACGCACCTAGGGGGGGGAGGAGGGTCACACTTTTGTGACGATGCGTGACGAGGGGGAGGGAGGGGGTTGAAGAAATGTGACGTCACATCAAAAGGGTAACTTTAAATAAAACTTCCACTGAAATATTTGGTCGCTTACAATTTATTTAATGACTTTTCACCCTTTAAAAAAAAATCACTGCTTCTCAATGTGCCGGTCGGTGGGCCATCAGACGCTGGTTGGCGTAAGCTATCAAAACACGAACATTAAAACTTATTATAATCCTTAAGTTTGAGAATCCATAAGATAACATATGAAATTGTTACACTGCGTCGTTTGATGTTGACATCAAAGCATTTGTGATGTAACCGCAGCTCCGTTTGGTTCTCTCATGGCAGGAGTCGTCGATTTTTCCCCCCAAAATATACAAGTTTATGTGTGCGTTACCAACCCCCAGACTCTAGGTCCTGGTCACATGACTCGGGGATTTGGGGGAGCGTCGTTAGCCCCCCCCCGAAAATGCTACTGGTGAGTTTTACAAGCATGACAAGTGTCTAAAAATGATCTGAATAGGATTATGTGTAGATATTTTCAGTCAAAACGACACGGAATATCCTTTTTCTTTAAAAGGGGAGGGGGAGGGAATCTATTTGATAAAATTAAAAATGTTTTAATTTTGATATAATTGTTCGATTGGTTTTTGGTCAAACGCCCCTGGCTATTCTAGTCTTCTAGATTCTAGATATAATGGTAAATGAGCCCATTTAAAATTAGTCAAATATTCATTAACTTTATTGAATGCATCAAATTCTTGACATCGCAATTCGAGAGGAGCACAAAACAACTTTTCTTCTTAGCTCAGTTTTTAAGGCATTGATTTTAAATATCACAGAAAGGATTCTTGATACAGACAAGCCATTGGATTAAGATTATGGTCACTCGTGTCAATATATATGAAAGTATGGTAGATTTAGGTGTCTTCGTATAGTTAAGTATAGTACGTAGGTAAGAAATCTACATAGTTGTCAAATTTTTAAAAAATGCATTTTCTGGAAGGAACCGGTTCAATAATGGGCATATGTTCCAAGCGTACACGTACACATGACGTATTTTATATATCTAGTGGATTGTATTGGATGTTGTATGTCCCAAATGAGTCTGCATTACCCCCCAAGAATTCCCTTTTTGACACCAGATGAGGTTATTTACCTCTGTTCGCCAACCTCTTTCTTACGAAATGCCCGTCAGTCAACTGAGGGATTTTTAAAAAAATAAATTTTTAAAATGTTATTTTTAAACAATTTTTTTTTCTAAACAAAGACGTTAACCGTGATGATTAATAGTCAATGTTTAATTTGTATGCATTAAAATAAAATATAATCTAAGGATGTTAACACAGTTCGTTTTCTGAAGGCCCGTTAAACGTGTTTACAAAATGCTTCACGCGGGTTACAATATTACAATGTAGATCTCCACTAAATAAATAATAAAAACTTAAATGACAATAAAAGTGATTTGAAACATACTTATTTTCAAATAGAAAATAAAGTGGTTTTTTTTTGGGGGGGGGGTGTCAAAGATTTGTGACGTATTTTTAGAGGGGGGGGTCTAAGTTTTTGTAACGACGCGTGACGAGGGGGGGGGGAGGGGGTCAAAAATCGGCAAAAATCGCGTGACGTCATTTATGGACGGCCCCTTAAAAAGAGATGTTGATAGATATGTAATTTTTTTTGATATGTAATACGTTATTAATGTTGGACTTCCAGGATTAAAAGGAGCTGCAATTTTTTAATAGTTTATTATCTATTATGAAATACATTACTAACTCTTCATTAATTGAATCTTCAGTTTAGTTGCCATACCCTGGACGAAAAAAGTCGTTTAATTACAAATTTGTCACAGAATTTAGAGACTTTCACTAATTATCCCCACTTGTTCGAGACCGATTCGTCACGCTCTAAGTTAATGACAACTATTAAGGATTGGTTGATGTCTATCCGGATTACACAGCGCAGCTAGGTTTTCAATCTGTTTTTTTTTAAATTTCTTTTTGTTTTTGTTAGTTTGATCTCTGAGAAAGGCTTCTTGTCGATGCGTCGATTGCTTTGTTATGTCTTTTCTAGGGATTACCAAAGTCTCTTGAGTAATTTTTTGTATTTGTGGATTTACACCTTATATATGAACCTTATTATATAGACTTTAATAAAAAAAGATATTTAAAAAATCCTAAACAATGATATCCTTCATTTGTATATTTGAACCAATACTTCCATCTCCGTGTACTGTATCCTGTGTAGACCATCGAGAGGTAATAACACAGTGTTTTTCAAAATATTGTCATGTAAATAAAGTTAGAACTGAATTTAGGCTACATCCGCCGGTTGTTCCTTGCCGGCTGGCGTGGTATCCCCCCCCCCATACCCCATTAAAAATCTAAACAGCTGTTCATGTCAGTTGTCTGAGACTTTAGGGCAATCTGACCTCCACATGACCCGCTCAAAAGTAAAAGGGGGGGGGGCAGGTAGGCTAAAGGTAGAATAGTAGGTACAGTACTATCACCACACCAACTTGGAATGTGTCCCATTTTTGTGGTCAGTTTTTGTATTGTGTTGCCCGTTCATTGCTTTTGTGTCCATCTGGGGTCCCACCACGCTTCGCTGCTCAAGTGAACAGACCATAACTTTGAGATGTTACAACAATTTACCTGTGTCCCAGTGTACGATGTGTGTACGATGTGTGTACGATGTGTGTACGATGTGTGTACGACGTGTGTACGACGTGTGTACGACGTGTGTACGACGTGTGTACGACGTGTGTACGACGTGTGTACGACGCGTGTACGACGCGTGTACGACGCGTGTACGATGCGTGTACGATGCGTGTACGATGCGTGTACGATGCGTGTACGATGCGTGTACGATGCGTGTACGATGCGTGTACGATGCGTGTACGATGCGTGTACGATGCGTGTACGATGCGTGTACGACGTGAGTACGATGTGTGTACGATGTGTGTACGATGTGTGTACGATGGATGTGTGTACGATGTGTGTACGATGTGTGTACGATGTGTGTACGATGTGTGTACGATGTGTGTACGACGTGTGTACGACGTGTGTACGACGTGTGTACGATGTGTGTACGATGTGTGTACGATGTGTGTACGACGTGTGTACGATGTGTGTACGATGTGTGTACGATGTGTGTACGATGTGTGTACGACGTGTGTATGATGTGTGTACGGGGGAGGGGGGCTGCAAGTAAGACTCTGGTGTGTTTCGGCTATTTTCACAGACCAATGTTAACTTTCATGAGGATTACTTCATTGCTTTATTATTCCGAAAGATTAAATATCACCAGCTGCCTCGGGGCTGATTTGAAAGTAATAAACCTTCCAACGCGTCTTCATATTCCTCGGGTTTTAAATGGGCTTAACACTTGGTCTAAAAACATAGTTGAGAGCACCGAGAGCGATGAAATCAAAATAGCAGATACCTTATATAATTATTTAACATTGAAACAAGGGTTTAAAAAGACATTAATTCTGGACCTGTAACCACATAAATTAAATTCATTCGTCTAGTTAAATGAGTTGACATTACCGACACATTTTTCAAACGATTTTTTTTTGTCGTAGGTGTGTTTATGGTCCTTCTTTGGGTTTGTTGATTACACAATTCGTTGGAAATTTCTAGAAAAAAAATGTCTTATCCGTTACAGACGCTCCTTCTACACAGAAGATTATTGCGGCCTAATAACAAGTACCATGATCGATAGAACTTTCAAAGAAATAATAAAATACTTATATTTAGAACAATTTTTGTGGAAATCGAACAATTATGACGTGTCTTCTGTTGCTCCCAGCTCACCCCATCCCACAACCAGAAGTTTCAAAACGGTGACCAGTGGGAAAATAGAAAAAAAAACCAATCTGGTACACATCAGCTGTTACCGTTGTCTACTAAATTGCTTCACACAGGTTAACGATTGAGCTGATTTTTTTTTCCCAGTCTAACCTGCCGTGTGCACAAGCCCATGGGCGGATATAGAAATTAATGACCGGAGGCGCCGACCCATCTTAGGGGATCAAAGTGGTTAGTGGTCACGGGTTCAAATCCATGTGAAAGCAGGGATTTCTTCCCGGGGACTAGGGCGTCCCCGAGTCCACCCAGCTCCGAATGGGTACCTAACACTAGTTAAGGAAATAAAGGCGGCTGGGTAATGCGTGAGTGGAACCCTCATAGACGCGGATTGTGATGCGCTGCATCACTTGCCAACAGACCGAATTATCTTCTGTATAGAAGGAGCGTCTGTATAGATAAGACAGAGATAAGACAAGTCAAATCTATTCCACGGGGTGACTTAAAATTGGCCAACTAGTATACTTGTTTCTGTAATTTTTTTATTTTTATTTTTCGGGCTGTTACGATCTTTGCCTCACTGTGTACAGTGTTCCTAAACTGTATCAAAATCACTCATCAGATTTCAGTTTGGTTTTTACGGTAATTATTATTATTATTATTGTAGTTATTGTTTGGGGTAGAAGGGGAGGGGGGTTAATTGATTAATAAATTAAAAATGTAAACAATGGCATTGGTAAATACAAGAGGGCATGTGGTGCTCTCACCCCCGCTGGAATAATCAGTGACGGCCCTGGTGCCCACCCTCTGAACACGACACCGAACATAGATATGAGAACATTGGACGACATATCGCCCCAACCCTGACGGGCCTTGGAAGACAGCATATGGTAAGGACGCTCGCTCCTCACCGACTTAACACGAACTCTTTCTATCATGTTGCATCACACTATGTGCAGCATACTATGTGCATCACCAGGGACGAAAAAACGGGGGAGTGGGGTTGGGCTAATTTTTTGAGATTCTGATTAATGTATTATTCCATTTTTGTGAGGTGGGGGCATACAATAAATATGCATAAACGTGCATCGTGGATATTTTATTAAAATTATTTTCCGACCTTTTCCCCGTAATAAAAGTTAGGGATGACTTTTATTGTTATTTGAAATAAACAACTAACTAACTAACTACTCAAGACTTACCTTTGATTCACTCGGGTTCTTGACACGTTTTGATGACGGGACAGCTGCGTCCATCTTGCTGAGGGCTGGACGAGAAGTTTGGAAACAATGGCAGGTGTCTTGGTAACAGTAACAGGGTTTGCAAGCAGTCACCGACGAACACAATAGAGAACTACGAGAGTAAGTTAAGCTGATGGGTTTCCTATATCAAGAGGGCTGTGCTGGCTCTCGGCTGGCTGGTGCGAGAATGTCCACAGAGGTCAGTGTTGGGACGCAATCAAACGTGACAGTTTTAATACTATTTTAATAGAAAACGGGAACAGGTGGGGGTGGGGGTTGGATCCTTGTTGACAGGAAGTTTGGCCTTGACATTAAAAAAAAAGAATCATGCTCCACGCTGATTGGTTAGTTGTACACACCCCCGAGAAGATGATTGGCTAACATGAACACACCTCCAGGGAAAACAGTCAGCTGGGGAAATGTTGTCTAATTCTAAACAAAGGTTCTCACACTTTATAGAGATGGATCTTTCTAAGATGCACTCCAATTCATTGAATGAATTGATAATTGTGTGTGTTACTATTTTTAAATAAAGTTCTGTGAGCCCAGTTGCTACTTGGGTTACCAGCTTTATATAAACTATCCAATTATAATAATTTTTATCATTATAATGTAATGGTTTATCTCGAGATAAAAAGGGTGAAAAATATGTAACTCTGTAAACCATTTAGGGGCCCAATAACTTCACCACCACCTAAATGAGACAACTGGATATAGTTTGGTTTAAGAGGATAAGTACAATATTAATATTTCGATATGATGTTTACACTTTCCTCCTCTACAAATGAAGGAGAAAAAAAATCAATAAAAAGTTACAAAGTCAATAAATGCCCCCCCCCCTCCCTTCTAGGACAACCACCCCCACCCTGGACCCTGTCCTTGTGTTATAGCCAGCAGTTGGGTTGGGGGGGGGGCAGATATCCACAGTAGGTGTAGCAATTTTACCGATGAATTTCCTCTCTCATTTGTTACACAATTCCCCTTGAATGTACCACAACGTCGTGTCTCGCTCGTCGCAGTCGGTTCTTGACAGGGGCGCGTACAGTGTGAGTCGTGTGTGTGTGTGTGGGGGGGGGGTGGGGGTTGATGTTGCAATAAATCCCTGACGCCATCCCACACACACATTCTTCTTCTATTTATCAACGGCCCGAATAAAGGCTGATCGTACGATATAAACTTTACTTTTTTAAAATTATTTTTTTACAAACTTATTGAAATCCTGTAAATATGTGTATAGAAAATGAAAAAGGAAATTCACTGGCTCAGCTACAGGGACGAGCCTATTTGGGCTCAGGTACAGGGACGAGTCTATTTGGGCTCAGCTACAGGGACGAGTCTATTTGGGCTCAGCTACAGGGACGAGTCTATTTGGGCTCAGCTACAGGGACGAGTCTATTTGGTTTCGTTCCTCGCGGCAACACCAGCATTTTTTCATTTCCATTAAAAAACCTCTACATTTGGCCATAAGTGCTCAATAAGCCCTTAAGTAAGAGACAGAAGTGTCACCATTCTGTTCCAATACCACCTCCTAGGTGAACTGATCATTTAAAAAAAACAACAAACTTTTCATGTGTTTGAGGTTGGGGGAGGCATGTTTTTACTAACTTTTCATAAGACACACTGTATATGACTTTGTTAGATCAAAATAAATTATATATATTTTAAAAAAATCTTAATTGCGACATCCCAGATCACACTGAACGTCATAAACACACAATGACACAATGACAGATTGTTCAAAACATTTGTGAACTTTGAACGGCACAACTAAACTTTAAACTGGTTAGACGCGATAGACAGACGTAAGGGAAATAAAAAGGTTATATTTTTAGGTCAGGTCTCGTAATATTGAGTTATTCCTCTTGTTATACTTTGTTGGTCACACCACTAATTTGTGGGACGTTAATTAAAGGGCCGTCCATAAAGTACGTCACTCTATTTTTGACCATTTTTACCCCCCCCTCCCCCTGTCACAAATCTCGGAGCCCCCCCCCCATCTAAAGTACACGTCAGACTTTTCAACAAAAATGTTTTTCATCAACAAAATAATTAAAATTTAATATAAAACCCTGTGAGTGACGTCACACACGGCGGACCCCCCTCCCCCTGTCACAATTTCTTACACCCCCCCCCCTGGCGCGTGACGTACTTTATGGACGGCCCTTGAACACTGTTTTGAGTTTCCAAAGAGACGCGATCTTAATATTTTAATATATAGTGTAATGTTGCATTTTAAAAATTAAATATTCCGATTGAGCCAAGCAATCATACCAATAATTTTATTAAGAAACTCATTTTAAATTTACTGCACGTCGGTTTCAAAAGTTGCTAGTGGCTGAAGTCTGAAGTAAATATTACTATTACTATTAGGCATTCGCTATTTTACTCCGGAACTGTTGATAATCAAAGAGTTCCTATTACGGGTTTACAAGTGTACCCAGCCATAAACAACTATTGCTAGACTCATATTGAAAATTTGGAAATAAAATTGTATTTATTTAATTTTATTTAAATCAGATCTTTAGCTTTTATAGTATTACTTTCTCCGGAAATTCATAAAAATGTATCGCGTGATGAATAGAGTGACTTCTATTTGAACAAGAATAATCCTATATAATAAAAAGCAAGTTCCTGTCCGTTCCGTCCGTTCTGTCCGGCTCTCGATAGCGATTGGTCCCTCAAACAAATATGACTCCTACAGCCAATCATATTGAACACGTTTACGCGGACGTTCAAAACGAGTTATTTTTGGTGCAGTATTTCTTCCAAGACTTTATTTTGAGTTACGCGCGTTGGGATTTATAGTAAAAAGCTCTGTTTTCATGAGTTATTTATTTTAACTATAATGAATAGTATTTCTGACGTGATGCACATGTATGCCAGTCGATACGGCTTTTGGAGGGGAGTTACAACATGCCACGAACGGTGGCGGAACGTCCTTGGACGGGCTTTGTTGCTCGTAAATCACAATAACCATTACTATTTTATCAGGAACTAAAAATATATAGTTTTAATGTTGTGTTGTGTTTGAGTTTTTATTATTATTATTTCTAAAAAAAATTATTTAAAAAGTGGTTTTGCTTTGATTAATCAGCGTTACAATAAATTGCATTAACTAGATTTGAGAAAATAAGGAGATTTTCATTTTTTAAACGTTTATTTTGTAAGCATTGTGGTGAATGCAACTTGCTGGTAGATCGCAATATCACTTAGCTCCACATGTCTTGTTTATGCGTATGATTCTGTCCTTACATATTTTACTGGTTTCATACAAATTCATACGGAAACTACACGCAAACAGGAGATACCAGCTATAGGCAGACACGACAAATATCAGACATGAGCTACATGCATACACACAAATCACAGGATACACCTTGATGTTACTGGATAGGAAACCACAGGGATGACAAGAATGGAAAATATCTGCAGCCAGTCTGTTATCCAAACCGGGTTGTAAATCAAAAGAAAGGAAGAAATAAAGGAACCATATTAGTCAAGATGAGAACCCTTGTAAATATTCATAATTAAATTACATTTAAACTCGGAGTTTTCATTATATCTACTCCCCAAACAATGATGAACTGCCGTTGATAAGAATTAAAATTATGTTAGAAGTTAAAGGTGTATAAATATTTTTAAAAAGATGAATTTGGAAAAATATCCACTACCAATTTACAACTCCTTCAAAACGGCTCTTTTTTATTTACATAGTGAGGAATTTTAATATGGGATACTTATCCCTAAAATTAATTGTGTACTCATGGCTAAAAGTTTCAATATAAATATTCTAACCTCTGGTTTCAGATATCGGGAAAATATTTTCTAACCTTGTCAGATTAAATCTTTGACTTTGGATATTGCATCATGTACAGCACCTTCAGTTATAGAGGTTTAGAACTAAAACTATCCGAACTAATTTGCTACAGGATGTTGAGAAAATAAAAATCTATTCTTTTGTTTTATTCTCATGCAGAGCTCATGAAGTAGCTGAACCTTGAATGTAGTATTCGACAGAGTTAAACATGTATTGATTACAATTACAACGGAAGGGAAAGATAACTTACCATTACACATATTTTCAACGGTGACCAGACATATGCGCACAAGACAATCGCGCACACTGTTAGGTTAGGGTTAGGGTTAGGTTTAGGGTTAGATTTGTAGGTGTGAGCCATTGTCCGTGTGCACAACTATCGGTGTTTGCGTTTGTTCGGTGCGCGTTTGTGTCATTGCGGAATTATCTGTGTGCGCTTGTTGTGTGCGCGATTGTCTTGTGCGCGTTTGTCAGGGAACCATTTTCAACGATCTTTATTATTAAAGTCGATGAAACCTTCGCATCTCCCACTAATATTAATACAGTATTCCCTCGCTATTCGCGAGGTTACGTTCTTTAATCCCCCCCCCCGTGAATGGCTGAAAAACCGCGAATATTGTATGCAATTTTAAAACACATATGTATGAGATTATATACAGGTACTAAATGCTTCCCAAACATTTTTTCAAGACACTCTTACTCATTAATACAGTTATAATGTAGTAATATTGCATGCACTTATGTATATCACTAGTGTAGTAATGATAATGTAAACACATTTTAAGTTTGTACTGAAACGATATTTTAATTTAAAAAAAAAGAAACGTTATTACAGGAGGACAGTATCAACGCATTATATAGCATAGTTACCCATACTGTATTACTGTACCGTAAAGTCATCTTCCATGCGTACAACATATGTATGGAATTGATAAAAATTGGAATAAATTTAAAGGCAAATTAATACAGATAAATACAGTACGCACAGTTCAGGTAATAATAGTACAGTACAATAGAGTAGGATGCAGTAAGGTAAAGAGCCTAACCCGCGGATATGTGGGGCTGTGAATGGGGAACAGCGAAAATGTATTTTTCAAGGTGTTAAATTTCTCTAAAAGCCATAATGAAACGCATTCCATCTCTACTGTGTATCTCCACCGGCAGCGTGACTCTGAGAAGAAGGTGTTTAATAAACCGTATAATGATTTTAATTAACCCGCTCAGATAGCTTTATAGGATAAAACTTATACTGCAACGGACTCATCGGAGAATAACTATAGAGTTTATCTGAATTTACATTCATCTGCTAGCATTAAATTTTTGCGTGGTTGCTACGTTCATATACATTATAGAAATGGTATCGGGTTTTTTAACAGTTAACTAAAGAATAGTGGAGGATTGTTTAACGCAGGGGTGGGCAAACTACAGCCCGCGGGCCGCATGCGGCCCGCCAGGGCATATTGTGCGGCCCGTGGACTTGTACATGTTGCGATCTTAAGTCGATGTTAATTTTCTTTGTTTCGAATTCATACTATATTTTAAAAAATGTATTTTGAGTATTTGATTGGAATCTAGGGATATTAAATCGGATTTATGGCTCCAGAACTGATTAGTGTTCATTAGTCATTGATTGTAAACATCTATATTCGAGACTACATTTCAGCTCAACTGGAATTGGAGTTTGTTTACGATTTAAGCTGTGGTGGTTTTGTAAAATTTTTTTATTTAAAAGCGAATAGACGTTGATTTAACCATGTGTTCTGCCAAAAAAAAAGAAATATAGAGGACGAATGTGGTGTTTTTAAATGACGTATGGACCACTAAATATTGCTTCACGAGCGTTGGCAGCAAATCAGTCTGCTTGCTGTGCCGTGAGTGTATGAGCGTCTTTAAGGAGTACAACTAAAAAAGACACCATCAAACAAAACGTTTGGATTTTGGGCACAATTTAACGGGCGAAGAGAGAAAAGGGAATTGCCAGGAGTTGGTTAATAATTTAAGGCAGCAGAAAACTGTTTTCACCATACTTTAATAAAAGATTCTTCAACCAAAGCCAGTTTGGTGCTGTCCCATAAGATTGTTAAGAGGAACTAGTCTTTTTCTGACAGCGAGTTCATTCAAGAATGCAGCGAACATTATGTGTTCAGAACAGAAAACAAAATTTGATATCATTTATTTATCAAGGAGACCTGTAGTCAGGCGTGTTGAAAAGATTAGTTAAAATTTGATACACCAACTTCGAGATGCAAGCAAAGATATTTTGTGTTATTCTTTTGCGTTCGACGAAAGTATCGGTGCACAGGACACAGCGACGAAAGTATCGGTGCACAGGACACAGCAATGGTGGGTATTTATACGGGGAATAAACACGCTTTTTGAGCTTAGGGGCCGTCCATAAATGACGTCACGCACCTAGGGGGGGGAGGGGGTCACACTTTTGTGACGATGCGTGACGAGGGGGAGGGAGAGGGGTTGAAGAAATGTTACGTCACATCGAAAGGATAACTTTAAATAAAACTTCTACTGCAAAATTTGGTCGCTTACAATTTATTTAATGACTTTATTTTTTAAATATTTTTTTTACATTATTTTTTTAAAACCATCAGTGCTTCTCAAAGTGCCGGTCCATAGGGCATCAGACCCCGGTTGGCGTAAGTTATGAAGAAATGAAAATTAAATCTAATTATAATCCTTTTAAGTTTGAGAACCCACAAGAGAACGCAAAAAAATTGTTACCCTCTGTCGTTTGATGTCGACATCAAAGCATTTGTGATGTAACCGCAGCTCCGTTTGGTTCTCGGCGAACTTTTTTTCCCCTTATCCCAAAATATACAAGTTTATGTGTGCGTTACCCCCCCCCCGACTCCAGGTCCTGCCCACATGACTCGAGCGGGGATTTGGGGGGAGCGTCGTTAGCCCCCCCCCCTAAAATGCAACTGGTGAGTTTTACAAGTATGATAAGTGTCTAAACATGATATGAATAGGATTATGCGTAGATATTTTAAGTCAAAACGACGCGGAATATCCATTTATTTTTTTATTTTTATTTATTCATTTTTTTGAAGTGGGGGGGGGGATCTATTTGATACAATATTAAACGTTTTAAGTTTGATATAATTGTTCGATTGATTTTTGGTCTAACGCCCCTGTCCATTCTAGATATAATAGTATTCATTAACTTTATTAAATGCATCAATTCTTGACATCGCAATTCGAGAGTAGCACTGTATAGGGTTGCCAGATGTCCGGGTTTGTACCGGACTGTCCGGTATTATCGTTATTTGTCCAGTGGAAAAATGGAAGCAATACCGGACATTTTACATTGAAATATTGTGCCATCGACAAATTTCGACACTAGTGTCCGGTATTTTTGAGACAGCCACCTGGCAACCCTAAGCACAAAACAACTTGTCCTCTTAGCTCACTTTTTAAGGCATTAATTTTAAATATCACAGAAAGGATACTTGATGCAGTCAAGTCATGTGGATTAAGATTATTGTCACTCGTGTACAATATAAATGAAAGGAGGGTGGATTTAGGTGTCTTCGTATAGTACGTAGGTAAGAAATCTACATAGTTGTCAATTTTAAAAAAAGCATTTTCTGGAAGGAACCGGTTCAATAGTGGGACATATGTTCGAAGCGTACACGTACAAATTACGGTACACATGACGTATTTTAATATATCTAGTGGATTGTAGTGGATGTTATATGTCCCAAATGAGTCTGCATTACCCCCACGAATTCCCTTTGACCCCAGATGGGGTAATTTACCCCTGTTCGCAGACCTCTTTCTTACGGGATGCCTGACAGTCAATTGTTTTTTTTTAAAATATATTATTTTTATATATATTTTTAATCAAAGAAGTTAACCGTGATGATTAAAAGTCAATGTTTAATTTGTATGCATTGAAAATAAAGTATAATCTAAGGATGTTAACACAGTTCGTTTTTTGAAGGCCGGTTAAACGTTTTTAAAAAACGGACCGGGTTCAATCGGATACCTAAAAAATAAAATTATAAATGTTTATGTTAATATTATTATTAACCCGAAAAGAGCGGATTCTAGCGAATTTATATGCCCACAATGATTCAGGATTACCCCCAAGGGTTCCCTTTTTACACCGAATGAGATAATATACCGCTGTTCACCGACCCCTCGGTTAAACCGCCCGATAGCGGTAGCCATGTATTTTTCATTAGTTTATAAACTCCACAAGAGAATGCAACAATTTAAACACGCCTCGTCCATTGGTGGCATTATATTTACAACTCTTGTGTGACGCACTTGAAATCGTAAAAAAAAGGGAAAAAACAACAACACAAAAACAAAAACAAAACAAAAAACCCAAGAAACTCGTGAGCTTCGGAGTAAAAAGTTATGACAATATTGGATATTTTATTAATGTCATAGTATTTTTCAGTCTTCAACTTGCAGGAATTACTGTATTTTGCGACGCATAAGATGACACCCTACTTTCCTGTACAAATGTGGGGTTCGTACAGTACTCGCCATATTCCTCTTCCAGCGCATACCAAATAATTTTAGAAAACTTGAGATTTGATATCAATGTGGTAATTTTAGATCAAATGCCTTTGACCTGAATATACTTAACGTGTGTTACGATATTACAATGCAGACCTACACTAAATAAATACTTAAATGACCAAAAAAGTGATTTGAAACATACTTATTTTCAAATAGAAATTAAGGTGGGTTTTAGTTTGTTTGTTTGTTTGTGTGTGTCAAAGCTTTGTGACTTATTTTCGAGGGGGGTCTAACTTTTTGTGACGACGCGTGACAAGGGGGGGGGGAGGTGGAAAATCGGCCAAATTAGCGTGACGTCATTTATGGACGGCCCTTTACCGACGAATTACTTGGTGTTGAGCCACTCAAGGACACAACTACAGGCCAGGATTTATTCAATGCTGTTGAAAGAACTGCTTTGGTGTGGAACTAGATAGCAAATGTAACTACCGATGGAGCGCGTGCTTTGACAGAAAAAAAAACGTATGTCTTGTGAAGTTGATAAAGAATAATATTAAAGAAAAACAACCTGACCATACACTCTTACATATCCACATTGCCATCAATCAGGAAAGTCTCTGTAAACCTGCGTTGAATATCAAGCATGTTATTTATCCTGTTGTCAGAATGATAAACCTCAGCAGAGCCAGGGCACTTAACCACATGTTTAGGGCACTGCTTTAAGACTTGTAAACTGAATATTATAATATATCTACTACAGCAGTGTCCGCTAGCTGAGCCTGGGCAAGATATCGAGGCGAGTGTTTTATCTCAAAGAAGAAATAGTTATGTTCCTTGAGATTAAGGGTTTTGTTTGTGACTTTGTTACTAATATTGTTAATGAAGAGTGGAAATCAGACTTCAAGTTTACCAATGACATTATGGAAAAGTTGAATTAACTGAATGACAAACTTCAGGGAAATAGCTTGTTTGCGCATGAAATTTATGTACATGTTAAATCATTGCAGGCAAGGCTCTCCCTGCTCTCCAGGCAAGCAGGTGAAGACAGGTTTTACAATTTCCCTTTGCTGAAACTGAAAACCATTTCTGGTAAAATGACTGACAAGTACAAATCTCAGTTGGATGCCTTGAATGGGGAATTTGAAAGAAGATTTCAAGACTTCAAGAACCTGGAACCACTCTTCAATATCCCCAGTTCGCCATTTAGTGCAGAAGCTACTTCAGTTCCAGATGATATACATTTAGAGCTGCAAGCAGATTATGACCTGAAGGAGAAGTTCAAGCCAGTTCTTCAGCTGAAGTTTTATGGATGTTTGCCATCAGCAGCATTTCCACACTTTAAAAACTTTGCTGCCAAACTTTTGTCACTATTTGGGTCCACATACATCTGTGAGCAAGCTTTTTCTTGCATGAAAATGAACAAGTCTAAGAACAGATCTATGTTGACTGACTGCAATTTGAATTTAGTCATGCGAATCACAACCAGTAAACTTGTTCCACAGTTCAAGAACATTATCCAAAATTGTGATCAGCAACATACTTCTCATTAATTATAATTGTAAACTATGGACAGTTTATATGTAAATTACGTTCCTACTTCGTCATAGTTATTATGACGGGTAAAAATAAATTTTTGTTAAAATAATGATGAAAAATAAAATCTTATTATCAAATTAGAAACTGTTTCAGTTCGTATTTTAAGATGTAATGTACACGTGTAATAGTGTGTGAGTGTGAAATAAAATGACAAGTACAAGATAATTATCATTAATTCATATTTTATGCGGGTAAATTGTATTTGAATTAGATAAAATGTATATGCGGCCCGCCTACAACGATAACGTTTGCAATGCGGCACTCCGTCGAAAAAGTTTGCCCACCCCTGGTTAACGTATCTCCAGCAATAGTACCAACTAGAGGGTGACACAGTTTTCAATTAACAAACAAATATGAATACGCCCATTTCATCACACTCATTCACAAAAATAAGAGCACCAATAACAGTGCGTGCCCTTAGCTATATTTATGTATGGTGAACGTGCGAGATAGAAAAAAAATATTGATTTATTAGGAAGTTGGAAAGTTGAGCGCATTCTTACAGTGAAATAGAAAGACACATAATTTTGACCAACGCACCTTTCAAATACAATAAAAAATGCTATATAACTTATATTACACAAAATTTATAACGAGATGATTACTGTATAAAAGAGATATTTGACATTAAAATGTGTGTCTGCATAGAATTTGAACAGTATATAATATCTGCAATTACCTGATTTAGATAAAACTAATAATTAAAAAAGAATTCTTTTTCATTCTTACTAAGAGCTAATTTTAACCAGGCAAATAATATATTTTAAATGATAAGATAAATAGTTTGTTAGTTTGAAAAGAAAAGTAGATTTAGTGTGTTTAAGCCCACAAGAGTGTATCAGGGTGTTAGGACCCACTAGAGTATATTAGCGCGTTAGAAACCACAAAGTATATAATGTATTAGAACCAAAAATCAGTGGCGCAGCTAGGATTTGTAAATACATTTTTTGGACACTCCTTTGGAGACCCCCTCAAGTGGGGGCCAGGGGGGTACTTTCAAATTTGTACCCCCTCTCCATTCCCTAGCTACGCCACTGGCCAAAATCGTAGATGAGTGATTTTTAAAACTAAAAATAATATAAGAATTAACTTATTTTAACAAAATGTGTCTTTTGTGTGTTTTAATAAAATTATTGCACTGGAATCTGATACCCTTCCTTACAAAAGACTTTTATTTTTAAAGACCTGATTATTACCTAATTATTGCACTAGTTAAAACGTGCAAAATAATATTGTACTATGTTCAAGTGCGATATTTAGATTTAAACTAAACAAGACAAAAATTGATCCGGTAAATGATTGATGGAGACCCGAAATCCCGTTCTCTCAGTATAAGCTTATTGAAAAAGGGAAATTTACATTTATTATTCACGATAGAGAGCACAAACGAAAGACCCAGAGGCCTCACTAGGGTTGGTGTCACCAAGTGCGGTAGTTCATGGTGTCACCCCCTCACCACTTACCCCATAGACCTCGCCGAGTCTCCAAGTGCCGAATAACGGAGCCGTGAAGAATTTTACATTTTGGTGTCACCTCTTGTGCTGGTGTCACCCGGCGCGGTTCGCACCCCCACCCCCACAAACCCCCCCCCCATTGACGCCTCTGGTAAGGCAGCACGTCATTCGGTAAATTAAACATAAATGCAGGTCTATTCTTGGGAATATTGTTGAACGCCAGCATACAAATTAAGATAACAACTGATAATTTATAAATGCAATGACTCTAAGACGTTCCATAATTTCTAGGGTTTATCTAAGAATATTATCATTGGTGATTTAAAACGTTAGAATCATTAAAATAAAAAAAAGTATTGCTAATTGTTTAATAAGAAAAGCACAAGAATAAAAATAAAAAGCTCAATATAAAATAAAATACAATTATAACATAAATATCTCTAAGCTGCGAATAACATGTATTTACGACTAAAAAAAGAATGTTTCAATACCGTGTTAATTTATCACTCTGTCTTTCGAGTTTTTAATGTTTTAGCAGATAGTTTCTAATTTGTTTTTCATTTAAAATTTTTTTAAAACAATAATTCATTTAATATTCCTTTAATTTTGTCAACTTCTACAAAACTCGTTACAAGGTTGCGTTACACAGAAAATGTACTTTATTTTTGTATTAAGTATTTCTATGGTTGATCTTGATACATTTTTTGAATACGTCATTGTAGAACCCACAGACCGAGATGAGGGGTTTTTGAACATACAACAGTACATTCGAATTTTTAGCAAACAAAAGTTCATTATAACTTTGTGAACCACAATCAACATATCAATTGTTATATTTGTCTCCTCTTTGTTGGAAACCATTTCCTGTGGACTTTTGGATCTTTTAATACGTTGGATAATCTGATATGGATATGATTCCTCATGCTATGTTTATTGTGAATATCGTAAACACATTTATTATTATAATATTTTTGAACTTTGGTAGCACCACAATTATGATAACCTTGTAAGACTCATTTTTTTCCTCCAAAATATATATTTTAATTTTTATGACGTTTAAATTATAATAAGAGATTAAAAAATATTGACAAATATTTTTCATTAAAACATCACTTATTTATTTTCAGTCAAAATGAAATTCCGATGGTACGGACACGTGGCAAAATCTGGAGGTCTCTCAAAGACTATAATGCAAGGCACGGTCCAGGGATGAAGGAAAAGAGGCAGACAAAGGAAGACATGGGAAGACGATATCAAAGAGTGGACCGGACTCATTCAGCGACTCTCAAAAGGCAGCACAGGACCGGGAAAATGACGTGAGATAGTGTGCAGTTCACGATGGTGCCCCAACGACCAAATGACGGGTTAAGGGAAAGTTCAAGTTCAAGTTCATATGGAATTCGGATTGATATTGATGTAAATAAATCCTTCAAAATTAACCGCCCCAACCCCCCCTCCCCCCCAAAAAAAACAAACAAAAAAAACAAACAAACAAACAAACAAACAAAACAAGCAAGAAAAAAAATGCCCTATCAAAGGATAAAATTGTAAACGTCTCATTTTCCATCTTGACTGTTGCTATAGCAACGGGATTATTATCATTTAATCTTATATGGAGATGATTACATATTTTATATTTGTAGTAAATATCGAAAACACATTTACAATTACTACGTTTTTGAACATTTTCATCCTAATATAACCAAACATTTCGAAAAAAACTAATTTCTTTAAAAAAAAACAACAGTTGCTATAGCATTGTTTGTATTATCTATTAAATTGTCAAATGGCTTCTGTAATGTGTAGCTTTGTTTAAATTTCGCTGAATTCATTGGAAAGCCAGATAACTTTGGTTACTAAAAAATATTAAAATAAAAAAAACTTTACAAAAATTATTCTGTAAAATTTTTCTAACAAATAAAAGTCTCTGAATTTTTTATGAGTGGCTTTCTTAGTTCATAAATCTAAAGTATTCTGCTGGAAGATAAAATATTTACAACATGTTTCAAGGTTATTGAGATGACTAAAATGTGCTGGGGTTAAATGTAACAAATTTAGGATAGTTTTTGTCAAAAGATCCCTTGTAATAGTAGGTAAAGGTGTCACACTTTTGAATAAAGAAGATAAATGAGCCAGATACAAGCTTTTTTATTGATTATATTTACTTACATTTGACACCATATAATGCTAATTGTCAATGTTCTTGGAAGGTGTGTATTGTATTC
>CALYLW010000173.1:2821081-3093488 GCA_944989445.1 Ampullaceana balthica | reverse complement strand
TGTGTTAAATGTGTTACCTTGAACCAAAAGAGGCGATGTCTTTTTACTCCTATTTCTAATATAAATGCTAATTCTTGAAAATTATTATTCACTCTGTTGACTATAAAATGTAAGACGGTTTGCTGTTGTATACAGCTTCCACAACTCGTTGAAACTTCAGGTTACGTTTGAACACACACAAAAAGTGAGTATTTATGTTGATAGTTTGTCAGTCTACATCGCTGACCAAATGTCCCTATAAGCTTCGCGGCTTCGATGCCGCGCAGATAACTGAGTGACGCCGCATAGTAGTTTAGTATCACCGCGCATGAATTTTTGTAAAATAATGCACAGAAATAAGATTGCACATACGATTTTTTTTTACATTGCACTCGGACCAACGAACCTTAGAAAGACCATTGTCGCTGAAAGTGTGTTAAATGCTGGGCTAAAATAAAAAGAATTTCAAAAAAAAATAATAAGTTTTGAAATAAGAATTTATAACTAAGCAAAATATAATTACAAAGTATATAATTAAGAATAAATTACATTGTTCTTTAAAAAATAGCATTTTAAAATATTTCATTTAGAATTAAATCAATCCAAAGATTGATTTGTATTTCAAATAACCTTTCAATTTCTTTTTTTTTCTTGAAGATGCGTACTCTCTGCTTTGTCCTGTTGGTCGCTTCCATATTCATTGCTTCAGAGGCGTCACTAAACTCCAAAGTAAACCGAAAGCGACTTCTTCTTGATGGGCTTCTTGGTGGAGTTACGGATGGGCTTCTTGGTGGACTTACGGATGGCCTTCTCACTGGTCTTACTGGCAACCTTCTTGTGGACTTAGGAAACACTCTTAACACTTTGCTTACGCAGACCACTAATGTGCTAAACAGTCTTCTAGGTGGCAATGGAGTAGTTGGTGGTCTACTAAATCAAGTTCTTGGTATCGATATTGTTGACGGTATCGTTGGTGATATAAATCTAGACGTCGTCTTCAAGGCTGTGGACAATCTGGTCACTGCTGCTGTTCAAACTGTTGCTAAAGTTGTCAAGGACTTGTTGGATGCTTTGCAAGGAGTTGATCCTTCCGACAATAAGTAAGTTTTAAAAAATATGCTTGACATGAATTGAATTTAAAAAAGTGTTAGAGAAAGATTACAAGTTGAGATTGTTTGTGTAGATTTTACTTGATGAGATTTATAAAGTTTAGGTGCGAATACCAAAATACAATTTCATATGTTTTAACCGTAAGTTACGAAGACTATCTTCATTCTTACGCAATCTTTGTTTATTTCCATACCAAATAACACAATAGCATATCCCTATAGACCTTTGATCCCGCAATCGCGTTGGTGTTAGAAATGTGTTAACTTAAATTGAATTTATGCAACTTCGGTGCTGTTTTAATATTATGTAACCATAGTATAAACATTCTTAAGTAAGCTTATTTATTTTTACGATTTTGCTATTTGTATTTTAGTGATCCAATTATTTTTGGTTATAAAAATGCATAAAATAACAAACACTATTCCTGTTATTATTTTTTCTTCTAAGACAAAACTCATTATATGTACGTTGGATCCTATTTCATCAAAATTATGAGCTAAAATATATATTCCATACACACTATGCTTTTTTATTGATACAAATCTTCCTTTTCTCCATCAAATAGCGCTTTGATTCAGAAATTCAAGGCAATCCCTTGCAACAAGCTGTGCGTTGCTTGTAATGGTCTCCCAGACGCCAATGCCAAGACTCAATGTGTCAACTTCTGCAAATCTGAATGCAGTTGGGCATATGCATAGACAACACCTCGGAAAAAACGAAACTTGATTTATAACTAGTTAAAATATATTTTTTTCTTTGACTTTCAAAACTATGATATCTTAACTGTTAATTTAATCTACTTTTGAAAGAAACAAACATAATAAAAATGAAAGCAAATTATCTGGAGTCTTAGTTTTTCTCATGTCTTTATAACTTTGCAGTAACACAATTAAGACCTCTTGTCACACAAAAATCGTAAGTAGATATATGCCTGTTCACCTTGCAAATACACTTTTTATAACATCGTCCATTAAAAACAAAAGTATTTGGTGAACATTATCTTTTAAAAGAGTTTTTTAAAAGTTCACAAACGTTTTCTATTATATATTCAAACTTAACAAAAGAATTGAATATTTACATTTTATCTGTCGTAGAGTGGCATGCATGCTGGGATGGCAGGCATATCAAGAGACCTACGTTCAAGTCTTATCTTATCTTAATTAACAGTTACAGTAGCTCATAATATACACAATATTATTACATCTTACGCTTATCCATAGTTTGGGTCTTAACTTGCATTTAAAAAAAAGATTTTAAAATTGTTATATTGAGTTTGCTTCCCTGGTTTTATCCAGCCAACCCATTCGATTTCCGAATTCCTGACGGGAAGAGCGAGAATTTGTATGTGTCGGTTCTTGCATACGGAACAAGAAAGTGTTTTATCTGTATGTCTATCTGAGGACAAGGACTACTTCCAATGGCCTTAGTGGGTACCTTATGCTACAAAACTTATCTGTTTCCTTATTTTAATGAGATAAAGGCAGTTTGGCATTGTGCAATATTATCCCCTGTAAGCCGTGACCTGTGAACACTGCTGTACTTGCTGAATAGTCCAGCAATGTCTGTATTGTTATGCAAATAAAAATTGTAATTGCATGCATCTATAAGTTATAAAATTTATCATAGAAATACCAAAAGCAACGTTTGGTTAAAATGATTAAGTGTTTATCAAAAATGTTGTAAGTAGTAAACAGAAAACTAATGAAATTTCAATTTCAAAATGCCCATTTACCACAAAATGCTATTTAATTGTACAATAAAAGAATGTATAATTAAAATTTAGAGTTATTATGCGTTGTTTTTTTAAGTCCAAGCGCTGATATTTACAGTTTTTTTTTCTCTCCAATTTTTCAAACTACATTTTTTATTTATTAAAAGCTTTAATTTAAAAAAAGGCCGGAGGCAGCATTACAATTTATACTAAATAAAGCGTAGCAATATATTTTATTTTATTCCCGTGAACTGTTAGGCGTATAAAAAAAAGTTATATTTGCTAAATAATTAATAAGTGTCGAAATCGTCTTAGTCTGAACTAACAGTAGGTTTTATTAAAACTTTCATTTATTATACACAATAGATTTCCCAAACATAAAAATGATAGATTTATAATCTTGAATATTCGTTGAGGCCAACAGTCCTTAATACTGATAATTTATTTATACATTCTCTGAAGGGTTTTACTAAGAAAATTAATATTGGTAATTCAAGACGAAAGAAATAATGATAAAAGAATATTTTATAAAATTATTTTATATTTTACCCATAAATAATATTGCTGATTAAACAATCTTGACAAGAAACGTTTCCTTTTGTTATGTAATGATCAAATACTCGTAAGTACTCAAGAAGATATATCTTAAAACAGAGAGCCGAGAAAATGTTATCATAGTTTCAAATAATTTTTTTTAGTGTTTATATCTGCCGTTGATTTATTTTTGAATGATATTAAAAAAATAAAACTAATTAGCAGAATAGTTTTTCTTTAAAATAAATATACAAAATTAGTATTGGCTACTTCAAATCAATTCATTTTCTTTTAATGTGTAAACTTTGAAGAAACCCTTGTTTATGCATTTGAGGAAAATTTAATTTATTTTATAGGTTATTCAGTTGAGTTTTAAAACACTTTACAGAAACTCATTCAAAGGTAATAATGAAACAAAAAGCGTAACCATTACGTGTAAACATGCATAATCTGAAGCCGTTCGCCAACCGTTAAAACACAAAGATAAAGTGTATTTTAAAATAGCTTGGCAAAATTTAGCTTACACATAAAACAATTATGCAAAATAAAAAAAGAAAGTTATGTTTAACACTTGCTGAAATCTAAACATAAACATGCAAAACGTAACACATTTTTTTTTCCATAATTTTATATCGTAGATTGTCGAAACCATACCAGTTATTTTATTGTGTTTGGATCCAGTACTGCAAATCAAAAGTCTTTTAACCAACATTAATGTATCCGTCGTACCTGAGCCGATAACAATGGGTCAGCGGTGTTTAAATCATCAACATTATATAAGGTGTTAGTAGCCTGAGTCGTAGGTAATAGGTGCGGAACCAACGCCAGTAAAACCCAAGATGTTTGAAGAAATAATGGCTTTATCATTATCAAGCACATATATAAATATTTTAATAAACATCAGGTGTCTTTGAACCAACAATGGTATTTAAAATTATTTTAAGGATCCCTCATTTTAATTTAAATGTTTAGAACCAAGAACTTCATTTCAAGGATTTCATAAACAACAGCTGCTGATCAAATGGTTTTGAACCAATAATAGTACAAAAGGTTTGTTAAAGCAACAACATTTTTGTATGTTTGTTTTTAAATCAATAACGACATAGCAATGCTAAGTTTATTGTGAACATCGCGAACACATTTACGATTATTAGTTTTATTTTTAGCTGACCATTTATATAATGACTAGCAAAAAGCCCTGGCTCATGCAGAAAAGTAGGATTTCAGTTAGTGTACCAAATTACTTGAAGATGTGACCATTAAGTACAAAGACCTTTGTAATGCTTCAATATGGCGACTGACAATGTCGTCATACCAACAAAATAAGTACATTCATCGTTGTCGATTAAAGCAGGGAAGCCGCATACCAAATTTCAGGACCATAAATAAGAAAGTTTAAATTGGCAAACGATTTTAAGTCATTTACGCGAAAATTTCAAAATTAAACATGCTTAACTTTTGGACTTCTTCTTTGTTCTATAGTTTCTCAATATCCGTCACCAAAATCTTATGTTTCAAGTTTGATCGAGAATCATACATTATGACAAACCTTCGCGGGGCATGTACTCAACAACTTTCTAAAGGTTCTTGGAGATATGTGACTAAAATAATATTTTTAGAATTTACATAACTAAAAAAACAACATTAAGGGTCCCGAGCAAAATCGGTGCAAGATGTAAATTTTAAAAGAAGCGTGGATTTGAATCTGGATTATGATGGATATAATTGTTTGTACATATTTTCTAAGTTGTATAAATGTATTTGGGAATAAAACGACATCCAGGGCTGCGGACCAAAACAAAGCAAGACGTAAAAGTCATAGATCTTAAAGTTTCAATCTGGATCATAATGGAGATATGTGCCAATATTTGTCAAGTTTTATTTGAAAATCAAATGTAGAATAAAGTTTTAAAAGTTTACGGGAAAACAATTTGGGGGTTCTCGGCCTGGAATTATTGGTCATAAGAAGTTTAATACCCTTAATTATTTTAATATGGCACATCAAATTGATATAAACCAACTTTAATTTTAACAGATTGTCTGTCTTTAAAAAAAAATATGTCAGAATCTTTTGTGGTAAGCTACTCAACAACTTTCTGAAATTTCGTGGCGATTAGATGCATAATTTATATTTATACAGCTTACACTTTTATTTTATTTTCACTGTTAAAATAATAATCAGTGATTATGAAACACGTTTTACAATAATTCATTTAACCATCAACTATTTAACTTCAAACATATGTAGTCCTGATAAATATGATGTAAATTAATCTTTTAAAAAACAACTCACAGAAAGAAGCACGAAAAAAAATTCAGGGTAAAAGCTGGAGATTTTATTTCCTGAACCAAAATGTTTTGATTTTTGATGACTGGCTATCGAAGTTGGCAAATCTACAGAATTCTCCTTTCATGAATCTTTTGTATAACATATTTTAAAGTTATTGAGATGACTGAAGAGTGCTGATGTTTATTGTAACTGTAATCTGGAGATTTTGGTCAACCTGTGGCATCATTTTTGACAACATTTTTCCTGCAATAGTACGTTAGGTGACACTCCTTTGTCTGAAGCAGATATATGATTGAGATAAATGCCTTATTTAAAGATAATACTTACTTACATTTGACACCATTCATTCAAAGCTAATCAACAACGTTCTCTGTTGTTGTGTATTTTATTTTGTGTTAAATGTGTTACCTTGAACCAAAAGAGGCGATGTCTTTTTACTCCTATTTCTAATATAAATGCTAATTCTTGAAAATTATTATTCACTCTGTTGACTATAAAATGTAAGACGGTTTGCTGTTGTATACAGCTTCCACAACTCGTTGAAACTTCAGGTTACGTTTGAACACACACAAAAAGTGAGTATTTATGTTGATAGTTTGTCAGTCTACATCGCTGACCAAATGTCCCTATAAGCTTCGCGGCTTCGATGCCGCGCAGATAACTGAGTGACGCCGCATAGTAGTTTAGTATCACCGCGCATGAATTTTTGTAAAATAATGCACAGAAATAAGATTGCACATACGATTTTTTTTTACATTGCACTCGGACCAACGAACCTTAGAAAGACCATTGTCGCTGAAAGTGTGTTAAATGCTGGGCTAAAATAAAAAGAATTTCAAAAAAAAATAATAAGTTTTGAAATAAGAATTTATAACTAAGCAAAATATAATTACAAAGTATATAATTAAGAATAAATTACATTGTTCTTTAAAAAATAGCATTTTAAAATATTTCATTTAGAATTAAATCAATCCAAAGATTGATTTGTATTTCAAATAACCTTTCAATTTCTTTTTTTTTCTTGAAGATGCGTACTCTCTGCTTTGTCCTGTTGGTCGCTTCCATATTCATTGCTTCAGAGGCGTCACTAAACTCCAAAGTAAACCGAAAGCGACTTCTTCTTGATGGGCTTCTTGGTGGAGTTACGGATGGGCTTCTTGGTGGACTTACGGATGGCCTTCTCACTGGTCTTACTGGCAACCTTCTTGTGGACTTAGGAAACACTCTTAACACTTTGCTTACGCAGACCACTAATGTGCTAAACAGTCTTCTAGGTGGCAATGGAGTAGTTGGTGGTCTACTAAATCAAGTTCTTGGTATCGATATTGTTGACGGTATCGTTGGTGATATAAATCTAGACGTCGTCTTCAAGGCTGTGGACAATCTGGTCACTGCTGCTGTTCAAACTGTTGCTAAAGTTGTCAAGGACTTGTTGGATGCTTTGCAAGGAGTTGATCCTTCCGACAATAAGTAAGTTTTAAAAAATATGCTTGACATGAATTGAATTTAAAAAAGTGTTAGAGAAAGATTACAAGTTGAGATTGTTTGTGTAGATTTTACTTGATGAGATTTATAAAGTTTAGGTGCGAATACCAAAATACAATTTCATATGTTTTAACCGTAAGTTACGAAGACTATCTTCATTCTTACGCAATCTTTGTTTATTTCCATACCAAATAACACAATAGCATATCCCTATAGACCTTTGATCCCGCAATCGCGTTGGTGTTAGAAATGTGTTAACTTAAATTGAATTTATGCAACTTCGGTGCTGTTTTAATATTATGTAACCATAGTATAAACATTCTTAAGTAAGCTTATTTATTTTTACGATTTTGCTATTTGTATTTTAGTGATCCAATTATTTTTGGTTATAAAAATGCATAAAATAACAAACACTATTCCTGTTATTATTTTTTCTTCTAAGACAAAACTCATTATATGTACGTTGGATCCTATTTCATCAAAATTATGAGCTAAAATATATATTCCATACAAACTATGCTTTTTTATTGATACAAATCTTCCTTTTCTCCATCAAATAGCGCTTTGATTCAGAAATTCAAGGCAATCCCTTGCAACAAGCTGTGCGTTGCTTGTAATGGTCTCCCAGACGCCAATGCCAAGACTCAATGTGTCAACTTCTGCAAATCTGAATGCAGTTGGGCATATGCATAGACAACACCTCGGAAAAAACGAAACTTGATTTATAACTAGTTAAAATATATTTTTTTCTTTGACTTTCAAAACTATGATATCTTAACTGTTAATTTAATCTACTTTTGAAAGAAACAAACATAATAAAAATGAAAGCAAATTATCTGGAGTCTTAGTTTTTCTCATGTCTTTATAACTTTGCAGTAACACAATTAAGACCTCTTGTCACACAAAAATCGTAAGTAGATATATGCCTGTTCACCTTGCAAATACACTTTTTATAACATCGTCCATTAAAAACAAAAGTATTTGGTGAACATTATCTTTTAAAAGAGTTTTTTAAAAGTTCACAAACGTTTTCTATTATATATTCAAACTTAACAAAAGAATTGAATATTTACATTTTATCTGTCGTAGAGTGGCATGCATGCTGGGATGGCAGGCATATCAAGAGACCTACGTTCAAGTCTTATCTTATCTTAATTAACAGTTACAGTAGCTCATAATATACACAATATTATTACATCTTACGCTTATCCATAGTTTGGGTCTTAACTTGCATTTAAAAAAAAGATTTTAAAATTGTTATATTGAGTTTGCTTCCCTGGTTTTATCCGGCCAACCCATTCGATTTCCGAATTCCTGACGGGAAGAGCGAGAATTTGTATGTGTCGGTTCTTGCATACGGAACAAGAAAGTGTTTTATCTGTATGTCTATCTGAGGACAAGGACTACTTCCAATGGCCTTAGTGGGTACCTTATGCTACAAAACTTATCTGTTTCCTTATTTTAATGAGATAAAGGCAGTTTGGCATTGTGCAATATTATCCCCTGTAAGCCGTGACCTGTGAACACTGCTGTACTTGCTGAATAGTCCAGCAATGTCTGTATTGTTATGCAAATAAAAATTGTAATTGCATGCATCTATAAGTTATAAAATTTATCATAGAAATACCAAAAGCAACGTTTGGTTAAAATGATTAAGTGTTTATCAAAAATGTTGTAAGTAGTAAACAGAAAACTAATGAAATTTCAATTTCAAAATGCCCATTTACCACAAAATGCTATTTAATTGTACAATAAAAGAATGTATAATTAAAATTTAGAGTTATTATGCGTTGTTTTTTTAAGTCCAAGCGCTGATATTTACAGTTTTTTTTTCTCTCCAATTTTTCAAACTACATTTTTTATTTATTAAAAGCTTTAATTTAAAAAAAGGCCGGAGGCAGCATTACAATTTATACTAAATAAAGCGTAGCAATATATTTTATTTTATTCCCGTGAACTGTTAGGCGTATAAAAAAAAGTTATATTTGCTAAATAATTAATAAGTGTCGAAATCGTCTTAGTCTGAACTAACAGTAGGTTTTATTAAAACTTTCATTTATTATACACAATAGATTTCCCAAACATAAAAAATGATAGATTTATAATCTTGAATATTCGTTGAGGCCAACAGTCCTTAATACTGATAATTTATTTATACATTCTCTGAAGGGTTTTACTAAGAAAATTAATATTGGTAATTCAAGACGAAAGAAATAATGATAAAAGAATATTTTATAAAATTATTTTATATTTTACCCATAAATAATATTGCTGATTAAACAATCTTGACAAGAAACGTTTCCTTTTGTTATGTAATGATCAAATACTCGTAAGTACTCAAGAAGATATATCTTAAAACAGAGAGCCGAGAAAATGTTATCATAGTTTCAAATAATTTTTTTTAGTGTTTATATCTGCCGTTGATTTATTTTTGAATGATATTAAAAAAATAAAACTAATTAGCAGAATAGTTTTTCTTTAAAATAAATATACAAAATTAGTATTGGCTACTTCAAATCAATTCATTTTCTTTTAATGTGTAAACTTTGAAGAAACCCTTGTTTATGCATTTGAGGAAAATTTAATTTATTTTATAGGTTATTCAGTTGAGTTTTAAAACACTTTACAGAAACTCATTCAAAGGTAATAATGAAACAAAAAGCGTAACCATTACGTGTAAACATGCATAATCTGAAGCCGTTCGCCAACCGTTAAAACACAAAGATAAAGTGTATTTTAAAATAGCTTGGCAAAATTTAGCTTACACATAAAACAATTATGCAAAATAAAAAAAGAAAGTTATGTTTAACACTTGCTGAAATCTAAACATAAACATGCAAAACGTAACACATTTTTTTTTCCATAATTTTATATCGTAGATTGTCGAAACCATACCAGTTATTTTATTGTGTTTGGATCCAGTACTGCAAATCAAAAGTCTTTTAACCAACATTAATGTATCCGTCGTACCTGAGCCGATAACAATGGGTCAGCGGTGTTTAAATCATCAACATTATATAAGGTGTTAGTAGCCTGAGTCGTAGGTAATAGGTGCGGAACCAACGCCAGTAAAACCCAAGATGTTTGAAGAAATAATGGCTTTATCATTATCAAGCACATATATAAATATTTTAATAAACATCAGGTGTCTTTGAACCAACAATGGTATTTAAAATTATTTTAAGGATCCCTCATTTTAATTTAAATGTTTAGAACCAAGAACTTCATTTCAAGGATTTCATAAACAACAGCTGCTGATCAAATGGTTTTGAACCAATAATAGTACAAAAGGTTTGTTAAAGCAACAACATTTTTGTATGTTTGTTTTTAAATCAATAACGACATAGCAATGCTAAGTTTATTGTGAACATCGCGAACACATTTACGATTATTAGTTTTATTTTTAGCTGACCATTTATATAATGACTAGCAAAAAGCCCTGGCTCATGCAGAAAAGTAGGATTTCAGTTAGTGTACCAAATTACTTGAAGATGTGACCATTAAGTACAAAGACCTTTGTAATGCTTCAATATGGCGACTGACAATGTCGTCATACCAACAAAATAAGTACATTCATCGTTGTCGATTAAAGCAGGGAAGCCGCATACCAAATTTCAGGACCATAAATAAGAAAGTTTAAATTGGCAAACGATTTTAAGTCATTTACGCGAAAATTTCAAAATTAAACATGCTTAACTTTTGGACTTCTTCTTTGTTCTATAGTTTCTCAATATCCGTCACCAAAATCTTATGTTTCAAGTTTGATCGAGAATCATACATTATGACAAACCTTCGCGGGGCATGTACTCAACAACTTTCTAAAGGTTCTTGGAGATATGTGACTAAAATAATATTTTTAGAATTTACATAACTAAAAAACAACATTAAGGGTCCCGAGCAAAATCGGTGCAAGATGTAAATTTTAAAAGAAGCGTGGATTTGAATCTGGATTATGATGGATATAATTGTTTGTACATATTTTCTAAGTTGTATAAATGTATTTGGGAATAAAACGACATCCAGGGCTGCGGACCAAAACAAAGCAAGACGTAAAAGTCATAGATCTTAAAGTTTCAATCTGGATCATAATGGAGATATGTGCCAATATTTGTCAAGTTTTATTTGAAAATCAAATGTAGAATAAAGTTTTAAAAGTTTACGGGAAAACAATTTGGGGGTTCTCGGCCTGGAATTATTGGTCATAAGAAGTTTAATACCCTTAATTATTTTAATATGGCACATCAAATTGATATAAACCAACTTTAATTTTAACAGATTGTCTGTCTTTAAAAAAAAATATGTCAGAATCTTTTGTGGTAAGCTACTCAACAACTTTCTGAAATTTCGTGGCGATTAGATGCATAATTTATATTTATACAGCTTACACTTTTATTTTATTTTCACTGTTAAAATAATAATCAGTGATTATGAAACACGTTTTACAATAATTCATTTAACCATCAACTATTTAACTTCAAACATATGTAGTCCTGATAAATATGATGTAAATTAATCTTTTAAAAAACAACTCACAGAAAGAAGCACGAAAAAAAATTCAGGGTAAAAGCTGGAGATTTTATTTCCTGAACCAAAATGTTTTGATTTTTGATGACTGGCTATCGAAGTTGGCAAATCTACAGAATTCTCCTTTCATGAATCTTTTGTATAACATATTTTAAAGTTATTGAGATGACTGAAGAGTGCTGATGTTTATTGTAACTGTAATCTGGAGATTTTGGTCAACCTGTGGCATCATTTTTGACAACATTTTTCCTGCAATAGTACGTTAGGTGACACTCCTTTGTCTGAAGCAGATATATGATTGAGATAAATGCCTTATTTAAAGATAATACTTACTTACATTTGACACCATTCATTCAAAGCTAATCAACAACGTTCTCTGTTGTTGTGTATTTTATTTTGTGTTAAATGTGTTACCTTGAACCAAAAGAGGCGATGTCTTTTTACTCCTATTTCTAATATAAATGCTAATTCTTGAAAATTATTATTCACTCTGTTGACTATAAAATGTAAGACGGTTTGCTGTTGTATACAGCTTCCACAACTCGTTGAAACTTCAGGTTACGTTTGAACACACACAAAAAGTGAGTATTTATGTTGATAGTTTGTCAGTCTACATCGCTGACCAAATGTCCCTATAAGCTTCGCGGCTTCGATGCCGCGCAGATAACTGAGTGACGCCGCATAGTAGTTTAGTATCACCGCGCATGAATTTTTGTAAAATAATGCACAGAAATAAGATTGCACATACGATTTTTTTTTACATTGCACTCGGACCAACGAACCTTAGAAAGACCATTGTCGCTGAAAGTGTGTTAAATGCTGGGCTAAAATAAAAAGAATTTCAAAAAAAAATAATAAGTTTTGAAATAAGAATTTATAACTAAGCAAAATATAATTACAAAGTATATAATTAAGAATAAATTACATTGTTCTTTAAAAAATAGCATTTTAAAATATTTCATTTAGAATTAAATCAATCCAAAGATTGATTTGTATTTCAAATAACCTTTCAATTTCTTTTTTTTTCTTGAAGATGCGTACTCTCTGCTTTGTCCTGTTGGTCGCTTCCATATTCATTGCTTCAGAGGCGTCACTAAACTCCAAAGTAAACCGAAAGCGACTTCTTCTTGATGGGCTTCTTGGTGGAGTTACGGATGGGCTTCTTGGTGGACTTACGGATGGCCTTCTCACTGGTCTTACTGGCAACCTTCTTGTGGACTTAGGAAACACTCTTAACACTTTGCTTACGCAGACCACTAATGTGCTAAACAGTCTTCTAGGTGGCAATGGAGTAGTTGGTGGTCTACTAAATCAAGTTCTTGGTATCGATATTGTTGACGGTATCGTTGGTGATATAAATCTAGACGTCGTCTTCAAGGCTGTGGACAATCTGGTCACTGCTGCTGTTCAAACTGTTGCTAAAGTTGTCAAGGACTTGTTGGATGCTTTGCAAGGAGTTGATCCTTCCGACAATAAGTAAGTTTTAAAAAATATGCTTGACATGAATTGAATTTAAAAAAGTGTTAGAGAAAGATTACAAGTTGAGATTGTTTGTGTAGATTTTACTTGATGAGATTTATAAAGTTTAGGTGCGAATACCAAAATACAATTTCATATGTTTTAACCGTAAGTTACGAAGACTATCTTCATTCTTACGCAATCTTTGTTTATTTCCATACCAAATAACACAATAGCATATCCCTATAGACCTTTGATCCCGCAATCGCGTTGGTGTTAGAAATGTGTTAACTTAAATTGAATTTATGCAACTTCGGTGCTGTTTTAATATTATGTAACCATAGTATAAACATTCTTAAGTAAGCTTATTTATTTTTACGATTTTGCTATTTGTATTTTAGTGATCCAATTATTTTTGGTTATAAAAATGCATAAAATAACAAACACTATTCCTGTTATTATTTTTTCTTCTAAGACAAAACTCTTTATATGTACGTTGGATCCTATTTCATCAAAATTATGAGCTAAAATATATATTCCATACAAACTATGCTTTTTTATTGATACAAATCTCCCTTTTCTCCATCAAATAGCGCTTTGATTCAGAAATTCAAGGCAATCCCTTGCAACAAGCTGTGCGTTGCTTGTAATGGTCTCCCAGACGCCAATGCCAAGACTCAATGTGTCAACTTCTGCAAATCTGAATGCAGTTGGGCATATGCATAGACAACACCTCGGAAAAAACGAAACTTGATTTATAACTAGTTAAAATATATTTTTTTCTTTGACTTTCAAAACTATGATATCTTAACTGTTAATTTAATCTACTTTTGAAAGAAACAAACATAATAAAAATGAAAGCAAATTATCTGGAGTCTTAGTTTTTCTCATGTCTTTATAACTTTGCAGTAACACAATTAAGACCTCTTGTCACACAAAAATCGTAAGTAGATATATGCCTGTTCACCTTGCAAATACACTTTTTATAACATCGTCCATTAAAAACAAAAGTATTTGGTGAACATTATCTTTTAAAAGAGTTTTTTAAAAGTTCACAAACGTTTTCTATTATATATTCAAACTTAACAAAAGAATTGAATATTTACATTTTATCTGTCGTAGAGTGGCATGCATGCTGGGATGGCAGGCATATCAAGAGACCTACGTTCAAGTCTTATCTTATCTTAATTAACAGTTACAGTAGCTCATAATATACACAATATTATTACATCTTACGCTTATCCATAGTTTGGGTCTTAACTTGCATTTAAAAAAAAGATTTTAAAATTGTTATATTGAGTTTGCTTCCCTGGTTTTATCCGGCCAACCCATTCGACTTCCGAATTTCTGACGGGAAGAGCGAGAATTTGTATGTGTCGGTTCTTGCATACGGAACAAGAAAGTGTTTTATCTGTATGTCTATCTGAGGACAAGGACTACTTCCAATGGCCTTAGTGGGTACCTTATGCTACAAAACTTATTTGTTTCCTTATTTTAATGAGATAAAGGCAGTTTGGCATTGTGCAATATTATCCCCTGTAATCCGTGACCTGTGAACACTGCTGTACTTGCTGAATAGTCCAGCAATGTCTGTATTGTTATGCAAATAAAAATTGTAATTGCATGCATTTATAAGTTATAAAATTTATCATAGAAATACCAAAAGCAACGTTTGGTTAAAATGATTAAGTGTTTATCAAAAATGTTGTAAGTAGTAAACAGAAAACTAATGAAATTTCAATTTCAAAATGCCCATTTACCACAAAATGCTATTTAATTGTACAATAAAAGAATGTATAATTAAAATTTAGAGTTATTATGCTTTGTTTTTTTAAGTCCAAGCGCTGATATTTACAAAAAAAAAGCCCGGAGGCAGCATTACAATTTATACTAAATAAAGCGTAGCAATATATTTTATTTTATTCCCGTGAACTGTTAAGCGTATAAAAAAAGTTATATTTGCTAAATAATTAATAAGTGTCGAAATCGTCTTAGTCTGAACTAACAGTAGGTTTTATTAAAACTTTCATTTATTATACACAATAGATTTCCCAAACATAAAAAATGATAGATTTATAATCTTGAATATTCGTTGAGGCCAAAAGTCCTTAATACTGATAATTTATTTATATATTCTCTGAAGGGTTTTACTAAGAAAATTAATATTGGTAATTCAAGACGAAAGAAATAATGATAAAAGAATATTTTATAAAATTATTTTATATTTTACCCATAAATAATATTGCTGATTAAACAATCTTGACAAGAAACGTTTCCTTTTGTTATGTAATGATCAAATACTCGTAAGTACTCAAGAAGATATATCTTAAAACAGACAGCCGAGAAAATGTTATCATAGTTTCAAATAATTTTTTTTTAGTGATTATATCTGCCGTTGATTTATTTTTGAATGATATTAAACAAATAAAACTAATTAGCAGAATAGTTTTCTTTAAACATAAATATACAAAATCAGTATTGGCTACTTCAAATCAATTCATTTTCTTTTAATGTGTAAACTTTGAAGAAACCCTTGTTTATGCATTTGAGGAAAATTTAATTTATTTTATAGGTTATTCAGTGGAGTTTTAAAACACTTTACAGAAACTCATTCAAAGGTAATAATAAATCAAAAAGCGTAACCATTACGTGTAAACATGCATAATCTGAAGCCGTTCGCCAACCGTTAAAACACAAAGATAAAGTGTATTTTAAAATAGCTTGGCAAAATTTAGCTTATACATAAAACAATTATGCAAAATAAAAAAAGAAAGTTATGTTTAACACTTGCTGAAATCTAAACATAAACATGCAAAACGTAACACATTTTTTTCTCCATAATTTTATATCGTAGATTGTCGAAACCATACCAGTTATTTTATTGTGTTTGGATCCAGTACTGCAAATCAAAAGTCTTTTAACCAACATTAATGTATCCGTCGTACCTGAGCCGATAACAATGGGTCAGCGGTGTTTAAATCATCAACATTATATAAGGTGTTAGTAGCCTGAGTCGTAGGTAATAGGTGCGGAACCAACGCCAGTAAAACCCAAGATGTTTGAAGAAATAATGGTTTTATCATTATCAAGCACATATATAAATATTTTAATAAACATCAGGTGTCTTTGAACCAACAATGGTATTTAAAATTATTTTAAGGACCCCTCATTTTAATTTAAATGTTTAGAACCAAGAACATCATTTCAAGGATTTCATAAACAACAGCTGCTGATCAAATGGTTTTGAACCAATAATAGTACAAAAGGTTTGTTAAAGCAACACAATTTTTGTATGGTTGTTTTTAAATCAATAACGACATAACAATGCTAAGTTTATTGTGAATATCGCGAACACATTTACGATTATTAGTTTTATTTTTAGCTGACCATTTATATAATGACTAGCAAAATGCCCTGCTCATGCAGAAAAGTAGGATTTCAGTTAGTGTACCAAATTACTTGAAGATGTGACCATTAAGTACAAAGACCTTTGTAATGCTTCAATATGGCGACTGACAATGTCGTCATACCAACAAAATAAGTACATTCATCGTTGTCGATTAAAGCAGGGAAGCCGCATACCAAATTTCAGGACCATAAATAAGAAAGTTTAAATTGGCAAACGATTTTAAGTCATTTACGCGAAAATTTCAAAATTAAACATGCTTAACTTTTGGACTTCTTCTTTGTTCTATAGTTTCTCAATATCCGTCACCAAAATCTTATGTTTCAAGTTTGATCGAGAATCATACATTATGACAAACCTTCGCGGGGCATGTACTCAACAACTTTCTAAAGTTTCTTGGAGATATGTGACTAAAATAATATTTTTAGAATTTACATAACTAAAAAACAACATTAAGGGTCCCGAGCAAAATCGGTGCAAGATGTAAATTTTAAAAGAAGCGTGGATTTGAATCTGGATTATGATGGATATAATTGTTTGTACATATTTTCTAAGTTGTATAAATGTATTTGGGAATAAAACGACATCCAGGGCTGCGGACCAAAACAAAGCAAGACGTAAAAGTCATAGATCTTAAAGTTTCAATCTGGATCATAATGGAGATATGTGCCAATATTTGTCAAGTTTTATTTGAAAATCAAATGTAGAATAAAGTTTTAAAAGTTTACGGGAAAACAATTTGGGGGTTCTCGGCCTGGAATTATTGGTCATAAGAAGTTTAATACCCTTAATTATTTTAATATGGCGCATCAAATTGATATAAACCAACTTTAATTTTAACAGATTGTCTGTCTTTAAAAAAAAACATTTTTCCTGCAATAGTACGTTAGGTGACACTCCTTTGTCTGAAGCAGATATATGATTGAGATAAATGCCTTATTTAAAGATAATACTTACTTACATTTGACACCATTCAAAGCTAATCAACAACGTTCTCTGTTGTTGTGTATTTTATTTTGTGTTAAATGTGTTACCTTGAACCAAAAGAGGCGATGTCTTTTTACTCCTATTTCTAATATAAATGCTAATTCTTGAAAATTATTATTCACTCTGTTGACTATAAAATGTAAGACGGTTTGCTGTTGTATACAGCTTCCACAACTCGTTGAAACTTCAGGTTACGTTGGAACACACACAAAAAGTGAGTATTTATGTTGATAGTTTGTCAGTCTACATCGCTGACCAAATGTCCCTATAAGCTTCGCGGCTTCGATGCCGCGCAGATAACTGAGTGACGCCGCATAGTAGTTTAGTATCACCGCGCATGAATTTTTGTAAAATAATGCACAGAAATAAGATTGCACATACGATTTTTTTTTACATTGCACTCGGACCAACTAACCTTAGAAAGACCATTGTCGCTGAAAGTGTGTTAAATGCTGGGCTAAAATAAAAAGAATTTCAAAAAAAAATTAAGTTTTGAAATAAGAATTTATAACTAAGCAAAATATAATTACAAAGTATATAATTAAGAATAAATTATATTGTTCTTTAAAAAATAGCATTTTAAAATATTTCATTTAGAATTAAATCAATCCAAAGATTGATTTGTATTTCAAATAACCTTTCAATTTCTTTTTTTGTCTTGAAGATGCGTACTCTCTGCTTTGTCCTGTTGGTCGCTTCCATATTCATTGCTTCAGAGGCGTCACTAAACTCCAAAGTAAACCAAAAGCGACTTCTTCTTGATGGGCTTCTTGGTGGAGTTACGGATGGGCTTCTTGGTGGACTTACGGATGGCCTTCTCACTGGTCTTACTGGCAACCTTCTTGGGGACTTAGGAAACACTCTTAACACTTTGCTTACGCAGACCACTAATGTGCTAAACAGTCTTCTAGGTGGCAATGGAGTAGTTGGTGGTCTACTAAATCAAGTTCTTGGTATCGATATTGTTGACGGTATCGTTGGTGATATAAATCTAGACGTCGTCTTCAAGGCTGTGGACAATCTGGTCACTGCTGCTGTTCAAACTGTTGCTAAAGTTGTCAAGGACTTGTTGGATGCTTTGCAAGGAGTTGATCCTTCCGACAATAAGTAAGTTTTACAAAATATGCTTGACATGAATTGAATTTAAAAAAGTGTTAGAGAAAGATTACAAGTTGAGATTGTTTGTGTAGATTTTACTTGATGAGATTTATAAAGTTTAGGTGCGAATACCAAAATACAATTCATATGTTTTAACCGTAAGTTACGAAGACTATCTTCATTCTTACGCAATCTTTGTTTATTTCCATACCAAATAACACAATAGCATATCCCTATAGACCTTTGATCCCGCAATCGCGTTGGTGTTAGAAATGTGTTAACTTAAATTGAATTTATGCAACTTCGGTGCTGTTTTAATATTATGTAACCATAGTATAAACATTCTTAAGTAAGCTTATTTATTTTTACGATTTTGCTATTTGTATTTTAGTGATCCAATTATTTTTGGTTATAAAAATTCATAAAATAACAAACACTATTCCTGTTATTATTTTTTCTTCTAAGACAAAACTCATTATATGTACGTTGGATCCTATTTCATCAAAATTATGAGCTAAAATATATATTCCATACAAACTATGCTTTTTTATTGATACAAATCTTCCTTTTCTCCATCAAATAGCGCTTTGATTCAGAAATTCAAGGCAATCCCTTGCAACAAGCTGTGCATTGCTTGTAATGGTCTCCCAGACGCCAATGCCAAGACTCAATGTGTCAACTTCTGCAAATCTGAATGCAGTTGGGCATATGCATAGACAACACCTCGGAAAAAACGAAACTTGATTTATAACTATTTAAAATATATTTTTTCTTTGACTTTCAAAACTATGATATCTTAACTGTTAATTTAATCTACTTTTGAAAGAAACAAACATAATAAAAATGAAAGCAAATTATCTGGAGTCTTAGTTTTTCTCATGTCTTTATAACTTTGCAGTAACACAATTAAGACCTCTTGTCACACAAAAATCGTAAGTAGATATATGCCTGTTCACCTTGCAAATGCACTTTTTATAACATCGTCCATTAAAAACAAAAGTATTTGGTGAACATTATCTTTTAAAAGAGTTTTTTAAAAGTTCACAAACGTTTTCTATTATATATTCAAACTTAACAAAAGAATTGAATATTTACATTTTATCTGTCGTAGAGTGGCATGCATGCTGGGATGGCAGGCATATCAAGAGACCTACGTTCAAGTCTTATCTTATCTTAATTAACAGTTACAGTAGCTCATAATATACACAATATTATTACATCTTACGCTTATCCATAGTTTGGGTCTTAACTTGCATTTAAAAAAAAAGATTTTAAAATTGTTATATTGAGTTTGCTTCCCTGGTTTTATCCGGCCAACCCATTCGATTTCCGAATTCCTGACGGGAAGAGCGAGAATTTGTATGTGTCGGTTCTTGCATACGGAACAAGAAAGTGTTTTATCTGTATGTCTATCTGAGGACAAGGACTACTTCCAATGGGGTTAATGGGTACCTTATTCTACAAAACTTATTTGGTTCCTTATATTGGTATGGAATCTGCCTGTCTACGAAAGACGATAGATTTATCTTTATTATTTGCAGCTCTTGGTGTGGCTGATGAGACCAATCCTTGAGTGGCATGACTCACACACGAAAGCATTTGGGCAGTGTTGCCTGGCCTTTCTCCTCGCTCTTTTCCCGACTGCTTCTGCCCTAGTTTGCTCCTCTGCTCTTAGTGATCCCTCTTTCACTATAGCCCGCCACATGGACCTATCCTCTGCCAGGTTTTCCCAGTTTTGTATATCAATGTTGGCTACTTTCATGTCTCTCTTGCATATGTCCATGTATCTGAGACATGGCCGACCAACCGAATTTTTCCTTGTCGCCAGCTCGCTGTAAAGCACATCCTTGGGTATGCGACCAGTGTGCATCCTCTTGACGTGTCCAAGCCAACGAAGGCGTCTTTGGCTTAATATAGCTGCAATACTACCCATGCTTGCTTGAGCTAGGACATCCGTGTTGGGGACTTTCTCTTGCCATTTGATGTCCAAGATGCGGCGCAGGCATCTGAGGTGGAAGCTATTGAGCCTTCATTCATGCCTGTTATAGGTGGTCCAAGACTCGCATCCATAGAGGAGTGTGCTCAGTACGCAGGCCTGGTATACCTGAAGCTTAGTCCTTGCTGTGAGTTTGGCATTGGACCAGACTCTTTTGCTCTTTTGTACAGTCTAGCCATAACAGTTGCTGCCCTCCCTATCCTACTACTTATCTCATCTTCCAGTGAGAGGGTGCTTGATATGTTTGATCCCAGATAAGTAAAACTGTCAACAACATCCAGGTTGCAGTCGTCAATGGTGATAGTCGGGAGAGAGGCAGCATCTTGTGCCATAATGTTGGTTTTCTTTATACTTATTGTCAGGCCAAACTCTTTGCAGGCAGCGGAGAAGCTGGATACAAGGTTCTGCAGGCCGTCTGCTGTGTGGAATATTAAGGCGGCATCGTCTGAAAATAAGAGCTCGCGCCATGGGCGTAGGGAAGAGGGAGTCAAGGGGGGCATTTGCCCCCTACATTTGAGAAAAAAAGTTTTTAATTTATTAAATGCATTAATAATGTTGTATTTTAGCTATTACAGCACTAATTTGTAAGTCTTATTAATTTCTAAGGCTTTTTTCAACCCTTATTTTATACTGAACTTGAATTTAATTGAAAATTGTACCTGTATGGCACTGTCAGTTAGTGGGATTTTCCCCCCCCCTTGGAAAAATTCCTAGCGACGCCCATGGCTCGCGCAGCAAAATCTTCAAAATCCAAAACCTTTATTTTGGTCTTGGCTCTAAGTCGGGCAATATTGAATAATCTCCCGTCAGCTCTGGTGTGTATGTATATTCCCTCGCTGTTGTTCTTGAAGGCATACTGGAGTAAGATGGAAAAGAATATTGCGAATAGAGTAGGTTCCAACACGCAGCCTTCCTTTACTCCACTACTTACTGGGAAAGCCTCAGAGGTGGCACCGTTATAGCACACTGTGCCCTGCATGTTTTCGTGGAATTGCTTGATGATGTTAAATAAATACAGTCGGACTTCTCTTCGTCGAACTCAAAAGGACCCGAAAAAAAAATCGACTTACGGAGTTTTCAAGTTAGGGAAACGGGCGTAATGGGCGCCGATTAATCAAGGACAATGTAGATATTGAGGGGGAGCAGCCATACCGGCCAGTAGGAACGCGAATTAGTTACCCCTCCTTTTTCTTGTCTTTGTCATTTTTTGTACTTGCAGGGGTCGCTTAATCCCTCGTACTCGTAAAATGCACTAACATAAGATTTTACGTCCATTTACGTGGCTCTGCGGAACACGTGTTCTGAAATATCACTCCAGAATAATAACCCAAACGCCTTGGAAAATACGACTAAAAGAGGTTGAAAGCCAAAAATCTTGGAGTTAAGGAGATCTAAAATACATTAGTCTGTTGTAATTTGGCCAGGACCTAACAATTAATTCGATATAGGGAGGTTTGCAACTTAGGGAAGTTCGACATTAGCGAGGTCTGACTGTATTTCACTTTTATCCTTGATACCAAAAAAGTGAATAATTAATTTTATTTAAATATATTTCATTTTAACCATTATTATATTTTTTATTATGTTTGTGGCCTTTCCGGGGCGTCTTATGTTACACATGTCAATATGATTTTACAGTCTTTCTTTTAAAATTAAAAATCTTACCATCCCCACCCCACTGTCGAGGGAGTAAAGTGGGGGAGGGAAGGTAAGGTGTCGCTTCTCACGGGCTTGTGTCGGTGTGTCAAAGCAAGTTGGCTTCTTTCATATGAAACATCACCGCCCCTCACTCCTGTCAAGCCTTCTAGCCGCTATGGCTGCCCCCCCCTCACAATATCTACATTGTCCTTGATTAATCTGCGCCTACTACGCCCGTTTCCCTAAGGGAAGCACGTCACGCTATTTTTTTTACCAGTTTAACTCCCCCTCCCCCTGTCACAAATCTGGGACCCCCCTCCCCTAAAGTACCTCACACTTTCGAACAAAAATTGTGTTTTTTATTAACAAAATAATTAAAATTTGATATAAAACACCGTGATGTCACACATCGCCTGACCCCCCCCCATCCCCCTGTCACACACTATCACATTTCTTAACCCCCCCCCTTTTTGAGCGTGACGTACTTTATGGACGGCCCTTAACTCGAAAAACTCCGTAAGTCGAATTCTTTTTTTGAGTTCGACTTAGAAAGGTCCGACTGTATTAGCAACACGCCAATGCGCCAGCTAACGGAAGTGCTCAGCCGTAGTCGGTGAAGTGTTACTTAAATTTACTTTAAATTGTGAGTTCCTATCGTAATGTATGAGATAATGAGTGTGACACATTGACACAATTGTTTTTATTTATAATACACGTTACTTCAAGTTTGCTGTATTCTTTATTAACGAAACAATATTCTGTTTTATCCACCAATTTATTTGGTATTATTTAGTAAATGAATACTGCAAATTAGTAGTGTTCCTGTCTTATGCATTTTTATACTCACGTTGTATGCCTGTCACTGTCAGACTACGTAATTATTGTCATAAATAAAATAAGAGAAATTCAATTATTTTTTCTAACTAATGAAAAAATCGCAAAGCTGAAACTTGTCAATTTATCAAGGGCGCCAAAAATAAATTAGCCAAGGGCGCCAAAAACCTAGTTTCGCCTCTGTTATTCAGACCCGTTTGATCTACATATTCATCGCTTATAAAAACAGCTTTAAAAAGTTATTAAAAATAATTGAGAGACATAATTGTTGCACTTTTAGTGTTGAAATTACACAAAATGCACACATTTACATTACTTTTTAGTTTTAAACATAATATAAGGCTCTCACAGAATTACTTTTAAAAATATGTGGTGTTTATGGCTCTCTCAGACAAAATATGTGGTGTTTATGGCTCTCTCAGACAAACTATGGGGTGTTTATGGCTCTCTCAGACAAAATATGTGGCTCTCTCGGACAAAAAGTTTCCCGACCCCTGAGTTAGAGTAACAAAGGTGGCTGGGCATTGGGCCACACAAACACTTCATAGACAAAGTCATAGTTGAGTTGTGGCTTGTGACATTTGTGAGCCTTGTAACTTGTGATTGTGACTTCACTTGCGCACGCTGCGTCACTAGCAGGGGGAGTAGTAAAAAGAAGCGTCTGTAATCATTTTAAAAAAAAATGAAATAAGAAAATGATGAAAGGATTTTTTTATTTTAAGAAAAAGTTTTTAATACGTTTAATTTATTTTAATTTGGAGAAGAAAAAAAAATTGTTATATTTGTATTATTGTTTCAGTTTCACAAAAATTATTATGATCACTAAGTTTATTAGTTTTTAGATAAACCAAAATAAAAAAGTTGGATCCGTGGGATTGTAATTTGAAATTAGTGACGACAAAAAGACGGAGTCTACAAACATAACATCTTATTATTAATAGATTCAGATGCATTGCAATTTTAATTACAGCTAAATTGAAGTTAGAAGATTATTTTTACAACATAATATAGGCTAAAGCAAAGAGAACGGTGCGCTCAACTATTTACATTGTTATTGCAGAGTGTAACTTCCGGGAATGAAATGTTGTATTTTTAGGGAATAAGTCATAATAAGTGCAATTATTTTTATCCATAAACGTAAATAAGGTTGTAGTTTTAGGGTCTGGGTTAGGTTTAGTTGTCTATTTCTTAAATTAAAATAGAAAAAAAATATAGCAACCAAAAATACCATTTATCGAGCGCACCTTCTCTTTGCTTTTACCCATAATATACTTATTTAAAAATAAATCTAAGACTAATCTTTTTAAATATAATTTTGCTATTTGATCTCTTCTTTTCAAAGTTGAAGTAAAAAGTTTAGTGAGTGGAGTTGTTGAGTTTAGACATGATGAGACATGTCTTAATTACTTAATTGTCTTTGTTAGTTCGTTTCATTGTTTATTAATGTTTATTATGTGTGTAAATATAAAAAAAATTATAGAACTAATTAACGTATTATTATTTTTTATTACTATGGTTAAAATTCAAATTATAAAAGAAAATAATTGCCAAAATTTAAAGCTGTTAAGTCAGTTTAAATAATTAAATTAAAGGCTAAGGGCTGAAACTGAAAGGGTAATCCTGCAGTTTTTACACTCCTGTATTATTTCACAGCGAAATTTAATTTTCTCGTGAAAACTTACGTTTTTAATTTATTAAATGCATTATATATGTTGTATTTTAGCCATACTATTACATTTGTGAGTCTTATACTTATTAATTTCTAAGGCACTTTTTCGGCTCTCTATGAATACTATGATTATTATACATAATCATAATGTGGTCACGATACATCCATTTTGTTTATCTAGCACTCTGCTAGCCAGATGTTTTTTACCTGGCACGACCCATGCTAAAATAAATTTACTGACTGAAGATCAATTTATATTTTATTATTTTATATTTTATTGTTCTTTCAAGATCAATAAATAATTTACACTAATTTACAGAAAATTTAATATTTTGTGACGTTACTAGATGATTGATTCTTATTTTGTTTGTTTGTAAGTGAGAAAGTTCCATTTTGCATCTTACTGTGACAACCCGGCAAGTAGGGTGATAAACAAAATGGTTGCTTCACATTCGGACTATTTATCATAGAGAGTCGAAAAAATGCCTTAGAAATTAATTAGACTCGCAAATTAGCGCTGTAATAGCTAAAATACAACATATATATAATAATACAAAATAATGCATTTAATAAATTAAAAACGTAAGTTCTCATGAGAAAATTAAATTTCGCTTTGAAATAATATACGTGTAGAAACTGCAGGATTACCGCTTAAAGTTTAAGGTATTCACTAGGGCTGTTAATGATTAATTTTAATTTATAATCGTTTACTTTTGAATAATTAACGTTAATCGTTAATTTCGATTAAAACCAAAAATTGAAATTTATGGTGTCATAAGTTTATTTATTGAAATACTTGTCGAAATTCGAAATAACACTGGAATGTCTTCTTTATATGACATCTTTTAACCAACAACGCAAACAAACAAGTGTATTGACATTATTTGGTTCAAGTGATGAGCGGGTCTTATTGACAATATAACCAGCCGAGCTGAACAGTCGTTCACATAGCTTTAGATTGTCTCAGCTGAAGTTTCCGATACCGTAGTGGATGTTTGGTTTGCAGGTGATATGTAAGCGAAGTGTTAGAACCATGGTAGCAATGTTCCCTTTAAGCAGTGCTGCTGCGCAGATATTTGACCGACGCCACGCAGGAGTTTAGAATCATAACGCCCCAAATTTTGTAAAATATTGCACGAAAAATGGACATTGTCCAACTTTGCACACAAGTTTTTTTATAAATTTGCACACGAACCAACGAAGCTTAGACTTAGAGGGAACATTACATGGTAGGCAAACGATTTCTCTCCATGGATACAATAACCTTTATCAACATTTTGAACATTCACGTCAGTCAAATGTTTAAAACCAAAATGGTTGTGTAATATTACGGAAATTAGTATATATTTATCTTCCGAAATATTTTACTTTTTGACTTCCAGTACATTTATAAGTGGTGGGTCAATTAATCTTTTAAAAAAATTAAATGTTTAATTTCCGCAGCCCTAGTATTCACTAATACTAATATATTTAATCGGTACCGTTACCAATTGCCAATTGTCACTTTAATAAATTTACATAATAATTTATAAGTAATACATACAATGATACAATTACAGAGAACTTGAACCAAATATTCCCAAAAATAAGAAACAAATAGTAGCTATCTAGGCCTAGGGGGCCGTCCATAAATGACATCACGCACCTAGGGGGGAGGGAGAATCCACACATTTGTGAAGAGGGGGAGGAGGGTATTTGAGAAATGTGGCGTCACATCAAAACTTGCAACTTTAAATAAAAGTTCCTCTTAAAAATTTGATTTCTTATATTTTTTATTTATGACGTTTCACATGGCTTCACGCGTGTTACGATATTAGAGTTGAGCCTTACACTTAATACATACTTAAAATCTCCTTTTTTAAATAGAAAAAACAGCTTTTATGGCAGGGGGTGGAGCTTTGTGAAGCCATATTGGAGGGGGGGGGAGTCTAAGTTTTTGTGACGACGAGGGGGGAGGAGGATTTAAAAATCGGCAAAAATTTGCGTGAGGTCATTTATGGACGGCCCTTAGGCATCAAAGTTCATTTTTGAAGCAGTCTGATCTGAGGGTATAGTTAGGTCTATGTACACTGCAGGGGCATACAAGTGTGCGTTTGTTGGGGGGATGTACTTAGCAAAAACCATAGTTTTTGGTCTACGGAAACCATGGTGGTGCATTTACGCTTGCGAAATGAGATGATATTGCATTATTTAGAACTAATGTATACATTTATTAAGGATTATGCCTAAATTATTATTTTTCCTATAGAAATTAATCTATTGGGTGACATAGGAAAGATGTCAATACAAGAATTTTGACAATCCTGGCAACGTTTCTAAACTTAGTCTTAAGGGATACAACTAATTTGCTCTGTTGTCACAAAAGAAGTGTACAAAGTCCCAGTAATGAGCTCTGGTCATCACGAAATAGGCTCGAACGCTTCTAGATTATTTCATCATGGGTTTTTGTTTTGCTTTGATAATTCTCAAATGAAATACGTTGAATTAACAAGTGCTATGCAAATGGAATGCCTATTTTTTTTAGTTAGTTTATGTATTTTTTAAATAATAACATGATTAATGAGATAGAAAAATTGTTTTCAAATAAAATTTGGATGTTCATTTGGAATTGTTTAATTTTAGAGTTCAATATCTAACATAAGGCAGAATGGTGACATTGACACAGTATCCAATATCTAACATAAGGCAGAATGGTGACATTGACACAGTATCCAATATCTAACATAAGTCAGAATGGTGACCTTGACACAGTATCCATCCTGATTTAAAAGACTGCCTGAAATTGAAATAAATTATCCATATATTAAGGCTTGCTTTAGGGGTTACTTTTTTTAATGACTTAAAGTAAAGTTGGATAAATGAACCTACTGAAACTGGCTAGTTTATCCTGTATAATTAGCACAAACTTTGTTAAGCTGTAGTTATATTAAATGCATAAGCAATGCAATAACTTACTATCAGGGTTTTAGTTCTTGCACTATGCCCCGCCATAACTTCTACATATTTATGTGATCAGCCTGTGGTATGTGAAGTTCATTCTGTGGCTACATTTCATGCCATGAATGAAGCTTAGAAACAGCTAATGACTTTTTACAATAAGTAACAATAGTAACATTAAACAGTCAGTCTTCAAGTATACAGACCTAGAATTTTTTTTAGTAAACAAAACTTTTGAATATAAGAATCTTATTTCAGAAAATGAGTTATCAAAAGATTGGACTCCTATTTCATTAAAAAAATTAAAACAAAAATATATTTTTTTGATTACAGAAGTAAAGCTATGGAAACTACTAACTGCTTGAAAGAGGTCTTGAGAGCTGCAGAGCACTACAAAAACAACAGCAGTCAATTAGCTTATCTACTGAGGCAGCTAGAGGTGGTTAAATATATTTCTATTTTATTTTTAATCTATTCTGGTTTTTTTAAAATTTGTTATATTCTATTTGCATTTTTAAAGATTTTTGTCATCTTCCATTTTATCTTGTGGATGGAATGATTATATTATCTATTACAGATGCTCCTAATATACAGAAGATAATAGCATCCTATGCGCTTCTAAACTAAAACCTATAGCAATTTCCCTTTTTTGATTTATTTGCTTGGTCTGTTCAGTTTCATTTGCTATATTAATCTGACTCTAAAATTTTTTTTTATTGATGATGATAATGTCTACTCCATTAAGTGAATTTGTTAGTAGGGATCAGTGATATGTTTTTATTTTTGGCCCTGGTAATGAGTTTAATATATATTTAACCAGATCTTTTTAAAATAATGGATGGATTTTTTTAAAAAATGAACTGATTTTAATGCAGTTGCTAAGTTAAAAATTCCAAGTTTAATACAAGACATTGAAGAAAAAAAAAGTAATTTAAAAAAGTAATTTTAATGAAAACATAAAGCCAAAATTTACCCCTATCTGTTTAAAAATACATCAGCTAGCTAGGAGCATCAATTAAAACTGCCATAAAACATTTTTTTATCTGTCAAACATTATTTGCAAATACAAATATTTCTTTGCATTTGACATACTGGAGACACCTCTAATTTAAGTTAATATTATCGTAAAAGAAATTTTATATTTTAAAATCCATGAATAATTAATATTCATTTTATTACATAATTAATATTCATTTTATTAAATAATTAATATCCATTTAATGAAAAAGGAGTTTCTGTGCAATCAGATTTTACTTATATATGCAAGATATTTATCACATTAAATTTTTAATTTTCTTTTCAGGCTCTCCAAACCAGTTCCTCCAGATCAAGTTATATTCGACAACTGCACTCACTTGATGAAATAGAGCTTGTGGCATGCCTAACATTTCTTGTTGATGTTGTTAGAGAAGTGCACAGGCACAGAGAGTTAATGCAGCGGGTGATAAAAATTTTACTTAACCTCTGTAAGAGATGTTTTTTTGTATTTTATATTTTTAACGGAAGTTTAAATAAGATGCACCAATATTAAAATGTCTGCTTATTGTGACATATAAAATATGAAATTTGATTCTCATTAGTGCATGTCTTTAATTACTGTATCAAATATATAAAAAAAAATATCATTGGATATCTGAGTTGATGGACTCAGATTCTTTTCATTTTAAATTCAAAACATAAATTTATGGAGATTTGAATTATAGAGAAAATAAGCTGCGCATATCTTTTGTGTAATTTCAGCCCATGATGAATACGTAAAGAAATTGTTGTTTGAGACTTTCAACCTGACTTCCTACTTGGCAGCAGTTGTTGTGACTTACTACAGATTCCCAGAAGAGGAGCAAACAATGTCAGATGTAAGTGGTCTGCAATAATGCTATTGGTTTGCCTTGTGTAACAATGTCAGATGTAAGTGGTCTGCAATAATGCTATTGCTTTGCCTTTTGTAAGCTTAAAGTTGACTTTTTGTGCAAATAGCAAGGAAGGCATTTGAACCTCTTGTTAGTTCCCACACTTTTACCACAGGATTTGAGCCCCTTTTTATTTTCCTTTTGTTAATTTTAGTGTTAAAAAAGTCCATGGCTATATTTACAAAACAAAACATTTGTTAATGTATAGCCTTAAATAATTTATATTTTTACGTAATAAAGGAATACAAAACTAAAATGTTAAGAGGTAAAATCAATACATTTATGATTTGATCCTCCATTTTAAGTTTGCAACTTATTTAAAAATTCCATCTTCTTTGTGTAATGGTTTCAGTAATAATTTCTATAATAAGCATGTTTTTTTTTCTTCCCCCCAATACATACAATGTAGGCTCTACAACTTTTACAGAGGATTTCATATGGTCATCGAGTTGACTACCATATGGAAAATATGGAGGATTTACTCAAAATACTTATTACTTATGTGTAAGTTCAAACACATTTTAAAAATAAAGTATAAATTGACAAAAAAAGGAAACAACCTTCTGCGTCTATATTTTTGTTTTGGTTGATTATGTGGAGAGCAATTTTGGACAATCAAGTTTGCTACATTTTTTTTTGGAAATTAATTTTCATTTAGTTTGGGGAAAAGTAAGGAATTCTTATTTGGGGAAAATGAAAAAAGTATAAACAATGTGAAATGCATTGACCTAATATTTTATATGTACCAACCGGTGCATAGAGAATGTCTCATATTTAAAATTAAGCGGCTTTGTTTTATTTTCACCTGCAGGCTTGACCAAACAGAAACACTGATTTGTCCAGTGCTTGGTACGCTGGCTAACCTGTGTCGTAATAATGTACTTGTACAGAGTGCAATTAAAAATATGGTGAGTAGACTTAAGATATTGATTTATTTATATTTACAAACTCTGGCTGCTTATTAGATTCATATTTTACAATGTCTGGGCAAAGATTCTTGGGAATGATTGTTCGACGGTTAGGATTATTACTCATGTGGGTGCTAGTTAATGTTTTGTTTTTTTTGCCTTGCTTTGCACCAGTAATGAATTGAGTGACAAAAGAAAAGGCTGTTTTCAATGTTATTGAATTAATATTACTAGACGCCCCACGGCGTAGCATACGCCGCAGACTTGCCCATGGAGAGTGCAAAGAAAGTTGAGAAGAACGGACACAAACTACAGCACTGAGAAATCAAAACAACGCGAATGGGACACTGCCAACGCATTGTTTATTTTCGAGACATTTTCAGACGAAATTCGGTACACCCCTAACTTCTATGAAGTTAGCTGTAAAACGATAATCGGTTTAAAATCGGAGTTACATAATCGATAATCGGTTTTCCATAAAAAAGCACACAATTTACAACCCTAAATACGACTAACCCTCGCTAGGATCGGCCAAACAAAGTTTATGTTTAAGGGATTGTAGTAATAAATGGGAGGCGGGTAACAACAACTTCAGTGTGCATATCTTTACGTTTACTCGCTATTTTTTATTTACTTAGTGCTGCTTTTTGTGTCTGTACTCTCATCCCCCCCCCCAATGTTCTTTGCAATGTCTATGAGGAGCAAGTCTGCGGCGTATGCTACGCCGCGGGTCTCTCCAGAGTTCCTTCTTTTCATTCACTCACAGTCGTTTGCCCAAACCCACCCCATTTTGACAACTGTGTCTTTCAGGAAGTCTTCACTGTGTCTTTCAGGAAGTCTTCACCCGTCACTAAATCATTAGCAGCGTATGCTACGCTGTGGATAGTGTTGGCAATAAAGGGGTAAAAGAACGGGCACAAACATACATTTTTAAAACATTTTTACAAAAAATGTTTTCGCTGGGGCTTGAACCCAGGACCTCCCCGTATGAAGCGGACGTGATAACCAGTACACTACGAATCTCACGTTTCTGTGAAGGAAAAATGCAAGTGAACGCAAGAGTTTTGTTACCACCCACTCCCCCCCCCCTTTTTTTTTCATCCCACCACGCTTGCCAACTGTGATTAGTTGACCCGAGCGAGGGTCATTCGTCATGCTCCGTTGCACATACCTGCAGCTTGCTTGCCTCTCATGGTCCCATGAAGAGAATTATATATATAGATTTTACTGAAAAAAAATGTCTAATTATGTATTTTCAGTGTCAGTCTGAGTTCAAAACATTATTAAAAACGCTGTGCGGGTTCTTTGGCAATCAGAACAAAACACTGGTGATCTTTTCAGTCAGTGTTCTCACAAGCCTCTGTTTAAATGTAAGTATTTAGATTAAAGGCTGGAATGTTTTATTTTTGTTGCAACTTTTTTCTTTTTAGTATTTAGAAATAATCTTGTTCCAGAGCAAGGGTCTCAAACTTAAAAAGTCCGCCAGTTGCTTGAATGTCAAGTCTGGGTGATGCCAGGCCAATCATGGATTCCACAATAAAATAAAAATACTGGAGATTTAAAACTCATCAAAGTAAACCTAATAAAATTTGCTCAATCTTCATTTATCATAATTTCACAAAATTGTTTATTAAGAACCTAGTCAACTATTACTTCCACCCACCTCTCGTCATATACCTGGTGGTACTTCCTCCTACAAGCCTGACCTTGTGAGAAAGCATCAAGTTATTAAGATGCTCATCGGTATGTTTGCACGGAACTTTCACTTATTGAAGTTTGTGATTCAGTGGAGCATTTCGCTTGAACATCCTGGAAATCTGGAGATTTTTTCATAATTGTCCATGCTTATCTCTTTTTAAACTCCCCTCTCTAAAATTATCCTTGTGTTGAGCATTGCATCAGATCAATTAGTTTCATTTGAAATGCAGAAAGAAGGGAGATCTTCTACATTATAGGAGGAGGAGTCAGAAAATATAAATTGATTGTGCTGCTGTGTGCCTTGAATGATGGTATCAAATTATTCATGAAGCCTTGCAGTGTCATACAGAATTGGACTGGGATAATGCTTTTACATTTAAAAAAAACAACAAGATGCACAAACGAGTGGTGGGATTCAAACAATAAATTGAAGCTTTCGTAAACTTTGCTGTTTTCTAAATACCAGTATGGAATATATGTTGTCTGAAAATGTAACATTATTCAATGATATGGATATGAGGAAGAGATAAAGATGCGTCGCAAATCATTACTAAACTTTGCTTGCAAGTGGCGGGCCTGAACAATTTTCATCTTGCAAGCCGCTTGTTTGAGACCCCTGCTTCAAAGACATGTATGAATGCATGTTTATAACTGTAATCCTGTTCTGATATGTTTGGAAAATAATTCCCAGAACTTAACATCAATTGTAATGCATTCGTGGACACCACCATCGGATTGCATGTAATTTCTTTTGGTTAGTAAATTATATATTTTCAAAATGGGAAAAGGATCATGTTAATTGAAATATTATGAAAACATGTTGTTAGAATCACCAGAGGTTAATAATTTGGATATAACTTTGACAATCTTCAGGTGTTTTTTGAAAGCAATAATGTAGAACAAACTCTGCAAACTATCTTTGGCATCATCAAAAACAGTTTCAAAACTGTAGCTTGGAAGTATGCAGCGGACCTTTTAACTGACCTGCTCAGACACCCACAGATGCAGTTGTACATAACAAAGTATGTTCACTTTGTTTTTTTTTCTTTTTGATAAGATGTTATAATCTTATAAAAATCAAACATGCTTGAATTTCATTCTTTACAGTCAAATATTAATTAACTGCATCTTTGTAATTTTTACTATTAATGTTTCTCCCCAAATTGAAAGACACTATAAATGTTTTCCCCACCAAATTCAAAGATACTAAACTATAACTTTATATTTCTTTAAACTTCTGTGTACTTCTGTATTATAATTTCAGATATCGCCACCTGAACAAATGTATCAATGAAATTTTGAATTTATTACGTACTGGGATCTGAGGAATCTGCAGCAGAAGTAAAAATTTTATCCACTTTTTTTTAGTCTCACTCTACTCTCTACTGAAAATGCTTTAAATAACTTAAGTGGCCAAAAAAAATGATTTGATTTCAATATTCTGGGGTAAAAAACTTGCATTTTTTACTAATCTAGCTTGAAGTAATTTTAATATTTAGATAATTTAAATCTTGTCTGCTATGGATTAAACAATTTTTCATTAACATATGTTCCCTTGTCCTCAGATATTTGAACTTCTTCTCAGCCTCTGTTCCGTTCCCTCTATTCGGCAAAGTGTCAACGCCAGACTTTTCACTCCTCTGACCCAGAATGAATTTACCCCCGCACTTATGATTTCTGCTACTCAACAACCTTTAACCCCCGACACAGACACCTTACTGTGTTGTCTACACTGGGCTGCCCAAGACACAAAGCCCAGGAACCGTGCACCATGTTTTGCCTTGGATTTTCTCATAGATTCTTGCCAGGTATGTTTCTGCATAGACTAGCTCATTATTTCCTGTCTGGTATGTTTCCTATATCCTTATGCAGCTGGTGAGCCCCAATAATGTTGCCTACTTAAAAACCCATTTCTAAAACCACTTATAAGAGTCCACCGACCCATTCACCCTGGCCTACAATGAAAACTCTCAGCTTCATTCCTGACTTGCCTTTATGTTTGCTTATATCTTTGTATGGCAAGTTTATAAGCTTTAGAAATTACAAACATCATTTATTTTTCTTTATGAAAATGAATAATAGCATAGATTGTCCTCAGTAATATGAAATGGCTAGAATGAATGTAACCACATTTTCATGCTTAAAATAAAACAAGTAATAAAAACTCGAATGAGTATTTAAACGCAATTTCCAACAAAGAATTTCCAAATTTTTTATTGAAGGGAAATCATTCTAGATCACATTAAAAGTCATTTCAAATCAATAATTCTGAAAGTAAACTAAACAATTGCTATCTACAAATTGCTGATAAAATTACAGGAATCGAACGCAAAGAGATTTTTCTAAAATTCCTTCTCCAACATTGTTCTAAATATTATTAGCTATCGTTTGGTGTAAGTTTCCACCGGATAGATGTTATGGTTGGCGAGAAATTGACAAAATACTGATATTTTTTCAGGTTTTTTTTATTTTCCAGGAAATCCAGTAAACCTTTTCGGGACTTTTTTTGCCTGTGCACACTAGTGCACATCCTTGGGACCCAGAGCCGTCTTTACACCATTTTGGGCCCCCGGGCAAAGAAATAGTGTTGGGCCCCTCCCTCGCAGGAATAAAATATGAATATACATAATATATATATATAAATAAACATATTCCCATGGGGCCCCTATGCTCGTGGGCCCCTGGGCAAATGCCCAACGGGCCTATGTGTTAAGACGGCCCTGTTGGGGCCTCCTTAACATATTTGCAAAACTCCCAAACCCTCTATCTGGTATGGTTCAGGAGTAGTTGCTTGTGCAAGCTCGAACAGACAAGACAGACATTTCAAATATATAAACACAATTTGTCCCATGGGGAAATTGCGCTAAAAAATGTTCTGTGTGTTAAATTAAATTTTAAAAAAAAATAAATTTCAGGAGTGTTTTTTTGGCACTGACAGCTTCTATCCAGTTCACCTTTTGGCACCTGTACTAACCAAGCTACTCTCTGGAGCAGATCAAACAGACGCTATTGAAAAAACTGTCCGCGTGGTCAGACTTCTAAATGGTAAGTTTTTGGCTTTAATTGTATTATAAGTTATATTACTTATTGGCTTACAACCCTTTTTTTAATATTAATTTTATTTTACCTGGAATTGTGTGGGTGTGGATGAGGAGATGTCAGTTTTATTTCTGAATTAATTAAATTAAATTTCCTCTATTGTGTTGTTTACAATACCCACATAGTGAATATTGATTAGCTGATGAATCAAACTAACCGTTTGGTTATTTATATGGATCAATTGTATTTGTAATTTACTTTGCTGTTGCTTGCTTAACTTATTTTCACTGAAAAGTGATGTTATTAAACAATATAATTTGCAATGCCACGTCTGTCCGTGACGCTACTAATTTTAGAAAGCAGCGCACCAAATTACTGCACCAATGCTTCAAAAGGTGTGCAAATTAAAGATGCGTTGTAAAAAAATATTATATGACGTCATTGTTTTAGCTCATATTTTAATTTTGGAAAAGGGAACAATGTAAAAAGAGGATTTGATGATGGTTAATTATAAAATAAAAAAACAAAGGGGGCGCCCTACAACCCCTATTATAAACTACTTTGTGTGCATTTCAGAAAGTTTAATATTTCGTATTTATCAAACAAGGATAAGTTAGTTGGGCTTTTGAAAAAGGTCGGCGCCATGGGCGCCCTAAAAAAGTGCATTTTTTCAAAATAAATAGATTTCTGCTGAAAACTTCCGTCATTTTTGACGGGTGATACGCTAGTTGAATAATAATTTTCTTCCTCTAAGTATTTTTGTGATTATAATATGAGATTTTCTGTTTATAAAAGAACAGTAATTTTAAGATTTAAAAGTTGTTATATACAAGTTATTTTATTGCTATGAGTCATATTTAATTTTGGTGCAGATTATGTATGTACACATGTACGTCGCAGTAATCTTCTGTAAAGAATGAGAGAATGAGCGTCTGTAACAGATAAGATAAGATAAGATAAGATAAGACTTTGTTGCCTCAAGTTTCATACGTTACCTCTAATGTTTCAATTAAATCAAGAATGTTTTTTATCTAGTATTTTCTTTGCAATGGGTATAAATTTGGGTGCGGACTCTTGTTGTAAGCTCTCTTGTATTATTAATATTAAAGGTTGAATTTGAGACAGATGTGTTTCCTGCACCGTGTTTGCATATAGACCTGATTATTTCACATTTGTATTTTCAAGCTCACATCTTCAATTAGCTTTAAACCTGAATCCGTGGCTTGAGTTGACTCTATTCAAATTACTGTATATACTCGTTCGCAAGCCGACATTTTTTGGACAAAATCTAGGGGGAAAAGTTGGGGGGTCGGCGTACGAGCGGGTCATTAACGTATTTCTGCATGGATATTGAATATCGGTGTTGTTATTGTAGATAATCAAGGTCCTTTTCTACATCCTACAAGATTCGACTGCTCTACCAGAAGCTATAATATATTATTAAACATCTGCACTTACCTTATTTAGTCATTTTATTTATTTTTGTGAACGTTTTAATAAATTGTTTTACAGATTTTGTTTTTCAACAACTAATTTTAATGTACGCGCTTTCGTCACTGATCACCAAATAATTTTGTTAAAAAAAATACCGGTAACTCTTGCCTAACAAAGAGCACAAAGACAAAGATAGGCAGTACAAAGTAAACAATCATAATGACCTATTTAGCTTGTAGTTTTTTAAAAATGTGTACCATTTTGTTTAAGCTGTCCTATTATTTTTGGGGGGTCGGCTTGCGAGCGGGTTATACACTTTTAATAATTTTCTCTTCCAAAGTGTCGGCTTATAAACGAACGGGCTATAGAACGAGTATATACGGTAACCTCCCCCTGGACAATAACAATATATTAAAAGCAGTTCAGTCGCTGTGTTGCAGTTGTCATAATTTTAGTTGTTTTTTTCAACAGTTTTGTGTTCCAATAAAGAAAGTAGAGAAGCCATTGGAAGCCACTTGTCAATAGAAACAATTTCCAGTGTTCTTGAAAAAACAATTTCACAAAAATATAGTTCTAATTCTGTTGATACCAATGAAGGCCTATCCTCAAAGTAAGTGATACATGGTTGATACTTTTAAAAAATTTAATTTTATATATTTTAGATTTTTTCTAGTTTTATTAGTACATTTAAAAAAATGGACAACTCAAATTGCTTAACTTAAGTGGTTATTGGGATTCATAACCTTTCTATTATTGTTGTTGTAATAACCAATGGATGCATATAACAATGAGGACAATCAAATTATTTAGCTCAGTCATAAATGAGAACTGAGCACTGCCCGACCAATTCCTAATTCAACAAGCTAGACCACAACAGGGTCTTGAAATGAGAACTGGGCACTGCCCTACCAATTCCTAATTCAACAAGATAGACCACAACAGGGTCTTGAAATAAGAACTGTGCACTGCCCTACCAATTTCTAATTCCACAAGCTAGACCACAACAGGGTCTTGAAATAAGAACTGGGCACTGCCCGACCAATTCCTCATTCAACAAGCTAGACCACAACAGGGTCTTGAAATGAGAACTGTGCACTGCCCTACCAATTTCTAATTCCACAAGCTAGACCACAACAGGGTCTTGAAATGAGAACTGAGCACTGCCTGACCAATTCCTCATTCAACAAGCTAGACCACAACAGGGTCTTGAAATGAAAACTGGGCACTGCCCTACCAATTCCTAATTCAACAAGCTAGACCACAACAGGGTCTTGAAATGAGAACTGAGCACTGCCCTACCAATTCCTAATTCAACAAGCTACACCACAACAGGGTCTTGAAATGAGAACTGAGCACTGCCCTACCAATTCCTAATTCAACAAGCTAGACCACAACAGGGTCTTGAAATGAGAACTGTGCACTGCCCTACCAATTCCTAATTCAACAAGCTAGACCACAAGAGGGTCTTGAAATGAGAACTGAGCACTGCCCGACCAATTCCTAATTCAACAAGCTAGACCACAACAGCGTCTTGAAATGAGAACTGGGCACTGCCCGACCAATTCCTAATTCAACAAGCTACACCACAACAGGGTCTTGAAATGAGAACTGAGCACTGCCCTACCAATTCCTAATTCAACAAGCTAGACCACAAGAGGGTCTTGAAATGAGAACTGAGCACTGCCCGACCAATTCCTAATTCAACAAGCTAGACCACAACAGCGTCTTGAAATGAGAACTGGGCACTGCCCGACCAATTCCTAATTCAACAAGCTACACCACAACAGGGTCTTGAAATGAGAACTGAGCACTGCCCTACCAATTCCTAATTCAACAAGCTAGACCACAACAGGGTCTTGAAATGAGAACTGAGCACTGCCATACCAGTTCCTAATTCAACAAGCTAGACCACAACAGGGTCTTGAAATGAGAACTGTGCACTGCCCTACCAATTCCTAATTCAACAAGATAGACCACAACAGGATCTTGAAATGCTGACATTACGGCCTAGCCCCTGAAACAAGAGCACAGCTCTTGGCTTCATGCCCCGAGCTGGACAGCCGTGAAGGGTTAAGTTGGCGGGAGAGTCCTGTGCTCAGAAAATGTTATACAGCCTAACAGACGGGGCAGGTTGGCGGGGTACTAAATAATAATAAATAAATTGATTATTTATATAGCGCTGTATCCCAGTAAGGAACTGGGCTCACAGTGCTTTACATGAAAGAAATAACATACCTATAAATATTAAATTAACTTTCATATCATAACAAACACAAAAATTACAGTACATTATACATAAGCTACGTTAATCATTTACAAGAAATGTTTCATTAATTTTGAAAATAAATGTTGAAAAGATGTGTCTTAAGTGCAGTCTTGAAGGACTTGGTTGTTTGAATACTACGTATGTGTAATGGTAGAGAATTCCATTGTTTGGTTGCACAAAAAGAGAACGACCTTTCACCAAATGTTTTGGTGCATGTCGTAGGAACAGAGAGAACGCGTGTGTCTGCAGAAGATCTTAGCTGGCAAGTGGGTGAGTAGACCGACAAAAGTTCAGTAAGATACGATGGGCATGAGCCCGAAAAGAAGTTGTGACAGAGAACGGCCAGTTTGTAATCAATACGGGCTTGTATAGGCAGCCAATGAAGTGAGTGAAGAAGTGGAGTAACATGGTCATGTTTTTTTGCCTTGAGAACCAGTCTGGCAGCTGAATTTTGAACTTTCTGTAGTTTTTCAATGCATTGTTTTGGCGCACCTGACAGAAGAGAATTGCAGTAATCCATACGAGCTAGTACAAGAGCACAGACTAGAGTTTTTGTTGCACTAACTGTTAAGTAATGACGGCTTGAGCTGATCTGACGAATGGCAGTGTAGGCAGAGCGACAGATGTGATTGATAAAGTTGTTAATAGACATGTTGTCAGAAATAATGTAGCCAAGATTCCTAGTCGATGTTGTGAACAGAATATCCGAACTGGCTACGTGAATTGACTTCGGAAGAGACAAAGTACTGCGTGATTTATTGTTGCAAAATAGAAGTGCTTCAGTCTTGTCATCATTCAGCTTGAGTTTGCTGAACGTCATCCAAGACTTTACCTCATCAATGCACTCTTGCATCAATTGGACAGCGGAGTCCAAATTAGAGGGATCTGTGTGAGTATATAGCTGAGTATCATCTGCAAATGATTGGCTTTTAACTGAATGCTTTTCGAGCAGTAGAAGTAGTGGTCTTGTATACAGCACAAAAAGTACCGGACCCAAAACAGAGCCCTGAGGCACACCATAAAGCAAGTCAGCTTTGTGAGAGATACAGCCATCTACTGATACTACCTGTGATCTGTTAGATAAGTATGATTGAAACCAAGCCAGAACTGAGCCAGAAATTCCAAAATAATTTTGCAGGGTTTTCAGCAGTGTTTGATGGTCGACAGTGTCAAAGGCTGCACTAAGATCTAAGAGGACCAATATAGAAATTTTCCCACTGTCCAGTGCGAGTAGGAGGTCATTTGTTACCTTTAACAGGGTGGTCTCTGTGCTGTGAGAAGGTCTGTAGGCGGACTGATTGGGACTTAGAAGAGTGTGGTCATTTAGATAAGCAAAAAGTTGTTTTAAGACTAGTTTTTCAATGACTTTCGACAAAAATGAAATATTAGACACAGGTCGATAGTTGTTTAAATTGTTTTGGTCTAACCCTTGTTTTTTCAGCAAGGGTTTTATAATAGTAGATTTACATAATGAAGGAAAGGTGCCAGATTTTAGACTTTCATTAACCATATTTGTTACTGTTGGGAGTAAGAGATCTAATGACTCAACCAATAGTGGGGTGGGGATGGGATCAAGAGAGCAGGATGTTGGCTTAGATTTTAGAATAATACTTTTGACCTCATTTTCCGTAACAGGCTGGAACATGTCAAAGCTTGACCTCACAAGGCTAACCAAGGCTTTAAGAGTAATCTCAAGCGTTACAGAATATGTATGTTAGTAAGCTCTGACATAACAAACATTATTTTAAACAATTTTTTAAAATTATTTTTTAGAGAAGAAAGTGCCATTCTTGTCCTAGACTTAGCGTGGAGACTCCAAAAATGTATGGAAGGCCTCACAGAATATTTGCTAACAACTTTAAAGGTTTGTGTTTTAAAAAAAGCACATGCACATACACACACACAAGAGAGAGAGGGGGGGGGGATGTATACATATATACATTAATATTATTTATATGTGTGTGCATTTATAACACTCACTTGCCAAAGATTAAAAAAAATTAGTCCTGTAAAGTTCAGATGTTCCTTGGAAATTTAAGATCTCTTTTTAGATTAAAAATTCAGCTTTTTAACATCTGATTTGAATAATTTCCCTAAAATATTGAAGTGAAACATTGTATTCAGCCAGCAACATTAGCCTTTATCATAGGTAATGAGTGAGGATATTTTAATAGATTACTAAAAATAAGCAAGGCTATGAATGTTTAATTTTTTGAATACCTACCTGTGAGTTTAATGATTTCATGAAACATTCCTTTGCAAAGTTATTTCTTTCTACTGTAAATTTCAAGGACTTTGTAGTCTGGATGTAATCTCAAAATATAGTGTTAAGATCAAGATCTTTTTTTAAAAATTGTTATCCTTACAACCCTTCAGTTACCAGCTATAGTTGATCTACTGGCCAAATGTCACTCTTCAACTAACCAAGATCATGTGGAGATGGCCTTACGACTGATGGCTTATACCATGGGTGTGTCAGATGCCAGACCTGATGTTATGTAAGCTTAACTTTATAGTGTTTTGTTAACTTGACTATGTTGCCTGATTCCATCATTCTAGATCATTTATAGATGTAATAACTATGTGAAATGCATAGTTTTTGACACCAAGTTGAGCATTTTAAACACTGAAATCCAATAAATGGGGCCGCGGTGGTCTAGCGGTAGCGGGCTGGACTGCCGAACCGAGACAGAAGAGAGTCGCGGGTCCTAATCTCGGTGCTGGCAAGGCCCCCGGGGCATTGTGCTAGCCACACAATCCCTTGCTCGTTAGTGGTGGCTAAATAACGTGTGAACGCTACTTCACATGCCCCATAGTCCGTGATGGACTGGAAAGGGGGTTAATTATTATTATAATCCAATAAATGCTACTTATTACCTGATTTATGTTCAGCCGATCCCTGAAAATTGTCAGAATTTCAAAAGCCAGAAATAACAAATTAAAACATAATTTACTTTGGCTGTCATTTTGCCATTGTTGGTTTTATGTCCTTTGTTGTTGGTGGATTTTTATAAGGAGCACAAAAATTCCAGCATTTAAAGAACATCTTCTTACCCTTTTATGGTCAGCCTCTGTGGATCTATTGCCTGTCTAAATAAACAAACATCGAAACGGCGAAGGGTTGACTCTGACCAGCCACACAAACCTGAGTCTTTGAGTGACAGGGTGTTGGAGAACAAAGAAAACCATTACAATAGCATCAAGTCCAACACATTAGAGAATCACGTAGACCTAAGGAGCAAAGCAGATTCTGGTTTGGACAAAGATGAAACCACACTTGCAAATTTTATAGAACGGATGGAAAGTATTATAGAGGTATTTTGAGATTTAAGTAGCCTTCTTATGTAGGGAATTTTAAAAGGTTTAATTTATTAATGAAAGGAGTTCACAAAACAAATAAAAATGTTAATGAAAAAACCAGTATTCCTCTTATCTTTTTAACATTTTATTTTTTGTACAAAAGCCAAAAGATACCAAGACAGCTGAAATTATTGAAGTATTTGAGCACCGCATCAAAGCATTACAGGTGAGTTTAAAAAAAATTAAATACAAAACATGTGAATATAGAACACTTTTATAACTTGTAAATCTAGATTGAAGAATGCTAAATTTTTATTATAAGGAAAATTGTTTATTCAGCAGTTTGAATTGAAAATTTTCACATCCTGGTATAATTTTTATCATGCAGTTTGGTTTAAAATGTATTGCCTTTATGATTATTTTAAAAAGATTAAAGAGGAGCACATGAATAATCTGTTAGAGGCCAAAAGTCTATCAATTACCCAGGCTGACAGACTTATTGCACAGCTGAGAGCTGAGAAGGCTTCACATTTTACTGAGGTATGTTGCTCTCCACAATTATAAATAAGTAAATTCACTTCTCAAAATAATTGCCTACCCCTAAAAACATAATTTATTAATGAGACTGCATTCACTGACATGGTCAAGTATGAATTTTACACAATTTTTATATTTTAATTTCATTTATGGCACTATAAACAAGCAGATCTATTTTTATCTGTTTGATTTTTTTTTCCTTCACATTTGATTTAAGAAAACGCTGCACAAGCACTAATAGAGTAGTTTTTAAGATCTTTTAAATTTTTACATTTCAGGCAAAAAAGCTTCAGAATATCTTGAAAGATTGTGAGCGTAAATCAGAGCTGATGATGTCACAGATGAATGAGATGAGGATTTGTAGTGAAAAAGATAAAACACAGTTTGAGAAATTGTGAGCACACCCTAATTATATTTGATAATGGTTGGTTTGAAATAGTTATTTATTTAAATTTCACAATACATATTTCCTGATAAAATGTGTGTTTTTGTCATTTTCATATTTTACAGAATTAAGGAAGCAAAAGAAGAAATAGAAACAATAAAGAAGGAAAGAGATGAAAATGCTGAAAAGTATGTAACAAAACAAATTCAATACAAGTCATCATGACTATAATTGCATTATCTTTATCAAATGTATTTGATGTCATCTTTACAATAATTACATAATCAATATCAAATGTATTTATTTTACATTTTATTTGAATAACTTATAAAACAAAATATCACTTTTTAATATTCAACCAAGGTGTACAGGGAATTTTAAAAAATTGGTTTTCTTCTTGACAATAGTTTAAAGTTGACACTTACTTCAAAATTGATTTAACTTCTGGATCACAATTATCACATAAAACATATCACCCCCCCCCCACCCAACACACTTTTTCTCTTTTTTCTTGTCAGGTGTATTGAGTTGGAGGAGCAAATTGAAGCATCTGCCCAGGAGAACAGAATGTTGGCTGGTATGATGGAAAAACTGCAGGATGCACATGAGGCTCTCAAGGAACAGTACAACATGTAAAGTTTGCTTGTTTTTTTTTGGTGGGGGGTGTGGAATGAGTAAACAAAACAAAGTTTGAGCATTACATTTTAAAATAAATATAATCCATTAATTCAAATATTGACTTTTCAGTTTCCAGATTTAAAAAAATTTCAGGTATATACCCGGTAATAAAAATTTCCTATATCTATAATAAGCCTGATTTGATTTGATTGAATTGTAAATATTTCTTTTCTATTTAAATCAGTCGATGAATTTGTTTTGGTTGATATTTCAGTTCATGTAATCAGAGTAAGCAGTTGGAAGAGGAGAGAAAGAACTTGTCCAAGCAGCTGAAAGAAAAAGATGCTACCCTACAAAGTAAGTTGACCCTTACAGTCTCAAAGTTATGTGTGAGCTACAAACCATAATAATTCATCCATCAATCGCGATCGACCCCTGACATTGACATTTAATTCATCTTACCTGCTGGTGGTCTCGTACCACGGCTGTGAGTTGACAGAGGGGTGATGAGTCCAACTCTGTCACTAAATGTTCTGTGCAGTAATTGCAGGTAATCATTGGACATCTACAGGTATAGAATTAACCCAGGCTTTCTGTCATATTTTTTTTATTTTTAATGCTAAGCAATATTTCAGTGCCATGCCAATGATTATTATTATGTCGTTTCGTTAAATTCAGGCTATTAATGTTTCACTTTTATTATCACCATTTCTTTTGAGATGTGAAGAAAACGTGAAATTAATCTTTACTAAAGGTCACCAGCAATGTTCCCTCTAAGGTTAGTTGGTCCGTGTGCAAAGTGAAAAAACTCGTGTGCAATGTTGCACAGCATCCATTTTTTAAATCCCTTATATTAGCTTCACCGCCGTCTCTCTCTCTCTCTGTCTTGGGTTCGCGGCCGGTCGGTCGGAAAAACAAAAGTAAAAAATGACCCACTTCCCGTGATGCGATCGAGCTAAAATTTGGCACATGGACCCGTCTCACCTAACAATGCATTGTATCAAAATTTCAGATCGATCGAACGTACCGTAATTAAATTAATGCATTTTTAGTTTATCCTTATATAACTTATGTAATTCAAATTCACTGTTATTGTTTTTTTTCCATGTGAGAGTTTGAGTTGACGCGTTGACGTCCACCGTCGTGCCGAAACCCCCTCACGTCCCATTCCCCATTATTAAAGACAGGGGAGATCACTCTGTGTCAGTCTGTAAATGTTTGTCGCGTAGGAACATAATCAATACTTTTAGTTCTGTCTCATATATAAGGGATTTATAGTAAATTGTTTTTACGGGTCTTATTTAAATCCCTTATATTCACCACCGTCTCTCTCTGTCTGTCGTCATCTCTCTCTGTCTTGGGCGGGCGGAAAAACAAAAGTCAAAAAGGACCCGTCTCACCTAACAATGCATCGTATCAAAATTTCAGATCGATCGAACGTACCGTAATTAAATTAATGCATTTTTAGTTTATCTATATAAACTATATGTAGCGGTCGCTATCGTTTACATTTTACGGGTCACTTGATTTCAGGCCAGCCACCGGTGAACACATCTCGTGTTTAAACCAGGTAAACCACCTGGAGTTGAGTTAACGCGTTGACGCCACCCATCCATGTCCACACCCCCTCCCCCCAGTTTTAAAGCCAGGGGAGATAATTTCGGTTTCAGTTTGAACATAATCAATACTTTTAGTTATGTCTCATTTATAAGGGATTTATAGTCAAAAACTTTGTTTTTACGGGGTTGTTTTTTTTATGCAATATTTTACTAAATTTGATGCGTGGTAAATCTAAACTACTGCTCTGCCGTCGGTCAAATGTCTGCGTGGCCTTGCAACCTCGCAGCTTAAAGGGAACATTGGTCACCCAGATGTTATTTTTCCCCCTAAATGTCATGCAATTTTAGTAATGGTTTTGCTGTAATGTTATAGATAAAGATTAATTATTGAAATATTATTATTTATTCAGAACTGAATGCAAGTTTACAAGCATTGCAAAATAAGCACAATGATACTGAGAAGGCCCGTGCTGAGCTAGAGAAAGAGAAAGAAGACATTGAAGCCTATGTTGACAAACTACGAAACCAGTTGAGCAGCAGTGAAAATACATGTCGACAGCTCCAACAGAGAGTAGGTTCATTTTTGTAGCTCACAATGTTCATCCATGGTTATTGAAATATGATTATGTAATGATATATTTGGAATGAAGCTAAAGTAACTTCTATTTTTGTTTCATAAACCTTCATAATGAACATTCTTATGCAAAAAATTATATATTATATAACCATAAACTTCTCCTTTTTTGCCCCAAACAAAAAAACAATTTGTAAAGATTTAAATGGAGGAAAAAAAATAAATATATATTTACTCAATAAAATTTTCCCATTTGGTTTCAGGCTGTGACATTAGAAGACATTAACCGTGACCAAGAGTCACAGCTTAAACAGAAAACAGATAAAATTGGAGAGCTGGAAGCAGAATTAGAAAAGCACAACCAGATAGTCTCATTTATAAGTAATCTCCAACTGAAGAACGCTGGTGGGAAGAAATGAATTAGACAAGTGCTGATGATATTTTTTGTATTGTTACTTTTTAAGTGGTTTTATAACCTAGCAATGTTGCTAAGGTGGTGTACCTACTAATTGTCAGTGTTCATCAAGAGTTTGCCGATACCTTCATTTTCTTATAGTGCAGTTTGTATCCATAACCATATCTAGTATGTTGTAATGTGTATTTGTAGTTTTACACATTGTGAGAATTTGAATCTATCAAATCAATAATTTTGAGGTGAAAAGAAACTACAATTCCTCTTAATACAATTTTAAAAAAAAATCTTTGACATCGAGACTTGAGCTCCAAAAAGTGCAAGAGTTGAGAAGAACTAAGCAGTAGTGTTTGATTTTCAAATACTCTTGTGCAGTTGACAAGTCTCAGTGTATTGTTATTCATTTTGAAACTATTCCAAAGGTACACAACTCCAGTTGACATTTAATTTAAAGCAAGGATGAATGGCATTTTATACATTTTGATATCAGTTTTGCATGAAAAAATATTACTTTCAATATTATCATGTTACTTTATTGTTGTGGATTAAAAATTTGAACAATTTTTTATTCATTGATTATGCAAAGCCTTACTGAAATGAAATGCCTTTAAGAAAAACTGTGAGAGGTGGAACTTTTTTTGTAAAAACATAAACTGTGTGTCTAGAAATACAAATGGTCTCATTTTGATTAAATCAGTGTTGGTTTTTAATTTATACAATCTTTTGATAAGAACAATTTTCAGCCTATTTTAATTTGTCTATCTTGTCTTTCCTTAAGAATAATTCTTGTTTTACATCAAGTGCACAAATTTGATGAGGCTTCTAATGAGTTCAGAGATAGCTTAGGAATGTGCTGTTGTGTCACAGCCTGGCAATGAAGACAATCAAAAGCATTGTTGTAAATAAAATCCACCAAAAGATTTCCTTGTAGCAACCCCATTTCAGTATCGAATTAGTAAGTTAAATCTAATTGCCAATTCAAAGAAAAAGGATTTATCCTTAAGTACAAGCACTCTGGGAGTAATTTAAAGCAATCTTTCATAACAAATCACACTATTTTAAACAAGCATAAAATCACTTGTATGTTTGAATTTATTATGTCTATGATACTATAATAAAGTTAGAAAATATATATGTATAGTACCACAATGTAAAGAAACCCATCATCACATAAAAACATAAATAGTGATGAAAATGAACTTTGACAAACAATTAACAAGAATAATTTATCCATAAAAAATTATGGCAAATGCACTGCCCATTACACTGATAATAGCATAGGCAGAGTACAGAATAATTAAATGATATTGAATAAACCAGACATTTTTTTATCAAATGAATGTACTGCTAGAACTCTTGAAACCTGTGTGATGTGCAATTTAGTTATCAAATGCACTCATGATTTTTCATTAGTAAAAACAATATTTTAAAGGGTTTACAAAAAATGACAAATAAAGTCCTTTTAATCATGGTAGGGTAAAAATAATACTTTAAATAAATTGGTTATGCTATATAAAATTTGTTTATTCTTTCACAGCAACATATTGATAAGGTATAAAAATATTTTTTAGAGACAAGTTTCTATTTAAAAATAAAGATTTAACTTTAATATTAGGAGCATGTTAGGATTGTCAGAAAACAAGTACTTAGGGCACATACAAATTTTAAAACATTAAGTATAATCTCGGGATTAATCGGTGAAACCATTTACAGTATTTACTCGCATATAAGCGACAGACACTAATGCCAATTTTACAGCCACACATAAATTATATATACTTGGTTAATCATCAGTTGTGAACAACTTATGAGCGGAGGTTCAGATATTATTATAGCAAACAATGTGGAAAGAGCAGAACACATTTTTGTGTCATTCCAAAAGGTAAACAAACTGGTCTGTAACATAAAAGTAAGTATTTTACATCATTACAGTAACACATTTCTATGAACCAAAAATATGGAGTAAAATGAAACAATTGTATTGTCGGCTTATATGCTGGTTTTTGCAAAAATTGGCCATTGTAAAGCAGTTTTAGGGGGTCGGCTTATATGCGATGTAGGCTTATATGCGAGTATATATGGTAGTCACAGCATAAGCGAGACATGAATATTTCAACCACAGATCCAGAAAATCACATGTAAATTAGTGTATAAGAAAACCAACATATCTGATGTACATTTTACCAAAGTACCAGCACAGCTATACACAGGCTTTAAAAAAAGATTTGACACTAAATGTTGAAAGGAAACAGTTTTTGTTTTAAAATGTATCAAAAAATGTTTAAAAAGCAGAAAATTTTTCATGAAATAATTTTAGAATACAAATAAAACAGACAATATCTACATTTTAATATGTAATTTGATCAACTGTTGATAGCAATTTTTTATATTAATATTAGATAGCACATTAAATAATTGTAACTCACATATATTTCATCAAACACAGTTTCAGTTTCATACAATCTCATTTTTTTTTATAAATCAGAATAAACTAATTTGGAGCAATTAAGACTTAAACAACTTTTATGTAACTCTTTTTTTATTGCAAAGAAATTTATGTCACAGAAAGATACTCAAAGCTTTTGCATATATTTGTAACTGTTGTCAAGGGCAATGAACATTACAAAATAGTATGTCATGTATATATAAAAATTTAACCAAAAATCATTTTTTTATAATCTATAGTTTACACCAATAAGTCTTAAAATTTTTACACCCACAGAAATTGATCAGTAAAATGAGCAGACAAAGACAACCCACTCATATTATATTTTAGAAATTAGTTCTTACATACATTTAAAAAAAAACTATCTTACATACATTTTTAAAAAAAACTATCTTACATACATTTTAAAAAAATTATTTAAAAAACAAATCAATGAGTAAACATATTTATATTACAATAACATTGTAAGTTTTGGGGCAAAATAAGTAACTCCTATAGAAAGACCAGGATTAAAAGAAATATTAAACATTGTTGAGGCACATGAATAATATAGAATTTAGTTTTTTTATAACCATGTAATCATTTTGTGATAAAAGAGTATTAAAAAAAAGTCAAAAGTTTAGAGATTGATAAACAAATAATACACCCGACTGAAAAAACAAATAATACACCCGACTGAAAAAACAAAAAAAACACAGGTAATTTTAAAAAAAAGAATCTTTTAGTGATAAAAATGTATTTGGTCTGATTATCTTCACCATTGCAGGCTGTTTTTTAACACACAGTTTTCTGAAAATAAAAGTCCATTTTTGCTAGTAAAAGCGGGTGAGCTTTTGGAGACGAAGTCTCCTAGATGTGAAGCTGTCAGAGATACAACAGTTGCAAATATTGTGTGCTAGCAAAATCCCTCTGCTGGAAAAATAAAACAACTCAACATTAAGTTGTGTAAAAAAACAAAATTATTCAATGCCTTAAAATATTATAGCATTTAACCTACAAATTTTAATGCAAAATCATAAACTTTGAAAATGCAGGGGGGAGAACTCACTCTTTCAAGGCACGTGCCAGCTTGTGAAGCCCTTTTAAAAAGAGAGCTCTGTCAATCAATAATTAAATTTAACAAACGTTATAAGAGGTTAAAGAAACTACCAATTACTTAATTGACAGCAAACAAATGGAATGTTTTGTGATAACATCTGGTCAAGCAAAAATTGAGTATAAAGCCATTCCCTCTAATGTAGACTTTCAAGCATAATTTATAACCATTTACTTATTAATCTTCTTTTTTAAAAAACTTCTGCATGACAAATATTGTAAAATTTTAGATTTAGAGAGATATATTTATGAGTTTCTCATTTAATCAAGAGATTCGGTCATAAACATGAACATGTAAAAGAAAGTCTAACAAGATTCATATCATTCCTGTATGTCTTAGACAATAAGAGAGATGAGCAAATAACTAACAAAAAGTATGGTAAAAACTGAAGACTTGTATCGACACATTTACGCTGTATTTTAAAAGAATCAATTAAAGCCAAAGCTAATAAAAAAGGAGAGTTTAACAATAAGTTAAACAAAGTACACTTGATCATGAAGGAGGAATATGTCATGACAAACATATTTATAATATAAAATAAGAAGGTAGATAAACAGACTCCCCCACGAATTAAAAAAAATAAAATGACCTTGTAACTCCAAATGGTTTGACTTGAAAATGTAATACGGCCTTTCAAAATTCATCATTAAACATTAGACATTTGTCTTTATTACATCAAAATGGTACATATAAAGGCGCTTATAGTCACTACAAAATATAATGAACACAAAAATACTGAATTAGGTACATGATAAGAAAGTTACAATAATAGATGGAATGTAGTGTTTCCTATAAAACCTGAAGAGTAAACCTTAACTAAAATAAGACCTTGAATATTTTGTATAATTTTGTGTATGTTAGAAATCAAATGTACATAAATAAAACATGTAAAGATACTACGATGTGCAAAAGTATTGAGAAATCTAACAACTGCTAGAGTATGCTTTTGTGATTGACAACCTTTGAGCTATTACAAATTGATTATAATCTCAGAGTCAAGTCACTCTTAAACTAATACAATTCAACAGAAAATATCAACACAGCAGTGATTACATTAAAATAGCCCTATTATGTAATATCTATATTCATGGTTCTCAAATTCTTTCATTTTTTTTTGACGGTATTTTCCCAACCTCATTTTATTTTTATTAATTTTCAACCACAAGTTAAACACGGGGCAAGATTTACTACATGAAGTTAATGGCTCTACTGATAAAATACTACCTACTACAGCCAAGCAGTTCAAACCATAAAATGACTGCACATAAATACCCCCCAGCCCCCAACTAACCCTACAATAAAATCTAGATCATTAAAAAGGCATCCATAATGTCAACCAGCAATTCTTTAGACAAGAAAATCAATATGGATTTCATGAGTAGATCCACTAAAACTAATTTTATTTAACTTGCATAGATGTTATTTCTATATACATTCATTTAAAGAAATCTTCTAAACTCTGTAGGCCTCAGCAAATTAAACAAGAAGTTGGATTGTATGTATGATTAATTTGAAATACAAAGAGTATTCTACAAGGTTTACACTAAGAGGCAGTAAAAGGAAGATTTAAAAAAATGTTTAACAATCCACTATTGTATGCACAATAACACACAAAGATAACTTGCTGTATATTATGCAATTATCAAAATGTTAAGAACGTATTATATAATACATACCCACAAGCCACTGGTGTGTCTAATAATAGAACTTGACCTAAATTTTAAGAGTTAGATTTATACACACTCCTTACCCCTCAATGAATAAAATATATTTAAAAAATCACACATTTTTAAACTAATAATAATCTTTGTTAAATGTTTACATTTGACTTTAGTTTATATAGGCTAGGAAATAATGAAAAAAATGAAAGAAAGAATATTAATTTTCTTGATAATATATTGACCCATTTTGTTTTTTTAAATTTAAAAAAAACCAAATACAGTTTTGTAAAATTTCTCATTTCTTATTCTGGTAATATACTTATTTTTAATTTACCAAGACATTTCTATTTGCAATTACATCTGATACAACTTTTTCTTTCAATTTTACTTTCCAAACTCTGTTCCTATTCTACAACCTGGTGGTCCTTTCTCTAGCCACCAGTTATCTTTGTATAAATATTTCAATATTTCCAGATCATCATGAGGCACTGGGATCTGTCGATCATAGAAGGGAAGTTTCTTGAACGGGGCCTCCATCAGCCTGGCAGGAAATGACAAAGGACTGTCTTGAAAAAACCACAAGAATCTATTTTCAAATCCATCCTTCAGAACTTCACCAAAAGGAGTGATGTAAAACACATTGAGGATAATCTCAGCTGGGCCTTTGGTGATGATGTAATGACCATGCCGATAGTCAAGGGATAAGCTTAAGTCTTCTGCAAGGCATTGTTCTTTTAAAGTTTTCCATGGAACTTTTTGAATTTCAGACTTTAAAACACAGAACTGAAATTTTAAAACAGAAATTTTGATGAATTTTGAAACATCCTTTCAAAATACTGTAATTAAAAAAAAATAGCAAACTTAAATAACTTCAAAGAATCTGATAACATTGCATGTACTTTTTATATATACAAATGACATCAGTATGTCCCATTACTAAAAAATGCAAGATAGAATTTAAAACTAAAATGATTGAATTAAATATTTTAAAACTTCTGCATTCCCTTCAAAGTTTGTAAACAATTTTTTTTTCATTTATAAATTATTAATTTCCCAAATTACTTTCTAAAGCAGCGGTTCTCAACCTGTGGGTCGCGACCCCGCGGGGGTCGAATGACGATTTGGCAGGGGTCGCCTAAGACCATTGGAAAAATATGTTTTTTGTGTGTTTAAATGTGTAAAACTTGTCATGTACATGTTTTGTCTATTACTCTATACTAGTCTATAGTCTATTCAGTAACTTTAGTAAGTTTAGCTGTTGTAACTTAATTATTTTTAGCTTTTTATATTTCAACACTATTTTATGAACCCCTCAACATCCGGGAAAAATATCAACAGAGAGTAGGGCGCGTCTGGATGCTCAGAGGTCTGAGCTTAGCAGGCTGGCTAAGTGACGTAGAAGCTGAACTGCTGCTGCTTCTGGTTCCACACACTGTAGTGTAGGGCTGTAGGTCAATATTTCATTGTGTGTGGTATTGAAAGCTATCGTTATAAATTTTTCATTTTAAATTAAAGTTTTTAAACCAACCGATGTAAATGGAACATGCACAGAAGAACATTATGATTAAGAAAAGAAAATATAGTGACGATTTCTTACAATATGGTTTTACTTCAAAAGTTACAGCAGGAATTGATAAACCGCAATGCGTTATTTGTAATGAAGTTCTTTCAGCCGAATCTATGAAGCCAAACAAACTGAAACGTCATTTTGATAGCAAACATCCAAGTTTTGCGGGGAAGGACACCGAGTATTTGAGAAGTAAAGCTGATGGCGTCAGGAAAGCCAGACTTGACACTGGCGGCAAGTACCACCAACAAAACGTAGCAGCCGTTGAAGCTTCATATTTGGTGGCGCTCCGAATCGCAAGATCTATGAAACATCACACCATTGCCGAAGACGTATTGTTGCCAGCGGCCAAAGATATTGTTCGAGTTATGATCGGACCCGAATTTGTTAAGAAATTGAGTGCAATTTCCTTATCTAATGACACTGTCCGGAGAAGAATAGATTATATGTCTGCTGATATTATTGATCAGGTAATCCAGGAAATAAAATCTGCTCCATTTCCAATCGTTAGCATCCAGCTTGACGAATCCACGGACGTTGCAAACTGTTCACAACTACTGGTTTACGCGAGATATATAAATGAAGGCGACTTTAAAGATGAGTTTCTTTTTTTGCAAACCTCTTGAAATGACAACAACTGCACGGGATGTATTTGATACAGTTGGTTCATTTCTGAAAGATCATAAGATCTCATGGGAAACGGTTTGTGGTGTTTGCACTGAAGGTGCTCCTATGCTAGGATGTCGGTCTGGATTTCAACGTTTGGTACTAAATGAATCACCAAAAGTCATTGGAACTCACTGTATGATTCATTGACAAGTGCTAGCAATGAAGACGGTGCCACAAGAGTTTCATGAAGTAATGAAAAGCGTCGTACGTTCCGTCAATTTTGGAAAAGCGAGTGCGCTGAACAGTCGTCTGTTTTTGAAACTTTGTAATGAGATGGATGCGTCCAAGGATGCTCTGCTAGTTCACACTGAAGTCAGATGGTTGTCGAGAGGGAAAGTTTTGAAACGCGTTTTTTATCTTCGTGACGAACTAAATATGTTCTTTAATCAGAAGTCTAAACCACAGTTCGAAGCACTTTTCAGCGACAAAAATGAGCTTAAGAAAATTGCTGACCTGGTAGATATATTTGCCATTTTGAATGAGTTAAATTTATCACTGCAAGGACCAAATGCAACATGCCTAGATTTGTCTGAAAAGATCCGATCATTCAAAATGAAACTTCAGCTTTGGCAAAAAAAATTGGATGACAATAAAATGTACATGTCGCCCACCTTATCTGCTTTCTTTGAGGAAAATGACATTGAACCGGACAAGAGAAGTAAAATGATAATTTCTGTGAAAGGACACTTGCATATGCTGGCGGACGAAATTTCATCGTATTTTCCAAATCTACCTAACACTCCGTTTGCACTTGCCAGAGGTCCATTCACAGTCAAAGTTGACGATATTCCTGAGACAGCACAAGAGGATTTCATTGAACTCATTAACAGTGATGCAGCGTGAAATGATTTCTCTTCAATGTCAGTTACAAAATTCTGGATCAAGTGTTTGCAGTCATATCCTGTTCTGTCCGAAACTGTTGCGCCTCCTTCTTCCTTTTCCAACAACTTATCTTTGCGAAACAGGGTTTTCCAGCTTGCTGGTTATCAAGTCTAAATACAGAAGTAGACTTGTTATGGAAGATGATCTTCGTTGTGCTCTCGCAAAGACTGTCCCGAGAATTTTTGATCTTGTGAGAAAGAAGCAACCTCAACCTTCACATTAATTGACTTTGGCTTTCTTACGTATTTGTAATTAGAAATAAATACGAATACCTTGTATGTAATGTATGACATGTATGTAATTGTAATCATTGTTACATATTGTGTTGTTTTTTTTTACTAACTACGTTACTACGAGAACCGTTTCTGTGCTTTAATTACGTAAAATTTGTAAAAATGAGAATACATTGTCATTCTGCATATCAGATATAATTAAATATATTATAACAGTAGCAAAATTACAGCTATGAGGTAGATACCAAACAAATTTGACGGCGGGGGTCGCCACAACACGAGTAATTTATTAAAAGGGTCGCGACACAAGAAAGGTTGAGAACCGCTGTTCTAAAGAAAATGACCAATTATTTTTTTTTAAACCATTTGATTTCTATTAATTTAGCTAAAAATTATTCCAACCTATCAACTAAAAAAAAATGTAATAGGTTAAAAAATGTCTGCCTTACAATAAAGAGAAGGAGACTTACATCAACATTATTGTCCCATGGTAAAATAGTTTGATATCTCAGCACTCCCCAAAGTGTGCCATAGCAGACAGCATGGTGTACACCCAGTTTAGTTAGAATATCTGACACAACAAATGTTATGTTGGCCATCAGATTTATTGTAGACTCTGGCGTCCTGCAAGGTCCAGGTCGTTCATACCATGGAGTACTATGAATGTAGCGGTCATTGATGACAGTAAACATCAGGTACAGTGTCATTACGAAGAACCCAAACACAATGTAAGTCGCCTTCCATGGCACCCGGGCAGCAAATCTTCCACATACACCATTTAGCCTTGGCTGTACAAGGCCAAAGCAACTTAAGACTCTGAATTATAAAAGAAAACAAAATTATCTTACTGATAATTCAAGTCTTAATTTTTCTTTTTCATAAATATTTGCTATCTATTTAATTTTAATTTTTTTGTATATTTTTTTGTTTAAAAGAAATTAGTCAATATTTAATTTCTATTTTAAAGACTACTTTCTACAATTGCAAACATTACCTCTTATAAATAGCTCTAATTTTCGACATTCTGTGTTGAGATGATGTAACACAGCTCTGAAACTGTCAGTGGGAATGCTTGTCTGACATTAACATATGATCAGCACTCATTTCTAAAACAAACTTTTTTCTCTGCTGCACATTTTATAATTAACTTTATTCTGTAAAAGTAAATTGAGAGATATTGTTTATGTAATATTTTGAAATTTCTTTAAAAAGTCATCACTAAAGGTTTTCGAGCATTTTAAGTTACAACGAAATCACTTAATTTACATATGATTTAAGTATGCCTAATGCAAATAATATATCTTATCTGTTACAGACGCTCCTTCTATACAGAAGATTATTGCATCCTACGCTTATCTATGGTTTGTGTCTAGTCCTGCATTCTTTTTAAGAGTTTTAAATGTTGATAAAGTGTTGGTTTTCCTGGTTTCTTCAGGCAAACCATTCAACCCCCAAATTCCGGATGGGAAGAACAAGAATTTGTATGTGTTTGATCTTGCATACGGAATAAGAAAGTTATTTTTATCCTTATGACAACTTATGTCTATCTTATCTTATCTTTTACAGACGCTCCTTCTATACAGAAGATAATTGCGTCCTACGCTTATCTATGGTTTGTGTTTAGTCCTGCATTCTTATTAGAGTTTTAAATATTGATAAAGTGTTGGCTTTCCTGGTTTCTTCAGGCAACCCATTCCACGCCATTCAGAGGGTTGTATTATGTTATCTTTGTGTTGTATTTCTAAATTAGAATAAATTGCTCTATGTAAAGTAACTACTTTACTCTTGGTTCTTCTATCCTCTAGTGTTTCAAGGTTTAATGATTTAACTAATGACTAATGGTGTTCTTCTTGTAAGTTTTAAATAATGTCCAGTCTCCAGTAATGAATCTGGCAGCTCTTTCTAAATCCTTTATATTAACTCGTGGCGTCTGCTTGATGCCTTGCTTGATAGTTTGCCGAAAAAACTTTGGATAGATTTTTAACCCACTTCCCTGTATGCTAGCCAGCTGAAATCTTGCAGGCAGACTTGTGCCAACGATAAAAATTATCTATTAAAATTTCAGATCGATCGAATGTACTGTAATTAAATTAATGATTTTTTAGATTATCTCTATTTATCTCTATGTAGCATGTTAATTTTTGTGCTAGAGGCTTGAGTGTCGCGGTGCGTATTATATTGAACAACCTTTTTAATATTTTCCTGTCGCGCAGTGCGGTGCGTATTATATTGACGATACTTTTTAAAAATATATTCCCTATCAGTAAATGTAAATGCTGGTAATTGCTACTCTGTCTCGCGGTGCGCACTATATTAAACTTGTTTTTATAACCCTTCTCCCCTGATCAAATGGATCTGAAATTTAGCAGGCAGACTGTAGTAGTTTTTTTACAAATAATCCTTTAACTTTATAGGTATTATATATGAGACATAACTACAATTTTGGATTTTTGTGCTGTCATGCGATGGTATTATAATGAACATACAGTAATCCTGCAGTTTCTACACGTATATAATTTCACAGCGAAATTTAATTTTCTCAGGAGAACTTACGTTTTTAATTTATTAAATGCATAATTATATGTTGTATTTCAGCTGTTGCAGCGCTAATTTGTGAGACTTTTTAATTCCTAAGGCATTTTATCGGCTCTATATAATACTTAATCTGGTCACGATACGTCCAATTTGTTTACCTAATAAACTGCTTGCCAGATGTTTTTTACCTGGCTCGACCCATGCTAAAATAAATTTACTGACTGAAAATGTTTTTAAAAGGTGTTTTTTAAAAGGCATTTTTCACCTATTTTAATGTTCTCAGAAGATAAATAAATATTTTAAAGACAATTTCATTTTTAATTTTGTTACTAGATGTTTAATTCTTCTTCTTGTGAGAAATTTCGATTTGGCATTTTATTGGGACAATCCGGCAAGTAGAGTAATAGATAAACAAAATGGTTGCATCACGATCAGACTATTAACTGTTGAGAGCTGAAAAAATGACTTAGAAATTAGAAAGAATTACAAATTAGTGCTGTAATAGCTAAAATACAACATATAATAATGATTTAAATAATGATAATGCATTTAATAAATTAAAAGTGTTTAAGTTCTCGGGGGAAAATTAAATTTCGATCGTCGATGTGAAATAATATACGTGTAGAAACTGCAGGATTACCGAACACACTTTTAGTTATGTCTCGCTAATAAAGGATTTATAGTCATAAAAGCTCTAATTTATCAATTAAATTAAATTTAATTCAATTGAGACAATTTTCAATGTTTTAATTGTTTTCTTTAGTCCAAACTTTAGTGAATGGGTCCCAAACAGAAGATGCATATTCTAGTACAGTAGGTCTCACCAAATATATATTCCAATTTACAACACACAAAAAGCGTTTATGAATTTTACCGATTTTCATATTCAAGGTATAAAAGAGTGAGGGACTAGGACCGAAAATATCACCGTATATTTTACCAAAAGAGTAGTAGTAGTAGACTGTTTCTTTTATTTATAGCACACCACCTATCGAGATCCACGTTAATTATGAGTTATTTCCGAGATATGAACAACACACGTTCCATTTACCGATATGAATGGAAAATAGACGAATAATAAATAATTATTAGTAATGGGGAAGAAGAACAAAGAGTGAAGAAGAAGAATTAGTAATGATACACAAGGCCTTAACTTCTAACTAAGAATAAATACTCTACAATAACCATAGAATACAATACCCAGACATGGGATAAAAACACTTTTCTTGTTTTTTAAACAGAACAAACACGTTTGTTACACAGGGGCCGTCCATAAATGACGCCACGCAATTTTTGCTGATTTTCACCCCCCTCCCCCCTCGTCACGCGTCGTCACAAAAAGTTAGACCCCCCCCTCCAAAATACGTCACAAAGCTTTGACCCCCCCTCCCCCCCGAAAAAATAAATAAATAACAAAAACCCACCTTATTTCGATTTGAAAATAAGTATGTTTCAAATCACTTTTTTGTCATTTAAGTATTTATTTAGCGTAGGTCTACATTGTAATATCGTCACACACTTGAATCTATGCCTATGCAATAGGTCATTTTAATAAATTGCAAGCCAGTGCTTCTCAAACTTTTTCGTATTAGACGACCGGCAAGGATTTTTTCATTTCACCAGGGACCGGTGCATTCTTTTCCCGTTTTGACGTGATTTTCCCTGTACTGACGTGATAGCAAAATGAGCCCCTAAATGGCTTAAAGCCCTATAAGTATGAATTCGGCTTGTTTTATCTAATATTTTTTAAATAATTTGTTTAGTTGCCAAGGTATAGCAAGACAGCTAACGAACAATGCAACGGTAGTGTCAAAAACCCTTTGATGTGATTAACCTTCAAGCTGATATTACAAGGATCATTTCATTGTTGATAGACCTAAAATATATAGATACTAGACGATTCCTCAAATTGATTTTGATATTATAATGACAGTTTTCCTGCTAAGTATATTCACGTAAAATGCATTTGATGTAAAATTACTACATTGATATCAAATCTCATGTTTTTCTAAAAATTATTTGGTATGCGCTGGAAGAGGAATATGGCGAGTACTGTACGAACCCCACATTTGTACAGGAAAGTAGGGTGTCATCTTGTTCGTCGCAAAATACAGTTATTCCTGCAAGTTGAAGACTGAAAATACTATGAAGCTCCGAAGCTCACGAGTTTTTAAATCCCTTATATTAACTTCGCGGCCGTCTCATCATCTCATCATCTCATGGGCTGGGCGGGCGGAAAAAGAAAAGTCGAAAATGACCCACTTCCCGTGATTCGATCGAGCTGAAATTTGGCACACTGACCCGTCTGACCTAACAATGCATTGTATCAAAATTTCAGATCGATCGAACGTACCGTAATTAAATTAATGCATTTTTAGTTTATCCTTATATGAGGTATGTAATTTAAATTCACGGTTTGTTATTGTTTTTTTGCCACGTGAAAGTTTGAGCTGACGCATTGAGGCGACCCAACGAAGCGACGGGGTGCTTTTGTTTACATTTTACGTGTCACGCTGAGCTCGGTCAAGCGAATCGGTGACCAGACTTTTCCCCTCTCCCCCTCCCACCCACCCCTCCCCCCCCCCAGGGTTATGAAGCAAACTTGAGTTAAGACAGATTCAGTCTGTAAATGTTTGAAAATAATCAATACTGTTAGTTATGTTTCATATATAAGGGATTTATAGTCAAAAACTTTGTTTTTACGGGTTTGTTTTATTAAATCCCTTATATTAACTTCACCGGCGTCTCTCTCTCTCTCTGTCTTGGGCGGGCGGAAAAATAGAAGTAAAAAATGACCCACTTCCCATGATCCGATCGAACTGAAATTTGGCACACGGACCCGTCTGACCTAACAATGCATCGTATCAAAATTTCAGATCGATCGAACGTACCGTAATTAAATTAATGGATTTTTAGTTTATCCTTATATGAGGTATGTAATTTAAATTCACTGTTTGTTATTGTTTTTTTCCCACGTGAAATTTTGAGCTGACGCATTGAGGCGACCCAACGAAGCGACGGGGCGCTTTTGTTTACATTTTACGTGTCACTCTGAGCTCGGTCAAGCGAATCGGTGACCAGACTTTTCCCCTCTCCCCCTCCCACCCACCCCTCCCCCCTAGGGTTATGAAGCAAACTTGAGTTAAGACAGATTCAGTCTGTAAATGTTTGAAAATAATCAATACTGTTAGTTATGTCTCATACATAAGGGATTTATAGTCAAAAACTTTGTTTTTACGGGTTTGTTTTATTTTAGTGTTTTTTAAATCCCTTATATTAACTTCACCGCCGTCTCTGTCTCTCTGTCTGTCGTCATCTCATGGGCGGGCGGAAAAACAAAAGTCGAAAATGACCCACTTCCCGTGATCCAATCGAGCTGAAATTTGGCACACGGACCCGTCTGACCTAACAATGCATCGTATCAAAATTTCAGATCGATCGAACCTATCGTAATTAAATTAATGCATGTTTAGTTTATCTATATAAACTATATGTAGAGGTCACTATCGTTTACATTTTACGGGTCACTTCACTTCAGGCCAGCCACCGGTGTGAACACATCTCGTGCTTAAACCAGGTAAACAGGCGTGCTTTTGTTTACATTTGGCGTGTCACGGTGAGCTCGGCCCAGCGATCGAACCCTCTCCCACCCCCACCCCCCTTTTTTTGGGTTAAAAGCAAAGGGGATTAAAGACAGATTCAGTCTGTAGATATTTGTAAATACTTTAAGTTCTGTCTCATATATAAGGGATTTATAGTCAAAAACTTTGTTTTTACGGGTTTGTTTTTTTGTTTTTAAATCCCTTATATTAACTTCGCGGCCGTCTCATCATCTCATCATCTCATGGGCTGGGCGGGCGGGCTGAAAAACAAAAGTCGAAAATGACCCACTTTCCGTGATCGGATCGAGCTGAAATTTGGCACACGGACCCGTCTAACCTAACAATGCATCGTATCAAAATTTCAGATCGATCGAACGTACCGTAATTAAATTAATGCATTTTTAGTTTATCCTTATATGAGGTATGTAATTCAAATTCACGGTTTGTTATTGTTTTTTTCTTCCACTTCCACGTGAGTTTGAATTGACGCCGACCGTCGTGCCGACACCCCCTCACGTCCCACCCCCATTTATTAAAGACAAGGGACATCACTCGGTGTCAGTCTGTCAATGTTTGTAGCGTTTAAAAATAATCACTACTGTTAGTTATGTCTCATATATAAGGGATTTATAGTCAAAAACTTTGATTTTACGGGTTTGTTTTATTGTGTTTTTTTTTCCCCAACCTTTTTTTCACGATTTCAAATACGCCACACAAGAGTTGTAAATATAATGCCACCAAAGGACGAGGCGTGTTTAAATTGTTGCATTCTCTTATGGAGTTTATAAACTAATGAAAAATACATGGCTACCACTATGGGGCAGTTTAACCGAGGGGTCGGTGAACAGCGGTATATTATCTCATTTGGTGTAAAAAGGGAACTCTTGGGGGTAATGCTGAATCATTGTGGGCATATTAATTCGCTAGAATCCGCTTCTTTTGGGTTAATAATAATATTAACAAAAACTTATAATAATTTTAATTTTTAGGTATCCGATTGAACCGGTCCGTTTAAAAAAAAAGTTTAACCTGCCTTCAAAACACGAACTGTGTTAACATCCTTAGATTATATTTTATTTTAATGCATAAAAATTAAACATTGACTTTTAACTATCACGGTTAACTTCTTTGTTTAGAAAAATAAATATTTTAAAAATAACATTTTTAAAATGTACTTTTTAAAAAATCCCTGATTTGACTGTAAGAAAGAGGTCGGCGAACATGGGTAAATTACCCCATCTGGGGTCAAAGGGAATTCTTGGGGGTAATGCAGACTCATTTGGGACATATAACATCCACTACAATCCACTAGATATATTAAAATACGTCATGTGTACAGTAATTTGTACGTGTACGCTTCGAACATATGCCCACCATTGAACCGGTTCCTTGCAGAAAATGCATTTTTTAATTGACAACTATGTAGATTTCTTACCTACGTACTATACGAAGACACCTAAATCCACTCTACTTTCATTTATATTGACACGAGTGACAATAATCTTAATCCACATAACTTGAATGTATCAAGTATCCTTTCTGTGATATTTAAAATTAATGCCTTAAAAACTGAGCTAAGAAGAAAAGTTGTTTTGTGCTACTCTCGAATTGCGATGTCAAGAATTTGATGCATTCAATAAAGTTAATGAATACTGTTATATCTAGAATGGCCAGGGGCGTTAGACCAAAAACCAATCGAAAAATTATGTAAAAATTAAAACGTTTATGATTGTATCAAATAGACCACCCCCCCCCCAAATAAAAAAATAAAAATAAAAATAAAAAAGTTACAAATAAATAAATAAATAAAAAATGGATATTCCGTGCCCTTTTGACTTAAAATATCTACAAATAATCCTATTCATATCATTTTAGACACTTATCATGCTAGTAAAACTCACCAGTTGCATTTTCGGGGGGGGGGTATAATGACGCTTACCCAAATCCCTGCCCGAGTGGGGAACGTACACATAAACTTGTATATTTTGGGGTAACGGGCAAAAAAGTTCGCGGCAGGACTGCCTTAAGAGAACAAAACGGAGCTGCGGTTACTTCACAAATGCTTTGATGTCAACATCAAACGACACAATTTTATTTGTTCTCTCGTGGTTTCTCAAACGTAAGGATTATAATTAGATTTAATTTTCATTAAATTGATAACTTACGCCAACCGGGGTCTGATGGTCTACTGATCGGCACTTTGAGAAGCACTGATGGTTTAAAAATAAAAAAATTAAAAAGTAAATTTTAAAAAAGTCATTAAATAAATTGTAAGTGACCAAATATTACAGTCGAAGTTTTATTTAAAGTACCCTTTTGATGTGACGTCACATTTCTTCAACCCCCTCCCTCCCCCTCGTCGCGCAACGTCACAAAGTGTGACCCCCCTCCCCCTCTATGTGCGTGACGTCATTTATGGACGGCCCCACATACCTTCTTGCCATCTGAAATGAAATGTATTTAGTATTTGTTAGTGAAAAAACCAAGGAAACCAACACACTATCAACTTTAAAAAATCTAATAAATTCAAGACTAGACCTAAACCATGGATAAGCTTATGACGCAATAATCTTTATAGAAATATTTATGATAACGTTGATGGAGTATGTTAGGAATTTGTTATGATATTTTGTGCCCTAAAAAAATTACAATTGTCCCCACACCCTGTTTAATCACATATTATTTTTACATCAAATAAGGAAAATCAATTGACATTTTAATGAAAAAATTCAATTTAATTAAACATGTTTTGGTAATTTTATTACATGTCTTATTCAGTCATTGTCATCGATTGGTTTACATAGTCCACAAAAGAGATTTTTTTGAATTAACCGCCCCTAACTGTTCAATGACGTAAACGCACATTGGTTATCGAGATTAATATCCTGCATGTTTTCAGGATTTGATAAGTGGAATTTCATCTCCCTGAAGATTTGTCGTACAAGTAACATTTTCTTGTGTACGCTCAATTATTGTGCTTCGGAGACACACTGTATATGCTAGGCGTATGGTTGTATGCGTTGTATGTTGACAGAGATTGACATATAAGTTATATAAAAGTGAGTCTACATTGTGCTTCATAGCTAGTACACATAACTTTGATTTTCCATGCTTGGCGCTCACGCGTTTTATTTTAGTAGACATGAGAAATTGAAAGGAAATTGTAGTGTGTGCGAATAGTTTATTTTGTCCGTTTTAGTGCATTGAATAAAAGAGTTCTGTAAAAAATCCTATTTTTAAAAACCATTTTGTATTGACTTAATCTGATCGAAATGAGAACGCTCTCGAGTTGTCTGTCGTATTTCAAGCAGCTAATCCAAGACGAAAAAAAGCGACTGAGGTGGAACTCACGGATAGCCTACTTAGGGGCCGTCCATAAAGTACGTCACGCTATTTTTGATCATTTTTAACTCCCCCCTGTCACAAACTGTAACACATATCGGACCTCCCCCCCCTAAACAAAAATATTGTTTTTTATTAACAAAATAATCAAAATTTAATATAAAACAGCGTGACGTCACACATGGCCGGACATCCCCCCTCCCCCATGTCACAAACTGTCACACTTTCTTAAACCCCCTCCCCCCTCTGGAGCGTGACGTACTTTATGGACGGCCCCTTATCATAAATTTTCCATGGTTTATGCTGAGTAAAACTTAACCTGGTATGAATAAAGATTTCACGCAAGGCATACGGGCAAAAACACTAGAATCGTAAGTATACTTAAACAATAATAAAGAAAAAAGAAATTTAAAATGAAAAATATTTTTAAAAAATCAAAGAGTGTGTGAACAGTGCGCATCTCACTGATAGGACGAAAATCACTGCGTACCAGGCCTGCGTGCTCAGCACACTCCTTTATGGCAGTGAGTGCTGGCTGACCTACGCAAACCAAATAAAGCAGCTCAACAGCTTCCACTTGCGATGCTTGCGTAGGATCCTACACATCAAGTGGCAGAATAAAATCACAAATGTGGAGGTACTCAGGAGGAGTCATATGTTGAGTATGCTGAACCGTTGAGTATGTTGAACCGTTGAGTATGTTGAACCGTTGAGTATGTTGAACCGTTGAGTATGCACTCAATCCTGAGTGAGAGGCGCCTGCGGTGGTTGGGCCATGTCCACAGGATGAGCTTGGAGCAAAATTCCAAGAGCCCTGCTTTAAGGTGAGTTGGCAACTTGTCTGAGGAAAAGAGGTCACCTCTGCCTGCGCTACAAGGACGTCCCCAATGAAAAATATGTCACTAGCACGCATCAACCATAGAAGGTAGGTGGGAGGCCATTGCTGAGGAGCCCACCTTCTGGTCGTCAAAAGTGCGCGAGGGCATTCAAGTTGTGGAAGCCAACCTCACAGCTAGGAGTGAAGAAAGAAGAGCCAGGAGAAAGGGGGAGGGGGAAGAGGAGCAAGAGTCAACGCCATCGTCCCTTGAGGACGGACAGATGCCATATATATATATATACATATATATATATATATACATATATATATATATATATATATATATATATATATATATATATATATATATATATATATATATATATATATATATATATATATATATATATATATATATTCAAATGGACCAAAAATGCAGACAATCATTTTTGTGCGACAAGGTTTCCGTTAGAATAAAGTTATTGAGAAACCGTTCAGCAAGTTCTAGTAAGAAACATGTGTGCTGCATCCTCCTTCCAGACCGTCATCTTCTAAACTAAATGACGCTCATCCCTATGTCCTTGGAAATAAAATAATCTGTGTACACAGCCCGATAAATGTTTAATGCTGGTATCTTGCTGAATGGTGTGTTGTCTTGCAATCATATTTAGATAAAACCAGAGATAGAAGGAGTCGAAACAGTCTTAACTTCATTATTAAAGCAAAATTGTGTAAAAATAAAACGAACACAGCACTTAAAGGCCACGCTAACCGTCCTTTGGTCTGGATAGCTTTGAGGAGATAGCACCACTGCATGCCCCCTTGTACTTCAATCTGGATTCGGAACATTACGTCTCTCTTGAATGAGTCGGAATCGTACATTTTTTCTGAACTCCTATTAAACATAACGTCATTGTAGACAATGCAGCTTTGGTGGCATCATCCATCAGCAATATTAAGTTAAGAATACAGAAAAATCATCTACGAGTATCCATCATCCAACAAGAGTCAGGATACAAATAACGTTCTATCCGATTTCACGTCATTACAAGTCCCATCACAATGAAAGTTAAAGTGACGTCCACCAAAATGCTGGTAGCGATGGAGTAGAGATTTTCTAAAATTGCAAATGCTTCCTTAGATCAAGGATGGACAACTCACAATTATTGTTTCTTTGGTTCTTGGTTTCGACAGTGTTGCTGAGACGTGGAGGTAGGCAAACAATAGTAACCTTTGATGGTCGTAGGGGGTCTTAATGTTTCCATTAAAACTTACTAGGGGCTTGGTAGACCTTGGTGGGTGCCCCATCTCCCTTCCAGTAACCTATAGCAACGTGTTAAAAAAATAACAACTTTAAGATTTGAATCTTAAACATGCAACAGAAATGTATGCTTGTAAAACTAGATAAAGATTAAAGATAAATATAGAGATCAGCTGTTCACTATAACATCTTTTCTTTCATCACCGAAACTTCGATTAATCTCTTCCAGTGTGATCTTTCAACTCTACTTTTCCCTTACCAGCCACCACCCCCCCCCACACCTCGAAATGAATCCCCGAAATAGTTATTGTACGCGCTATGCTATATTGCATTGAATCATATACATCTGGAAAAAAAATTGTCTTGTAAATTTTATTTCCTGTTTTAGTTTTACTTTTATTTTGTTATAATCAGCAAACAAATTTTGATTTGAGCCATAAAAGATAAAACATCTCATAAAAATGCAGGACTTGATTTTAACAATATGGTTTCCTCATAATTAATTTTACTGAAAAATGTGTGTATAGATAAGAGTTTCTGTTATATATATATTTTTTAATCTATGTTATTATATTGCGTTTTAAAACCAACTAATCATTTATCCGATGCAGTGGCAGAAGTCAACATCACACTAACACCAGATCAAGTGGGCGAAGGATTTACAGAATCGCTTGCCGTTACTTGCTCATTTACCCCAACACTTGGAACGCTGGTCCGGCTGACGCTGTCTCGTGCCAACGATTCGTCCGGTGCCTTCAGAGAATTGGCTTCCATCAATGAAATCTCGTCCAGCGCTGACGCTGTGACCCAGACCAATGAAAACTTCACCATCACTGGAAATTACAGCGTGTCTGGCGCATCAAATTTACAGGTTCAATGGGAGAATCCAACTCAAGTTCAAAGGGGGGTTTATATGTGTACAGCGGCCGGACTGGACAACTTAGGCCACGTCTATCAGGAAGACGACGGTAAAACATTAGAAGTGGTCAAGCAAGGGACAAATCAACTTTTAGACAAAATAAAACAGATGGAGGCGATGCTCAAAAGTTTTGAGGTGAAGATGACCGAAATGGAAAACAAAATGTTCGACCTGGCCACAAACGTGAGCCTGCTGTCCATGGAAAATAACGCGAATACGGAGCAACTCGATCACATTAAGTCGATGTTCTTCGTGGATTCGCTGACTTTCAACAATTCCAGATACCTGCTCTCAAGAGACAACTTCGGAAGCGCGAACGTGTCGGCAGAGATCTGCGCCATCTACGGCGGTTACCTCGTGGAGTTTGACGGTCCCGATGAGTTTGCGGCGGTCAAGAGTTTTATTCAAAACTTCACCGACTTCTACTATGTGTACGTCGGTGGCAGTGACCTGAGCCACATTGACCAGTGGACGTACGAGTCCACCGGTCAGAACATGACGTGGTCAAACTGGTATCCGAGCGAACCAGACTCAGACCCCGAGAATGCCCACTGCATAAAAATCTACCAAATCTTCGACTGGGAGATGGTGGACACTGAGTGCTTCAGTCACGATATTCAAAACAGATTTATTTGTGAGGTCCCATTAACGAAAGCCCTTGTAGGCTAAGAAAAAAAAAGGTGACGCTGTAAATAGTTGTGATACTAAATGAGGACTATTGCCAGATATCTCTGTTGATGTTTGATAAATTTTTACAGCCGTCCTCACACACATTAGTAAAATTAAGACAAAACATATTAACATTTTATGTACTTATTAAAACAACTTTAAAAAAAATAAAGGTATTTAAAAAAATTGAAATCTAAATTGTCCAAAAATCTTATTTTAACAGTTATTCTTGAGCCTAGATTAGATAGAAAGCGTAGATGATAAGGATGCATTTCATTCTATTTAGGGTGGCATAGAGCCTGCTGGACTGTCCAAAGCTACCGGTGTCAGACATACTTGACATTTGAACAATTGCAATGGAACATGCTTGAAATAAAATATCATATGTATGTACTTCAAATACTTTGCATTCAAACCATGGTAAACTTTACAGGGAAGTAAATATCCAATGAAAATGTAGACTCTATGTAAATAGCTAGCGCCATACAGAGGAACCGCTCTATAACTTTGTCCTCCTTATCTATTAGGACAGTATTACTGTGCCTAGGGCCTACAAAATTTACAGAGGCCTGCAATCATCTTTTAGCAGCTCACAGAATCCATAAAATAACGTATTGGAAATATAAATGGCGTACTTCACTGTAAAAAACAAAAAACAAAAACAAAGCAGAAATCGAAGGTACAAATTCAACGTTTATAGCTCTAGTCATGTAAGATGCGAAATTTAGCAGTGTCATAGTACCGTATATTCTCGTTCTAAAGCCGACTTTTTTATATACAAAATATTGGGGGAAGAGTTAGGGGGGTAGGCCTACGAGTGGGTCATAGGTGATTTCTGCATGTACATTGAATATCAGTGTTGTTATTGTAGATCATCAAGGTCCTTGTCTACGTTCTTTAAGATTTGACTGCTCTACCAGAAGTATACAATATGTTATTAAGCACATGCACTTACCTTATTTATTCATTTTTGTGAATGTTTTAATAAATTGGTTTAACAATTATGTTTTCAACAACGAAATTTTAATGCACGCGCTTTCGCCACTGTTAAAAAAAATTCACAATGACCGATTTAGCTTGTAGTTTAAAAAAATCTGTACCATTTTGTTTACGCTGTCCTATTATTTTTTGGGGTCGGCTTACGAGCGGGTTACATACTTTTTATACTATTCTCTTCCAAGAGAGTGTGTGTGTGTCGACTTATGAACGAACCGTACGAAAGGGCTATAGCACGAGTATATACGGTTTGTTAAACGTTTAACTTCTGAAGACCTTTACCAATGAAAGTAGTGCCAGTAGTCGTAGTAATAACCTTATGGTGAAAAGAAAATCAGCTTGGGTTATTCCACTGTAGAATAGAATAGGTCCCCACGCCCCCACCAAAAGAAAATGATAATAATAGTTCAATATACCGTACGTTTAATAACAGCTTTTGGGAAATGCAAAAACTTGACTTAAAAAATATATTTACAGAAAAATATGGAGTTTGTATTCTCTTATGTAAAAATATGATATAGCGATATATGTAACAGTTGCTCACTTAATTGGCAGTTTAAGATGATGATTGATGGCCTAGAGTGCCTAGGGCCTACGAAGACTTTAAAACCACCCGGCTTATAATCCTATTAGTCAATTCTTAAAGTTAAAATAATACATAAGGAAATTGCCATAGTTTACTATTATTATTATTATTACTTTTTTTTTAAAATTGTTACTTTTCCCCCTGAAGTTACAGTGTTTTAGACGTTTTTTTCCCAGGATCAGTTCCCTTTCAGTAAATTTTTATGGTTACTCCCCCTGCATTACATTTACAGGATTTTTTAAAGTTCACAATGTCAATTTTCTCACTCCCACTCCCGCTTTTCTCTCTCTTTCTTCCCCTTCTCACTCTATCACTCGGACCGTCTACCGTCTCGTCTAACTTTCATTTTATCAATTATTCATTTCTATAACGTCCCCCCTGGTAAGTGTTACTTACATTTGATCAATAAACTAATAACTAAAGAATTTTAAATACAAAATCTCAAGCATTAGAGTAACTCTAACTGTTGGTTAACTGAAGATAACGAGTTGCCTTCTATAACTTAACCGAGTCACATCTATTATAAATAATTATTTACTCTATAGTTAATTACTTTAACACAACTTTCTGATATGTGATAAGCTCTTATCTAATGAGTTAAATTTTCATTATTCCGTTGTAAATTTTATTTTGTAATTTTATTCGGGTCAGTCAAGTTCCCATTAGCTATATATAATCACTGGGATTAATAAGTCACAGCAAAGATAAGACCTTGGACCAGGCAGTAAAGAGAAAGTTAGTACAAGAAATATTGAGTTATGAACGTGTTGACAAAAATATATTAAGAATGCTTACCACAACATCGCTATTTTTGTTTTTTATGACGTCATTGATTGGACATGGAGGTAAGGAATTATGTTTATAAAATCTCTGGATGTTGATTGCGACAGTGTGTTAGGGAAACATGAAGGGTAAGTTTCATGAAAGTGTTTCACTAGAATTTTAAGCAAATCTTACGCAATACTTAAATGTCATTTGGCAAAATTGTTAATTAAATATCTGTTTAGTTTCAATGATTGTTGCCGAGATAAATACTTTGTAACAAGCACTGCAGGTGTTGTACAGTACTAATATCGTATGCTGGCATGTATCAAACTATACAAAGTACATACGCTGTACTCACGGCGAATGCCAACTTACACTGAGTACTCACCACCAATTTGTGGACCTGGTAAGCTTTGCACTATTTATGGCATATGCCAAAATAAATATTTCACATGTAAAGCTGTTAACTCTGTTGTGTTGCTCAGCTCTATCCATCTGAGTGGTGTCTGACGAGTTAGCAAACCTCTAGTGCATGGTATTTAAAACGGCTATAACTGATTTTTAAAAAACAACAACCTAAATGCTCCAAATAGACTAAGTGTAGAAACCAAGACATACATCTCATCAAATATTTTTTTGTTTTAAGTAATATTTTTGTCACACCAATACAGTGGATCGCATTCAGTCCCCGAAGAAACTAATCAATAATGATAACTGTAAACCTTACATTCATATTTTAAGAGCTGAAAGTTTAAGCATTAAATTTTTTCTTTTATCCATACAGCATCAGAAGTTAACATTACCATCAATCCAGCTGATGTCGACGAGGGACTTACACAATCATTCACATCAATCTGCACATCTTCTCCCACACTGGGAACTCTTGTCACCTTGACCCTGTACCGTGCCAACGACACGTCCAGCATATTCCAAGAATTGGCCTCCATCAATGGATTTTCTACCCAAGCCTCCGCTATACAAACGGCGGAGAACTTCACCGTTGCTGGGAACTTTAACGCCTCTGGTCAATCGAGTTTACAGCTCCAGTGGTCGTATCCCAAGGTAGATCAAAAGGGAGTCTATAAATGCTCAGCGGCTGGACTGGACGCGCTTGGACATAACTTCCTGGAGGAGGACTCTGCGACGCTAACAGTCGGGAGACCAGGTCAAAGCCAAGTCTTTGACAAGTTGAAACAGATGGATGGGCTTCTCAGAAGCTTTGAAGACAAAGTCACCACCCTGGAAAATAAAATATCGAATCTGGAAACAAACTTCACTAAGGAGATAAACTCTGATTTTGAAATGAAGATTTTAAATCTGGAGACAAATGTAACATCGTTGTTGGCGAAGAGTAAAGCGAATACCGAGCAACTGGCTCGTTTAAAGTCGGTGTTTTTCGTGGATTCGATTAGTTTCAATGACACCGAATACTTTCTATCGAGAGACAGTTTTGGAAACGCCAATGTTTCTGCTGAAATCTGCGCCATGTACGGCGGATATCTGGTGGAGTTTGACGACGCCGCGGAATTCGAGGCGGTGACTTCCTTCATGCAAAATTTCACCGGGTTTTTTTACGCCTACGTCGGGGGCGGCGACTCGAGACACGAGAACAACTGGGTGTTTGATCCCACGGGCCGGAATGTGACGTGGACAAAACTGGTACCAGGGGGAACCCAACTCGGGGCCAGGGGCGGACTGTATCAAAATCTACAAGATTTATGACTGGCAAATGTTGGACGCTGGCTGCTACAGACAGGACCCTGAATACAGATTTATATGTGAAGTTCCCTTAGCAACACCGTCAGTCTTGGGATAAATCACAGTAATAATCACTTACAACTACGTCTTCGTTATCGAGTCTGATTTTGATTTTAAATATGTTCAAGTCTTCAGTTCCCAACACATCCCATCTACAATGTTCCCTCTAAAGATCGTTGGTCAATGTGCAAAGTGTAAAAAAATCGTGTTGCAAGGTTGCACAGCATCCATTTTTGTGTGCAATATTTTACAAAATTTGCTGCGCGGTAATTCTAAACTGCTGCGCGGCGTCGGTCAGATATCTGCGTGGCCTCGCTGCCACGCAGCTTAAAGAGAACTTTGCCCTTCTTTACTATCATTATTTGTAAGAGTGAAAGTACATATGTAATTAAAAATTAATGTCAGTTATTATATTTATAATTAAAGAGCAATTTCTGTACTCCTTAGGATTTATCCGAAAATACATATATCCATAGCTTATGATAGTTATTTTAAGGTGTATATGTGTTCAGCTAGTTTCATGACATTATTGTGCATTTTATTACATCGTCTAATCTCAAAAATGGCTTTGATGTTACGCGCGATCTGCTGCATTCAAACCGGCTAATTTAAAACAAATCCTTATGATATCCTGATTAGAAACTAAAAGAGAGGCAAAGTCCATACCATTGCAACTTGCAGACAATGATTTCTCGTTAAGGTAAATGGTTGATGGCGGAAGAACCTAACCTTGAAAGCAAACACAACAAGCAACAACAAAAAATTGATAATCATAAAAAAGGTATAAAGGTTATACAATGTATAACTGCAACACTAGTTGAACTACAGCTCAGCATCTGGAAGACGACACGGGTCAATGATTTTACTTTTCTTTTCTATATAGTCTGCGTGAAGTTAATCCTCCGTGTCGGCGCTAACGGTTTTATGATGGTTAGTGGGGGTGGACCCATGCAGACCGAACGCTGATAGAAGATTAACGAGGGATGGGGGGTCTTTTTGGTTTTGTTATAGTTATAATTATAGGGTATAGGAGTTACAGGACCAGCCGAGACGAGCGGGTCTGACAAACTGGTTGCCGCCCCTTGTCTCGGAGTGTGACAGTTTGGTGACGATATTTAAGCCGGGAGGTACAGTTATTTGACATCACAGCCCAGGTCATAGAGATGGGGTGTCGATGTTGACGTTGTATAGTTTGTGCAGTAGATCAGATGTCTCCATCTAATAACAGAGTAACGTTACAGAACTGTAGCCACCTCCACTGGGGTTACAAAAACTCATTTTTAGATAATCAAGTTTAAATAAGTTTCTTTTTTGTCCATGAGATACCTGCATTATAAATTACTAGGATGTTAAAAAATTGGACCTAGTTATATTTTATTGCATGAATAAATGTATAAAGTTGATTTGGCTAAATTAGATCTTAAAATGGCACAGCTTAGATTGATTTATACAAAAATGTGACTTAAGTGTAGACCACCAGAGGGTGCTGGAAAATTGACAAATAAACCAGGTAACAACATTTAACTAAATTATGCCCACTGTTGATTATTTACACTAAGATTGCAATAATTTAATAATTTTTTTTCAAAGGCAGAAAAAATTGTCGGTCTCATAAAAATAATATAATAATAATAATAATGGGCATGTGTTTCAAAAATATTGTTTCCCACATAATCCATTTTAATTAATACTTAAAAATCTGCACACAATTTCTTTCGTATAGCATTTACATTTATTTATCCCTTCACAATTTTGTAGCGTTCTTTATTTACTCTTTTATTTAAACATTTTGGAGATAATTCGGTATTATGAGAATTGAGCCAGTATTCGTCTTGCTTTGAACTCATTTTATGAAGCCGATCGCCGAAATAAAAAGATATTCGCTAAACCGTTTATTTTCAAACCACACACTCATCCGTGTTTTCGAGTACCAGACTTTAAAAACAAACCCAAGGGGGGAAAAACACAAACGGAACAATAAATTTAATTAAGCGTCGTGCTGAGAAGTTAAGCTTCAGTTTGTCAGCAAGTCCGTTAAGAAGAGATATAAATATGAAGACAGAAACGAGCACAAAGGTGCCTTGGTGTCTTTTAACGTCTCTCCTATCACAATAAAGCGAGCTGCTAATTTCCTCTGAAATTATGCGTGTTGGCGATGACGCGAACCATGGCGAGACGAGACGTGAACGGGAAATTAAAATGGCGTCTTCATTTGGGTTCCTTCCCTCGACGTCACACCCTTCGTTAACATACTCTCGGGCGAAGTTCGTTTCTGCTAGCAGAGGCGCTGCAGATAATTTGTAGAGTTTTCCCTGTATAATAGAACAGTTATTTTATATTATCATGTCTGATAAAATTGTAACTAGCCTAGAAATAACAATAAAAAATTACTCATTAAAATCCAAGACACATATTTTTCACCATATCATATATATATTATTAGTAGTGAACTACAAAAAATGGCCTGATTGCTATCGTTATATGGTGAACAATTTCGATATCATCTCAGAATTGCGCATTATTCCATTCACTTAACTACAGACAGCATTGTAAATAAATATTAATGACATAACTGATTTCTTTTAACTGAGGCCTCCTCTCTTTCTACGTTTCTAGTTTTCTGTGGCTCGCCAAAGTCTCGAGCACGTCGAGGATCTCTCAGTCCTCATTGCGGTTGACACGCCCCTGCCTTCTGAGCCGTACTGAAAGGGGGAAAAACTTCCCAAACCCACGCTAATTTACCATTTGCATTTCACGGTTTTCTAGTCAGTTAGTTAACTCCCATGGCGAACTCTAAATATTTTTCGTGAGAATTTTTCTCTTCTTGTTAGTTAGCCCGACCTCCAGGTGGCGCTGTACTGCGAGGCTTTGAGTAATTTCGAACTTCGCTCGGATTTGTGACAGGAAGTTGATGAAAGAAAGATTTACGGGGAAATAACTCTGAAACATCTTTAAAAATTTGAACTTCTCCACGTTCAATTGATTTGATTGTGGAAGAGAGATTTTTGAAAATAAAATAAAATAAAAGAGAATATAACCTAATCATAATTTCCAAAATTATTGGAATGGTGGACAAAAAGAATTAATGTATTTCCTGCAGCTCACTAGCTCCACCCAAGTCTGATATTTTGAGACACACGTGATCTACTAGAAGGTCTGTATTTTTAAGTCGCACTCAGTATACTAATCTTCTCACCGTGGTTTGAATATCACGTTTGTGTTGATACACTAAATAAAAACAACCCGTAAAAACAAAGTTTTTGACTTTAAATCCATTATATCTAAGATATAACTAAAAGTATTGATTATGTTCAATATAAATCGCACCACGCGACACACTAGCGTAAAAATGTACAGACTGAACGTGACTGAACTCACCCTTTGCTGTAAAACACGGGGATATGGTCATCGATGGCTGGAGTGAACTCCATTGACACGTGGAGGTTACCTATAGCAGACGACTACACATGCTATATAGAGATAAACTAAAAATTCATTAATTTAATTACGGTACATTCGATCGATCTGAAATTTTTATACAATGCATTGTTGGATGACAGAAGTCTATGTGCAAAATTTCAGCTCGGTAGGATCATGGCAAGAGGGTCATGTTTGACTTTTGTTTTTCCGCGGATTCGAGGACGGGCTGGACCACGACAAGACGGTGAAGTTAATATAAGGGATTTAAAAAGTGATGCATTGTATTTCTTCACAATTCTGAAGAGTGATCCAGACACAAATAAATATTACTTTTCTTAAATAGTTTTTATTTTTAATGAAAAAAAAAGAAGTAGATAAACTACAACAAATTCAAATAAAAAGAGCTGCCAGATTCATTACTGGAGAACATTCAAAACATACAAGAATAACACCGTTAATTAAATCATTAAACCTTGAAACCCTAGAGGATACAAGAACCAAGAGCAAAGTAGTAATCATACATAAAGCAATTAATTCTAATTTAGAAATGCAACACAAAGATAACTTAATACAACCCTCAAATAGACATAAGGATAAAATCACCTTTCTTATTCTGTATGCAAGAACAAACACATACACATTTTCGTTCTTCCCGTCCGGAATTCGGGCGTGGAATGGGTTGCATGAAGAAACCAGGAAAACCAACACTTTATCAACATTTAAATCTCTAATAAAAATGCAGGACTAAACACGAACCACAGATAAGCGTAGGACGCAATAATCTTCTGTATAGAAGGAGCGTCTGTAAACAGATAAGATGAGATAAGATAAGATCTTATGGTCTTTTTTGTTAAGAAAAGACCCAACTTATTATCGTTGTAGTCCTTATTGGTTTACAATGATGAATCTTGAAGTTTAAAAAAAACAAGCTCAGGTCCTCTATAAGTAGTTTAAAATTGAAGCTCTCCAATGCCGTGAGTAGACACTCTATTAAACCTTATATCTCGATGTTTTATCAGGAACTTGCATACCCGTTTGTGCCTTGCAAAGATTTCCGAAGAAAGAAAATTCAAGGAAACTCGTTTAGATGACGGTTAATTTACATAATGTCATCTGTATAAATATATTGTTAAAATTAATGTATGTCTGATTGTCCTTTAAGGCTTAACAAAATTTCCCAAAAACAGATTTCTTAGTTGGGTTTGGATCCACGAAATAAAGCGGGCTCAAGGCTTAATCTGGGCAATATGTTAAGTTTAAAACAACTGTTATGTTCAAACTGGATAATAATGGATAGATTTGTTATTATAATATTATACACCACGATTGGTCAAGATCCATCCGTTTTCCCAGTAGCTAACGATTAAACAATTTTAATATGACTTACATAAGAAAAAATTACATTAAGGGCCCACGGGCCCAATCGGAGCCAGATTTGAATTTTGAAATACCTGTTCATTTCAATCTGAATCATATTACGTATGTTTGTCATTGTTTTTTAAGATCAAATCAACTTTAAGTTTAATCAAAACTCTAATTTTTATTGATATTTATTGTGATCGATTGTGGGATTTAATGTGAGATATAAAATTTGATCAACTAACACAAACGGTCTGAATGACAACTTTGTTTGTGACTAAAAAATTATTTTCTGATTTTCATGCGAGATTCTACATTCCTCACTGCAGCTGGGCCTCATCTTTTTAAAAATATGTTTTTTTATATAGAATATATGATACAATGACATTGGGTTGGACATAACAACACTAAATGGTCATCAACAAAGTTTCTTTCAATTTTTAAAAATAATGTGCTGATACCTCAACGTGGACCTTTTTATAATAAAATAAATATCGATCTTTGGTGACTAGTTAAGCTAGCGACTGTTTAATTGAATACATAGAGCCATAGATGAACATATTACAGTTAGATAGATATAGATCGATGGATTGATGGATAGTTTGGTGGGCGATGGATAGATGGATATCAGCAGCTTTTCTTCATAGATCCTACAAAGACGCTAACTTGGGTAAAATGTGTTGATAGAAATAATCTCCATGAAATTACCATGAAATCAGTAGCAACGACATAAATAGCCATGAAATCAGTAGCCACGACATAAATAACCATGAAATCAGCAGCCATGAAATAAATAGCCATGAAATCAGTAGCCACGACATAAATAACCATGAAATCAGCAGCCATGAAATAAATAGCCATGAAATCAGTAGCCACGACATAAATAACCATGAAATCAGTAGCCACGACATAAATAGCCATAAAATCAGTAGCCACGACATAAATAACCATGAAATCAGTAGCCACTACATATATAGCCATGTGCTCCCCACAAGACCGAGTCAAATTTGACATTCTTATTTCGTAATAAGAATAAAAATCTTGCAAAGTCATAATGCGATATTTTTAAAACTGAAATTTGGTGGCTGATAACTATGGTGTGTAGTTAGGGTTGTCATCTGTCCCAATATATCGGGACCGTCACCGTTATGGACCTTCTTGTTCCCGACAAGACCCAATTCTGTCCCAGCTTTCAAAATCTGTTACGAGCTTGGCTCAAGTACTGAAGTATCTGCAAGCAGACTTGCATGGAGTTTAAAGGATACGTACAATTTTAAATGGGGAAAAAGACTTGCTGAAAAGTTTAAATCTTTCCGAAAAATATGGTGTACCAATAGTTTTAACTACTTCTGCCACAACAAGTTACATGCAATTATTTGTATTCTAAAAAAAGATAATATTTCACTTCATATGAACACCACCATCACAGAGTATAAAAACGAAGTACCAGCTAGATATGATAACCGTAGGTGTAAGTGGAAGGAAGAAAGTATGCTACTGGTTTTGAGAGTTGGTGGGGGTTCGTTTAAGCAATTCCCAACAAAGTCCAAAACCCTTCCAGCGAATCTCTCAATGCGCTGCCGTTGTTAGGGAGGACAAGTCACTAAGACAACAGCGTACACAGCGTCTAGTTTCAATGTGTACGACGTACATCCCAACACCGACCCACCCCCAGCCCCGGCAATGGGACGATCGCATGACGTGAACAGGAAGCCAGTACGGCCGCTACCAGAAATAAAAGGGGTGTCAGGTATCCAGCGGCCCTCACCTGATTCAACAAAACCTGCTCATATCCCATGACTAATAATAGCGCCGAGGCGATTGAGCTCCTTTTCATCATCCCAGCCACACTGAGTTATCATTACCAGATAATGTTTGTATTTACATGCATACACTTTGGGAACGCAAGGGTTAAGGGAAAGCATTAGAATCATTATGATTGTGTGGACGTTAAGGTGCCAAAGGCTTAATTAAAACAACGGATTCCAAATAAATATATTCTCGTGTCTATACAAGTGTATCTCAGCCTCAAAGTCTGATACAGATTAAATTTTGAGAGGGGCTTACGCAGCAAAATGAAATCATAGTACGGCTGTTAACGATTAATTAATCGTTAATGTTGATTACAGCAAAAAATTGAAATTTATGGTGTCATAAGTACATTTATTAAATTACTTGTCGAAAATCCAAATAACACTGGAATGTCTTCTTTATATGACATCTTTTAACCAATAACGCAAACAGACAAGTGTATTGACATTATTCGGTTCAAGTGATGAGCGGGTCTTAATGACAATATAACCAGCCGAGCTGAACAATCGTTCGCATACCTTACGATTGTCCCAGCTGAAGTTTCTGTAGGGGATGTTATTATATTGGTTTGCAGGTGATATGTAAGCGAAGTGTTAGAATCATGGTAGCAATGTTCCCTTTAAGCAGCGCAGCTGCGCAGATATTGGACCGAAGCCACGCAGGAATTAGAATCACCGCGCAGCAACTTTTAAAAAATATTGCACAAAAAATGGACGTTGTGCAACTTTGCACACGAGTTGTTGTTTTTTTTACTTTGTACACGGACCATCGAAGCTTAGACTTAGATGTAACATTGCATGGTAGGCAAACGATTTCTTTCAATGGACACAATAATCTTTATCGACATTTTGAACATTCACGTCAGTCAATAGTTTAAAACCAAAATGTTGGTGTAATCGTCCGAAATTAGTTTATATTTATCTGCCGAAATATTTTACTTTTTGAATTTCAGTACATTTATAAGTGGTGGGTCGATTAATCGTTAATTTTTTTTAATTTAAAAAAAATTTAACGATTAATCGATAAATTAATAGTTAATTTCCACAGCCCTAAATTATTTAAAATATATTTTTAACAACCCATTAATGTAATATTAAAAAAGGATTATTTACACTTAACTAACTAATAGAAAATATGAAAGTGTAAATACAAATTTAAAATATAATCAGCATTTATTAGTATTGCCATATGGGAACTATTTATATAATTGTCTTGTTTTTTTTTCATCATTACTCGACAGAAAGAAACAATAAGTGCTTTGTTTCCCTGTTGTGAATAAGGTTCCCGACAACATACAATCAACATTTTTAATAAGAACCTGTAAGAATCTATTTTACTTTATCTTATTGGTATCTCATAATTACATAAATCATTTGCAAATGATCTTAATCTAAAAATTGTTGATGCTTTTCATTCCATTGAGATCTAATTTTTACAATATTTACTTATATCATTCAAAATAGTTGAAAAGGTTTTCGCCTCACGAACTTAAAAGGATTATATATTTTTACAATATTTACTTATATCATTCAAAATAGTTGAAAAGGTTTTCGCCTCACGAACTTAAAAGGATTATATATTTATTTAAATCTTGACATTACAGTGTAACTGTAACCCGTTCATCTCGAGCTCGGTTTAACCCAAACAAGATCAAAGTGACGTTTTTGAAAGGAACTGCCAAAGACGACAAAGTCTCTCTTTGTCTTAACATATCGTCATCGGTTATAACGACTTGTTTACGTCGCTTAACCTTAATATATATCTCCAGCACACACACAAAAAAGGAACATTTTCCATTCAACGTCGGTTATCTCGATGATCCATGACCAAACCCGTTTTTAAAAAGACTATCTTGTCATAAAATTGTGTTATTTTTTTAAACGTTCAAATGAAGTAGAAATCTTGACCTACAATTATGTCCTACATTTTTTAAATAAAAATTTCAGTCAATCCTAAGTGTAACCCTAAGTTAACTTGTTGAAAAGAAATTACAACTTACTTTTGTTATATTAATGAATTAATGTCGTACTTCTTCGTAAACAGATCACACCCAATTTTAATGGATGAAATCCAGGACGTCACAATATAGTCAGTTATTATGTCTATTGACTATCGTTCATTAAACCTCATTATGGTATTACTACTACTACTAATAGATGCTAAATGTTCATTTATACAAGAAGGTCGTGTGCAAAAAATATTTAAACATTGGTCAGGAAAAAGCTTTTAAATTAATTAATCATGAGCCACGGTTGAAGGTTGAAAAGTTGTCCATGATTTTCATTGGTATTTTTGATTACTAGGACGCTCATGATTTCAAGGGCATGTTAATATTTACGCCAAAATGGTTTTCGTTTTTCTGGATCATCAGTAATCAGAATCAAGGCGCCTTTTAGGAACCCCCAAGGCCCGCGACTGAACCAGACTCCACTGTATTATGAAAGGTCCAAAAAACACAAGTAATATATTGAACTATGATGTCAAGTAGCATACTTTTGTTCTGCGTCATGCTGATTGGTCCACGTGGGATGGATTAGAACGAGGCTGACTAGCACAAGGTAAACAAGTCAATTTTTGCGGGTACTTGTATCACTCCCAGAGCTAAACGAGAGCTGCACCCTGACCTGACGTCACGCCAAGATGCCGGGACGTGGCCAGTCGTATATTTCTTGGAAAGTGTCCGAATCATGACAGGTAAATTGGGGCATAATCCTGATAATGAGAATGTGCAGCAGTCATAAGGTTCCACAAATTGATGTATTCCAGATTGGATGAAACCCCCAATTCATCAGTTACTTTTTCAGCCAAGTTGGAGAGATAGCCCAATATAACTATGAACATTTAAAAAAAAATTTTTTGTGTGGATAGTTTTAGTGGACAAAAGGTTACAATTCAATTGAAATTGACTTAGCAGTCTTAGTATTGTATGTGCATATAAAAATATGGCTAAGATTAAACCCAGAAGGTAAATCTAATAACTTGAATCTATTTAAAGCAAAAAGCACAACTGTTTAAATAAGCATAGAAACATTGGAAGGAGCTATTAATATTACACAATAGATAGATATATATTATTCTCCAATGTTACAAAGTTCCCCATGACGCAATTTGCCGACGCTTTTTAAACGTCGTGGGCGGCATAATTATATGTGGCCAAGAATATAGTAACATGAATAAATACATGGCTATTACTATTTCAAAGTAATGTTACTGACAGTATTAGGGGCCATTAAGATAACAAATTAGCCATGTCCAGGAGCTAAGCCGCTAAAAGGCACAGCGATATGATCTGGTGTCCCATGACAATCCCATTTAGCCCATTACACACTATTATCATTTCAAATCCTGCCCCAATCGCTCTCCACTCTGTTACGCGATAGAAAAGAAATCTAAACCAATAAAACCCCAAGAAAAATTGTCTCAGTGGTGTCAGAGGTCAACTGCCTCGCTTCCTCCCCACGTGCAACAACAAGCGCGTGAGAAGAAAGCATGTTAATCAAGGCGAGCCGAGTTGTTTGGACGTAGCAGGATTTGACGCAGGGGCTCCGGTCCCAGAGGGATGCCGGGATGAGGGAACTCTCGAGCTCGAGCTTACTCTCAAAACATGCGCCATGACACCGTCGTGTTGACATTCTAAACCGCAAACCAATCATTCGCCAGCAACCGGTTTATGATCTGGGATCGACGTCTCTCTTGCTTACACACCCCCGCCCCCACTCTCAACCCCACTTGGGTTCGGGGTAGTAACCTGCATACGCATGATATTTTAGTAAATAAACAATAAACCGTGTTGTGACGAAGCGAGTATTGTAGATTAAAAAGATGGAAGTTGGTGGAAATATTTACAATGATTTGAAGTGGTGTTTAGTTATACTGCATTACACAAACTGATCAATATATTTTCAGTGGTTTGAAGTAGTTAGTTATACTGCATAACACAAACAGGTCAATATCTGGCTTGGGCGTCATCTTCGTTGTGTCACACAATAAACTCCAAGGGCAGACAGCGCGATATGATGTAGAAAAGAAGTTTTTAATTTCAAGCAAAGCGTTCAAAAGAGAAAGGAAAACAAAGAGTTGGAAACTCCATCGAATGTGATAGATGATTAAGTGGTGTATCAGTGATAAAGCTTTGATTCGTAACAACAAAACAAATGACTTTAAAAAAAATTAATGCTTTTATCAGAAAATATCACGTTTTTTTGTCTTTCGTTTTTGCACAAACTACAGTTTCACAGAAAAGTATATAAAAAAATTATCTTTACGGGAATTGAACCCGCCCAAACCCAAAGAAATATTTAGGCAGCGTTCTTCGAATAAACTTTGACGTTTGTCCAGTGATTAATTACTTTTATTTAATTTTTAATTAAGAAAACATTGGCTTCAAATGTCCACGAAAACGATTTTTTTAATAACGCACGGAAGCAGACTGTTCAAGGGTTGATGTACAGATCGATTTCATGAAGTATAAAGTCTTCTTTGGACAGCTTTATACTTGATATACCACTTTAATCAAATATTTAATAAAACTACACCGTCCCATTCACATTTTTATAAATAATTTAAAAATAAACGTATATATATATATTTGTTATCAACTTCCTTTGTCCGACATCATTTTTGTGTCCAGCCTAAGGTTGCCACTTACGGAATATTCTAAAAGTTAGGCCACGTAAAATTAAGCGCTAATTGTCCCCCATTTAACGCCGTTTGCTTCATAAGTAGACATCTCAGCGGATCTAACAACGCAATGATGCCATCCCCCTTGATAGAAGTGCGTCCTTAGAGACGGCCTGCCATATTGCCACAGCGCTATCAAGGAATGGCCATTGAGGCCAGTACTTGCGCTCAGTGGCCACACGAGACTGCAAGGCTCGTCTATAAATACAGCTGGCTAGTTGAGAATTGACCCCTTCCCGGATCACGAGAAATTAAATTACAAAAAATATTTAACAATGAAAAACTATTACAAGGAAATAAAAATAAATCTTTGAAATAATTAAGCGCGTTTAACAGAAGTCACCATATCTTTCCGCAGTCAATATTTGTAAAAATCGCAGTAAACGACTGTTCCGTGTAGAACTTAGGTAGCCTCAAGTTCTACCATCCAAAAATCTTATGGTCCCTCCCTTGATGCTATCTTAATGACGTCAAATCAAAGAGCCCGCGCTGCCGTGAACCTCTCCCACGGGAGCAATCAGAATTCTCCGCGCTATTAGCTAAGTCGTCCAGCCATAAGTCCTGTCCATCAAGCTAGACGCTGCCGGACCGAAAGAGCCAGAGATGACTGTATCTCTGTTAGTTTATTGCATTTCAAGGGACCGAGAATTTTTCAAAACTTCCAAAAGTCGCCACTCGGTACGAAGCGGGGCTGCCGTGAGTTATTTGCCCTTGGTTAACAGGTCGTATCCACGACTGGCTGGCGTCAAGATGCCCCCAGGTCGTGCTAACCTCACACATTATTATTTCCCAACCTTTGCCTGAAAGCTCAGACTGTGTGATGGCTGGTTGGCTTCTCAACATGAAACCACGCGAGCTCAAGTGACGTAAAAGGTAATATTTCAGCCCATGAAAAATAACATTCTATCATGGTTTTATAGTTATATTGAAAAAAAATAATTAAAACATGCTTAAATTAAAGAAGGCTGTTTGTTAATTTTTTCCAGTTTTTTTTAAAAGACTTTTTGCATTATTTAATTAAACATGTGTATTTCATGACAATTTTTCATTTTTAAGGCAATTTCCCATGGGAAAAATTGCGTTTATATATTTTAAATGTCTGTGCTGTCTGTTCGAGCTTGCACAAGCAACTGCTGAACCATACCAGATAGAGATAAGGGTTTCAGGTCTTTTGAAAATATATTAAGGAGGTCCCAAGGATGTGCAAGGGCCCAAAAAATTACTGAAAAGGTTTACTAGATCTGGGAAATAAAATAAAAAAAACCCGAAAAAATATCAGTATTTTGTCAATTTCTCGTCAACCAAAACATATATCAGGCTGAAACAATCGTCAAACAATAGCTAATAATATTTTGAACAATGTTGGGGAATTTTTTGAAAAATCACCTTTCTTTCCGCTCCAGTCATTTTAGCAGTAATTTGTAAATAGCAACTACGTTGTTTACACTGAGATTTGTTCTTTTGAAATGAATTTTAATGTAATATATAGAACTAGATTGTTCCGGGGCGCCGTGGCGCCTTCGGCGCCCACTTCTTTTAGGGCGCCTACGGCGCCCACCTTATTCATAAGCAAAAATTAAACTTGCTGAAATGTTCACAAAGTATTTTTATAGGGGCCGTCCATAAAGTACGCCACTTTTTTTGTCAAAACCCCAAGTAACTTATCCTTGTTTGATAAATACGAAATATTAAACTTCCTGAAATGTACACAAAGTATTTTATAATTATAAATCATCAAATCCTATTTTTACATCGTTCCCTTTTTCCAAAATTAAGATATAAGCTAAAGCAATGACGTCATATAATATATTTTTTACAGCGCGTCTTTAATTTGTAATTAATTTGCACACCTTTTGATGCACACCTTGTGTTAAATATAAGATCAACCAATGACGTCATATTAAATATTTTTACAGCGCTAATCACCACACGATTTTTTAAAACTGCTATAGACTGTTGTACATCATCAGCGTTCCACATCCAATGAGTGACTTGGGCTTTTATATTATATATGATAGTTAATGGGGTTTTTCCTCTTTGTGAATGCTTATGTTAGACTGTTTCGAGGCGCGCATTATATTGACACATTCTTGGTGTAACGTAGCGCGAGGGGATATGACGTCATAGAGAAAATATGCGATTGTGAGCAATTGATTGCAACTGTTTAGTTTAGTTTCAGAATTATTGATTTGAAATGATTTTTAATGTAATCTAGAATGATTTCCCTTGAATAAAAAAAATCGGAAATTCGTTGTTGGAAATTGTGTTTAAGAACTCATTCGAGTTTTTATTACTTGTTTATTTCTTCAAAGCCTTTGTAACTTTTGTTTGAATAAGCTGTTTTCAATGAGTGATGTAGTTTGAATTTGTTTCTTTTGCTTTGATACTCAGTTGACAATTTTCTGAGTGGAAAGACATGCTTCAATTATTTTCACATTTTTGTATTTCATGAAAGTCTTTTTTTTTATTTTTTCATTTTAATTTTTTTTAAATAGATCACAAGAAAGGGTTTGCCAAGATTTCTTTGAAATATATAGCATTTAAAATTTCTTGAAACCTTTGGTAGGTGGGAAACTGGCCTCTGAGGATGGAAATACAGAAAAACGAAACTTTTGACTTTAGTCATTGCGCAATTTTAATGGAGAGCATTTTGGTTGAAAAAAATCACCCCATCGAAATCTTAAGTTGTCTTCAATCTGCAGTGTTGAAAAGATGATGCATAGAAAACTTTAAGTTTCTAAGCTGGTCATAACTATAAATGACGTTTAACGTAGTAATATTAGTCTGATGTTTCACTTTTCCTATGGAAAAAATTCAATGATTGAAGAGCACAATAAAATTACTGAATCAAATTTGGTATACATGACTAGGACTATATATTTCTTTTTTGCAAACGTCTAAAACATCTAAACTCAAAAGTCTAAAACAGCTAAACTCAAAAGTCTGAAATATCTAAACTCAAAAGTTTAAAACATCTGAACTCAAAAGTCTAAAAATCTAAACTCAAAAGTCTAAAACATCTAAACTCAAAAGTCTGAAACATCTAAACTCAAGGCGATTGACGACAACAAGGGCAAGATTGATGACCAGCAGTTATCTGGAACTCGCCACTGCACGGTGGGGCACTCTGGAGAGATCTCACGCCCCCAGAAGTGAGCCAGCGCCCTGTGTGTTTAAGAGTGTGACCATCTACCTTCGTGCCATCGGTAGTCGCTGGAGACTTGCTGAAGGGTGAAATGATGGATGGGAGTTTGATTCAGCAGAGTGGCGGGCCCTGACCACTCGGAGTGACTCCCCTTGATAGCGTTTCTATGATATTAACGGCCCACTCCAATGGCCAGGGTATGTTGGGGTACAGTAGAATGTTCTTGAAATAAAATTTTAAGGAAAATTGAAAAAAAAACATCCATAATTTTATTTAAAAATATGACATGACGTCTGGCAATGGCTTAAAAAGATATTAATTCTATATTACATGTTACTAATAATAAACGTATAAATGTTCGGTTTTTTTAAAATTCATTCATGAAATTCCAAACCCAGCTCTCTGAGCCCAGGAGTTCAGAATGTAGAATATCTTCGGACCTGGTCGAGCTACACACGAGGTTGGCTCCAAGGTCTGCCAGCCACATACCAGCATGGTACGTGCACTAATGAGACTGATATCTGTTCAAACAAGGCAGCCCATCGTAAATGATGACGCTGATAATACATTCAGCGCGGATGCAGCAGCGAATGATAATAAGCTTGATGATGATGAATTGGACCCGTGTAGACTTTACAGCCACGGGTTCAGTCGAGTGATCATCGAAAATCGGTTCCCTAAGGAACTGAAGGACGACGTGTAGCGTTGTAATTTTTGGTTGGAAATAATGTCTCGTTTGGACACCAGCCCTCGCTCACCCCTCCACACCACAGCTTGTCTTAGTTAATTTGATCAGCTTTAAACTTTCTGTTGAACTTCACATAGCCAATGATTAAGATTCTTCTTATTGTCGTGTTATTAACTTGTAATCTGGTTAAAATTAGAGCTTTCTGCTGACACTGTGTTATCTAGTTTAATCCAAATTTTCAGGTTATTCTTTATTTAGAAGTCGGCACTCATTTACTTTCACTCATCTCAATCGTCTCTCGACTTCTCTTTAATAACTTCTAAACATTTTACTCTTAATACAATTCAGTTAAATTTAAATGAAAATGGAATATGTTTGAAATTGAATTGTTATACGGATATAGCTTATAAAAAGTTCGACAAATGAAACAAGGCAACTAAAAATCAAACAATATTAATAACATCGGCTATTATTATGTGACTTATTCTAAGGAAGTTATTTGTGCGACAAGCAATTTTGTTTACTACTTTAGTTTCCACTTTGATTACAGCGGGCTGTATATCTGAAACCTATCTTCAGATATTACTTGGCTCCATAAAGCAGAGTTGGCCTTATAGTATAATAACGTCTAGCATCGACTTCAAGTTCAAGATTAAAGATCTAAAGGATAACATTGGTCGTTGATAATCACGCGAGTCCGTCTACTTGAATGGGAACATGTTGCATGCCTCACTGAGAAAACGCCCAGTCTGAAATGACTAAACTTTTCTACCTTCCATACCACGATGTTCGTCTCAGTCAGTAGAGAAAGTCGTTGGTAGCCATTTTTCAGTCAATATAGAAAGTCTGTTGGTAGCCCTTGTTCAGTGAATAGAGAAAGTCAATGGTAGACATTGGCCAGTCAATATAGAAAGTCGTTGGTAGCCATTGGCCAGGCAATATAGAAAGTCGTTGGTAGCCATTGGCCAGACAATATAGAAAGTCGTTGGTAGCCATTGGCCAGTCAGTACAGAAAGTCATTGGTAGACATTGGCCAATCAATATAGAAAGTCGTTGGTAGCCCTTGTTCAGTCAATATAGAAAGTCGCTGGTCGTCATTGGCCAGTCAGTAGAGACAGTCGTTGGTAGTCATTGGCCAAAGAAGGTATGTGTTCAAGACATAGAGATTATGAGAGCGTGAAATACTCCCTCCAACATAGAGTGATAAATTGTCTGGAGTTCCACAGGACTGGCCATGTTGTCTGCACTACAGACCGATGCTTTCAGAAACTAATAGATTCGAAGTAAAATCGCCCCAAAACGGATGTTGAACTGTGTAACCTCTGTGGGATCCAAGCCAATCAGAAGACGGTGCATGTCACGTGATGGCTGTCTATGACCTAGGATCCAACGCGTTCTTAGATTGACTTTCAGATAAAGATATGTACATGGGAGGGTGAGTGTTATAGTGAGCTTTAAACTTGACAGGCAAATGTATGTAAAACATTTTATTTTTAATTTCACACCTCTCTAGACAAACTTATTTTACTGCTCTAGAAATTTTTTTTAGCATTGTCAGATGATTTCGTCGACCTCACATCCATTGTAAATATCATGCGCAGGATATCGCAACGCATGCAGTTATCAGCGACATGATTTCGTATTCTTGCAACATTTTCCTTTATCAAGTTTTCCCCCCTGCCCTTCTCCTGTTGTATGAGTTCCTGCGCGTGTAAAGAAGATACGTCAACGGGCGCTTTAGATAAGGCGCCCCGTTTCTCATATTAATTAGCACCCTGCCTACCCGGGTGGAAACGAAATTCCTTATCGATAATTAAAGTGGCTTACATTCCCCCGGCGCGAGCAACTTTTCAAAGTGTGGCAGGGTTTCCCCCCTTGGAAATGATAGGCACAAGAAAGAGGCCGATAGGCGGCGCTGTCCGCGCAACTATATATCACCGTTTCCAATTGGGGGAAATTTATTAGTAACAAGACAAGATGTAGAAATATTATATTTTGGTTCTTTAAAAAAAAAGTCCTGGTAATGATAATAATAATAAAAAAATAACTTTAAAAGACAAAGGATGAAAAAAAAAGCTCGCGGCTCAGTTTTATTTTCATGCGGTAAAATGTAGTTTTAGATTTATTTTAAAAAAGGTTTCTTCTCTTTGTTAGATTTTGGCTTTAATTATGATGTAACACATGGACATATTTTACTTAACTCGCTGGGTTAATGTTAACAAAATACAATTTTTTAGGACGGTACTTGAATAACCAGTGCTATCAGTTGGTAAGGTAACATCGTATTTATTTCTATTCGAATTGTAATAATGAGCATCAATCAATCAATCAATCAATCAATCACTCACTCAATCAATCAATCAATCAATCAATCAATCAATCAATCAATCACATAAGGACACCTATACTTTTTTCTTCAAGAGATATTTCTTCTATGTCGTGGAATAAGTAAAATCTAGATACGATTAATTTTGAGACCACTTGAAAAAAACCGAGTACAGCATTTCAGCTATTGTAATTTTAGCAATCTCTTGTCATTGTGTTGAAGACTAGAGACAAAACACACAGTGACTTTAATGAATGAATGCCCTGGTCAAATATAAACACGTCGGGTGTTTTATTTTTTCACCATCTGGTGGTAAATCTCCAACTCTCTAGCCAAAATAACAAACAGCATGAGGTCGCCCTAGACATCTACTCCGACCCCCGACCCATGTCTGCCCTCTACCCGTCACCCTACCCACTGTCTTCACCATGCGGGTGTCTGATCTTTTCGATGGGTCATCCCAGGCAACAAGCTTTAAAACTATCATGTGTGTATGTGTGTGTGTATGTGTGGGTGCCACACGAATGTACGCGAAGAAGTTTTTTCCCTCGTCACTCATTTAGAGCGGGGTGGGGGTCATAAAACAACAAAGGAAACGTTGATGGGGTGGGGGGCTCGGCACCAACTTACTCCCTAATCCTAGCTGGTTAGCACACTTCCCTGTCTACCGCACGCTGGGGCGGCTGTATACGGAGAAATGAAGACGCCGTGATAAGAGTGTTTGTGTGGGTGGGCAGCACGCGGGTTGTTTACGGTACTTAATAGCAAGGAATCAAGAACTCAACAATACAGGTCCCGTGGGCTGAGGCTGTCGTTCAGATCTCATCTTACAACTGTCAACAGATGGATTAAAACCTGTTTTCTTTTCAAACAAAACCATTACAATAATTTGATTACAGGCATTGAGTCGTATAAATAACACGTTTCCTTTTGAAAACTTGAACTTCACGTTTGAAATAAAACAAACCCGTAAAAACAAAGTTGTTAACTATAAATCCCTTATATATGAGACATAACTAAAAGTATTGATTGTGTTCAAACGCCACAAACATTTACAGACTGAATCTGTCTTAACTTCCCTTTGCTTTATAACCCCTGGGGGCGGGTGGGAGAGGGGAAAGGTCTGGTCACCGATCGCTGGACCGAGCTCAGCGTGACACGTAAAATGTAAACAAAAGCACGCCGGTACACCTGGTTAAAACACGAGATGTGTTCACCGATGGCTGGCGTGAAGTCAAGTGACCCGTAAAATGTAAACAATAGCGACTTCTACATATAGTTTTATATAGATAAACTAAAAATGCATTAATTTAATTACGGTACGTTCGATCGATCTGAAATTTTGATACGATGCATTGTGACGCGGGTTCTTGTGCCAAATTTCAGCTCGATGGCTTTACGGGAAGTGGGTCATTTTTTACTTTTGTTTTTCCGCCCGCCCATGAGACGGCGGTGAAGTTAATATAAGGGATTTAAATAAAAACAACCACGTAAAAACAAAGTTTTTGACTATAAATCCCTTATATATGAGACAGAACTTAAAGTATTGATTATGTTCCAACGCGACAAACATTTAAAGCCTGAAACTGAGTCAATTCCACATGGTTCAAGCACGAGATGTGTTCACCGCTGGCTGGCGTGAAGTCAAGTGACCCGTAAAATGTAAACAATAGCGACTGCTACATATAGTTTTATATAGACAAACTAAAAATGCATTACATTAAATAAGGTACGTTCGATCGATCTGAAATTTTGATACGATGCATTGTTATGTGACACAAGTATATGTGCCAAATTTCAGCTCGATGGCATCACGGGAAGTGGGACATTTTTGACGTTGGTTTTTCCGCCACCCCGACGACGAACGACAGAGAGAGACGGCGGTGAAGTTAATATAAGGGATTTAATAAAACAAACCCGAAAAACAATTTTTTTTTGACTATAAATCCCTTATATATGAGACATAGCACAAAGTATTGATTATTTTCAAACGCGACAAACATTTACAGACTGAATCTGTCTTAACTTCCCTTTGCTTTATAACCCCTGGGGGCGGGTGGGAGAGGGGAAAGGTCTGGTTACCAATCGCTTGACCGAGCTCAGCGTGACACTTAAAATGTAAACAAAAGCACGCCGGTACTTCTGGTTAAAACACGAGATGTGTTCACCGATGGCTGGCGTGAAGTCAAGTGACCCGTAAAATGTAAACAATAACCACTTCTTTATATAGATATACTAAAAATGAATTAATTTAATTACGGTACGTTCGATCGATCTGAAATTTTGATATGATGCATTGCTAGGTGACATGGGTCCATGTGCCAAACTTCAGCTCGATGGCATCATAGGAAGTGGGTCGTTTTTGACTTTTGTTTTTCCGCCCGCACGACGACGAACGACAGAGATAGAAGGCGGTGAAGTTAATATAAGGGATTTAATAAAACAAACCCGTAAAAACAAAGTTATTGACTATAAATCCCTTATATATGAGACATAACTAAAAGTATTGATTATGTTCATAAGCAACAAACATTTACTGTATCTGCCTTAACTCCTACTGTATAACAGGGGGGGTGGTGGTGGGAGAGGTGAAAGGTCTGGTCACCCGATAGCTGGACCGAGCTCAGCGTGACACGTAAAATGTAAACAAAAGCACGCCGGTACTTCGATTTGTCGCGTCAACGCGCGAACTGAGCTCTCACGTGAAAAGAAAAACCAATAACAAACTGTGAAATTGAATTACATATCTCGTATAGAGATAAACTAAAAATGCATAAATTTAATTACGGTACGTTCGATCGATCTGAAATTTTGATACGATGCATTGTTACGTGAGACGGGTCCTTGTGCCAAATTTAAGCTTGATCGGATCACGGGAAGTAGGTCATTTTTAAATCCCTTATATTAACTTCGCGGCCGTCTCTGTCTGTCTCTCTGTCGTCATCTCATCATCTCATGGACGGGCGGAAAAACAAAAGTCGAAAATGACCCACTTCCTGTGATCCGATCGAGCTGAAATTGGGCACACGAACCCGTCTGACCTAACAATGCATCGTATCAAAATTTCAGATCGATCGAACGTACCGTAATTAAATTAATGCATTTTTAGTTTATACTTATATGAGGTATGTAATTCAAATTCACTGTTTGTTATTGTTTTTTTCTTCCACTTCCACGTGAGTTTGAGTTGACGCCGACCGTCGTGCCGACACCCCCTCACGTCCCACCCCCATTTACTAAAGACAAGGGACATCACTCGGTGTCAGTCTGTCAATGTTTGTAGCGTTTGAAAATAATCAATACTGTTAGTTATGTCTCATATATAAGGGATTTATAGTCAAAAACTTTGTTTTTACGGGTTTGTTTATTTACTTTTTTTCCGCCCGCCCAAGACAGAGAGAGATGACGACAGAACGACAGAGAGAGACGGCGGTGAAGTTAATATAAGGGATTTAAAAACAACATTTTTTGCGTTTAATCATTAACAATGTTGTGTTTATTTAAACAATTTAATCGTTTTAATTTGAAACCTGTCGTTTTTTTTTATTCTTTATAATTTAGATCATAGGTGTTTACTTATGTCTTGATCGAAATCAAGCGGCAATAAGGGCACAAAACTGTCGACTAAGATCCGTAGCGTGTTTTCGTGAGCAGCAGCTTCGCGGGATTCCACGTTAAATTGAGCTCTACTCTATCCATCGCCAGTGTCAACGTGAAGCATGCATCACACAGAACATAAGGTGACCTGTCCCAATAAATTGTGTAATTCTTTTATAGGCGGGGAAGGTGGGAGAGATGAACTATTAAAAGGAATATTATTCTATAAATAAACTTCTTCAACTGCCGTGAAAAACACAAAATTGTTAAATATAAATAATTGACATACTCCAATATTTCAAGATAAAAAATGTTGTGCTTTCAAGGCTTTGTGTTATCAAAGGGCCCTACCAAAACGAAAGCTGCTCTACTATAGGAACCTCACACGGCACAGTATGAATATAATGGTTTCTTTTACTGGTAAATAGCAATATCTCTCGCTTTCTTCTTTTTCTTTCTCTTTCTCTTTGTTACCCAATCTCACTTCGCCCCCCGCTTTTTTTCCCTCTATATCTCACTAATTTCCTATTTTATTCTCTCTCTCTCTCTCTCTCTCTCTCTCTCTCTCTCTCTCTCTCTCTCTCTCTCTCTCTCTCTCTCTCTCTCTCTCTCTTTCTCTCTCTCTCTCACTCTCTCTCTCTCTGTCTCTCTCTCTCTCTCTCTCTCTCTCTCTCTCTCTCTCTCTCTCTCTCTCTCTCTCTCTCTCCCTCTCTCTCCTTCTTAGCTCCACTACATGATATTAATATTAGTGATTCAGTTTATTTCAACTTGATTTCTGTAATTTTGCGCTATTTTGCACCTCATGAAGTTAAAGTTTCTTTTCCATAAACACTTTGTGGACTTTTATAGATTCTCTGTGTCATTCTTTAACATCTGTTAAATTTGTCAAAAATAAAAAAAAACGTTTTGAAAGTAATTATTCTGAACATCTTGATTTTCTTTCTAATTTGTCCCTCATTTTCTAATACTGTATTTGTATGTAAAGCAAGAACAAAATGCATTATGTTTTATTTCCCGGTATCATTGACTTTCTCAGATTAATCGCTTCACTTTAAACATAACTCTTTACTAGCACTAGACTAAAAAGATTCAACACGAGAACTTGTAAAGTAAGATGTAGTTTTCATCATCTTATTTCTCCCTATAGGTGCGATGTTATTTTTCCGTGTCTTACTTATTGAGTCTACTTTTTTGTGTGCTTATACATTCAAAGCTCTCCCGCCCTACCACTTACCCCCGTTACAACCGATTTCACGACAACAAGGTATTAGCAGAAATATTGTTTTTTTTAAAAAAATCCGTCACTTTACTTCAGCACCTTAGAATTGAGGCTAGTGGAATCATCTTCTTTCTTTTTTTTTCAAAACTGTTAAGTGCTGCTAATGAACCTCGGAGAGACGCGCGAGTTTATTTTTCTCAAATCGTGACATAGACTTCAATTTCATCTTCCTTACATAGTCAAAGAACCACCCAATGGAAACGCATGTGTGTGGTTAAAAAAAATGTTTAAAGGGTGGAAAGGGGTTGTTGATGATCCCTTAAAACTGTTTAAGTAAAGATTATATTGAAGAATGCTCGCCACCCATATAGCATATTTGCAACAGTTTCGTAGTTGAATTACCAGCATGTATTGCTTATCTGCCCTTGGCCGTTCATCATTCTATAATGCTATCGTCAGCGGCGGGTCTACTGCCTTTGGGCTTGCCCAGAGTTATCTACCCTTGTCATTTTTCAACCCGGAAACGGAAGACGGACAACTAGCTTCTCCCCTTGGATAGACCCCATGGGGCAGGGTCTCTAGGTACTCAATTCAATAAATTTTCTGAGAGTGAAAAAATAGTAAATTCCACCCCTATTTTTTGCAGTTGGAAATCTTGAGTTTAAATAAATGTAGTCTTCACACAGGGTCCGTCTATTAGGTGAATTCATCCTTTAAAATAATAAAGACACAGTAGCATAACGTAAAAATTAATCATTTAATTTATAATCACTTACATATAAAAAAAAATTAGAGCAATGACAACGACGATCTAGTTGAAATGCTTTATTCAAGAAATCAAGTACAGAATACTAGTGTAAATTTCTTATTACCATTTCATTGAGATGTTCTATAAAACTGGAACTTCATCTGTGCGCTGATCTCACACTTTACACTTAACTATTTTACTTTATTAAAGTTGCAGAGCTAGTAAGCAGTATAAATCTGGTTCCCATCGGATCAAACGTAAGACAAACACACAGCATTCTACCACGGCGACTCATTTATGAAACAACAAATAACCAACAACAAACAACCAACAACAAACAACCAACAACAAACAACCAACAACAAACAGCCAACAACAAACAACTGTCATGATTTTAAGTTTCCTCTCTGTGATGCAGGTGTACTCTTCACCCCCCCCCTCCGCTTCTGTTCCCCATCAGTTTGAGGGCCGCCCCCGCACGAGACGTCAGAGACTCATCTGAGTGATGCCGTTGATTGGATTAGGAGGGGGATTAGGAGGGGGATTAGCCCGTGTGTGGTCGAGATTACGGGGAGTAGAGGTGGCTTTGAGGGGCAGACATTAAGACACGTAAAATAACTTTGCTGCAATCCCGCACACGCTCCCTGGTCCTCGCCCCCCCCCCTCCGCACCCACCCCCACTCCTCTAATACCCTCCTGTACCCAAGCCCTCTGCCTGCCCTGCCACACTTCAACATTGCGTGGAGCAGACCTTGAAACTTTTGTGCTCCACTTCCACCCCACATACCACCCAATTCCCACCTCCCGCATGTAAACGCTCAACTGAAAGACATGTCAAGTTTTCAAACTCTAAATCTCGCAATCCACTGACCATGACCTTGGAAGATTGTGTTGTCTCATGCAGATGGCGTTACAGTTTTTTTTGCTAACAAAAATAATTTGAAGCCTTCGAGTGTGTCTCTGTGTCTGTCTGTGTCTGTGCCCCCTTGATTACCAGCGTCAGAAATGTCAAAGGGTGGACCTGCTAAACGCACTTGTTTTTCCGGTCAACGACACAGACTCAAAAGTTTGACGCGGACACATGGTGTTGGTGCTTAAATATGTATACTTTTAAATTGATTTCTATTTCCATAGACGGACTGTAATATCAAGTTTCTGTAAAGCTTTAGTCGAAGTTTATAACTCTTAACTTTCAAATGTGGAACTCACTAAATTTTAAAGGACTGGGAAGTAAAGTACGACTTATTTAATTATTTTTTTTTAAAGTTCAAAGTTCTATTCAGGAAAAAGATGTCACAAGTTTCGTCCATTTCAGTAGTTTTTCTGTGGAGAAATTTTTTGTTAACAATTAAACGGAACGAAATACTTGCCCTGGTTTGAGTGAGAACTTCATTGCTCGTAGATTTTCCCCCTAAAATCTATTAGTTGGTTAATACTTTTTTTTATTGTATACAAGTTAAGTTTTATTAAAATTTTCCATGAAATGTTATTTATTGTTAGATTTTAAACTTTTTTTTATTTCCGGCTCCTGGAATGTTTTAATTTTCCTGACCATTGGCTCGTAGGAATAGTCTAGCCAGTCCATGCCCCAATCGGAGACTTACCTGGGACACCTTTAGACAGGTGTGTGTAGAGAGATTGATAAAGGTAACTTCGGGCCGAGTGATGAACAGAGGTGGGTTAGGCCCAGGGAATTTCCCGATAATCTCCACACCAACTTCTTAGCTTGACTGGCCTTTTACCATCCAGCATCGGGTCAGGCTTTGTTGCTGCGCTTTTGTCCAGCAGAGCGAGTCCAGTGCAGTAAGATTGTGTTGGGTGTTGGGGGGGGGTTAGTCTTTTATAAAATAGAAAATATAATGTATTATTATACAAAAATGTAAATATACTTGTTAAATATCCATGTTATAAATATTCAACATTTATTAAAACAAGCAAATAACAGAGTAAACATTACAAATCCTCCGAAACTGGTCTCTAGGTATATTTCATCAGTTTAACGGGATTAGAAGAAAGCAAAAAATGCATTGTAAAAGTTGGTTAAAAATTGTCCCTACTGTTTCAGTTTCTTATTTTAGTAATTCATTAATTTTGAAATAAAAACAGTGTAACTAATGTGTAAAAATTTAAAAAAAGGAAAGAAAGAGGTTGCGGTGTGGTTCTATTTCTTTAATAATACCGTCGGAATCTTTAAAAAAAAATATTATAAAGAAGAGAAACTGCCAGCTACGGAAAGCTCATTCAAACAGTTTAAGGCTCACTTTTTCCCCTCATCATTCTCGAACCATCCGCAGTGACGCAGTGTCCAATGCATAAAATTATTTTATCACTCACATCTGTCGCCCTGCCTACACCACCATACGTCAGATCTGCTCAATCCGACACTACCTAAATGTTAGTGCAATGCAAGCCCTATTACAGTCTGTGCTCTCTTTCCCTCTCGTCTTGATTATTGTAAATCTCTTCTTTCAGCTTAGCACACACACACACACACACACACACAAATGTAAGCAGAAATCAAAGCAATACGAATTACATATCTTGTTAAAATTTCCATATATTAATATTTTTATTATTTCCGAGTCCGTTTTTAAAGTAATTTGTCATAAGCCCAAGCTATTAAAACTTTAAGTCTATTCATCCCAGTATTATATTTCATATTTTTCATGGCATAGGGAACTGGTCAGCAAATCGCTGCTTGTGAGCTACATGCGGCTTTTTAGCGACATGGGTGCGGCTTAGACATTCGGCCACAAATCGATTTTCACTATGTCAAAAATCGCATTAGTTGACTTTTTAACTTAAAAAATTTTGTGTCGATAAAATGATATTATTTATATATATTTGTATCTAATGATTAGTATCTAGTTGAAGCCAACTCCAACACTAGTAAAAGAAACAAAGACGGCTGGGCAGTATGTGACACAATCCCCTCATAGCCGAAACAAAGACGGCTGGGCAGTATGTGACACAATCCCCTCATAGCCGAAACAAAGACGGCTGGGCAGTATGTGACACAATCCCCTCATAGCCGAAACAAAGACGGCTGGGCAGTATGTGACACAATCCCCTCATAGCCGAAACAAAGACGGCTGGGCAGTATGTGACACAATCCCCTCATAGCCGAAACAAAGACGGCTGGGCAGTATGTGACACAATCCCCTCATAGCCGAAACAAAGGACGGCTGGGCAGTATGTGACACAATCCCCTCATAGCCGAAACAAAGACGGCTGGGCAGTATGTGACACAATCCCCTCATAGCCGAAACAAAGGACGGCTGGGCAGTATGTGACACAATCCCCTCATAGCCGAAACAAAGACGGCTGGGCAGTATGTGACACAATCCCCTCATAGCCGAAACAAAGACGGCTGGGCAGTATGTGACACAATCCCCACATAGCCGAAACAAAGACGGCTGGGCAGTATGTGACACAATCCCCTCATAGCCGAAACAAAGACGGCTGGGCAGTATGTGACACAATCCCCACATAGCCGAAACAAAGACGGCTGGGCAGTATGTGACACAATCCCCACATAGCCGAAACAAAGACGGCTGGGCAGTATGTGACACAATCCCCTCATAGCCATGGTCTGTTAAAGCTGCGCCACTTGCAAACGAATGAATTAATTAATGTTTGTTGTGTAGCGTTTACATCACCCATGCTTAAAGATAAGCATGCTTGTTGCGCTCTGATTTTCAAAATATCTCTAAAAAAAATAAAAAAATTAACCAAAGTCTTGGCATTTTTCGTAAATTTGTTTTTGGTTGTCACACTCTTTCAAAAATGTTGGAAGACTTCCACAATTTTGGTGCAACCGATTCAAAAGAGCGCACGTCAATAGACGTCCTCCGATGTCCGCCACCTTTGGAAACTTTCAGAAGGTGGTGCGTAGGGCGTAGAAGAACGCAGCGCCTTTAGAGACACATGTTCTGATGTTAATTGCTTCAAATACTGCGGCGCTGATCCGTCCATACAGCCATACGAAAGTGACATCAGTTTATTCGCTCAGCCGCATGAAACCAATGTAGGTCCCTGAGTGTTGGTTTGTATGATCTTACTTTCTCATTATGAACACAATCCGCGCTGACGGGGTTTGTGCTTTCTGGAGTATCTGCAGTTGGTTTTGAAGCGATCCCCACAGGCAAATGTTGCAGTAATCCAGTCTCGATTTTATTACTGAAAAACGCTACGGCATTTGCTGTTGTCTTATTCAGTTGAGGACACAACTAACTCAGGGCAAAAAGAAGAAAAAAAACAACAAGTCTTGACCACAGAACTAATATGGGAGCTCATCGTCATAGTTTAATCGCCAATATCTAAGATCTCTGATGTTGTTGGACAAAGAGACTGTCAGAAGTGCCAAATTATTGATGATAACAGACTCGTTCTTAAGGCAAAAAAAAACCATGACCATGTTACTCCGCTACTTTACTCACTTCATTGGCTACCTATACAAGCTCGAATTGATTACAAACTGGCTGTTCTCTGTCACAACTTCTTTCCTGACTCATCCCCTTCATATCTTACTGAACGTCCGTCGGTCTACTCACCCAGTCGTCAGCTACGCTCTTCTGCAGACACACGTATTCTCTGTGTTCCTAAGAAAAGAACTAAAACTTTTGGAGAAAGATCATTCTGTTTTTGTGCAGGCAGCAAACAATGGAATTCTCTACCATTACACATCCGTAGTATTCCAACTACCAAGTCCTTCAAGACTGCACTTAAGACGCACCTTTTCAAAATGTATTTACAAAATTAATGAAACCACATTTCTTTTAATGATTAACGTAGCTTATGTGTAATGTACTGTCCTGTATGTTGTTATTATGGTATGAATGGTTATTTAATTATTATATGTATGTTATCATCTCCATGTAAAGCGCTGTGAGCCCGGTTCCTTGCTGGGATACAGCGCTATATAAATTATCAATTATTATTATTATTATTATTATTATTATTATTATTATTATATTAATATGGCGTCAGAGCCACAAATGATTGCTTCTGTCTGAACATCGTTCAACTGTATCCTATTTTATGTCTTGCATGAATTCACAACAAGACAGCCATCTTCGACATCTTAAACAGCGCCAGCAGAGCTCGAAGGCAAGCACGTCGTAACAGTCCTTATTAGAATGTAGGACAACACGGTCTGCTCACAAGGAACGGAGGAGCATCTGCGATGAAAATTTTAAAAAAATTGGCTGAAAGTTTGTTTTTAAATCCTTTATATTAACTCGTGGTGTCTGCTTGCGCCCTTGCTTTTCGCGAAAACTTTGGATCGATTTTAACCCACTTCCTCGTAAGCTAGCGATCTGAAATTTAGCAGTCAGTTTTTTGCCGATGATTAAAACTATGTATTAAAATTTCAGATCGATCGCATGTACTGTCATTAAATTATTGAATTTTTAGATTATTTTATTCATCCTACTGCTGTTGTTTGGCTCTTTGACAAATGAGTTTGCCGACCGACCAATGGCTTGGGGGGGGGGACATTTTTCTGTCCACAATCTAAGAGAACTGAACTTTCTCTTATCATCGACAATTGTAAACGGCTTAGATTTAAAATAAATACACAGGTTCCCAACCTGTGGGTCTCGACAAGTGTTTTCTGTTGTGTTGTTTAAAAACTACGTATTAAAAATGTCTATTTTAATTGTATTGGGGTGGCTTGTCATTTGGCGTTTTTTTTTAAATGGGGTCGACACCCGAAAATTATGGAAACTTTATGGTCTAGAGAGAGACTTAACAAATTGGTTAGTGGATAGAACAACTTATTATTACCTGGAATATTGACCATGCTAAATAGAAGTATTTAACTTCTTCCCATTGCTTTTGAAAATGAGAACCACATGTTCAAACTCCAAACTTAAAATTTTCCAACAGTTCCACTGTAAGTAATGGTAGAGACACAATTACACACACACACACACACACTTCCCCTTTGACTTACTTTCTGTATGTATGTTTGGACCAAGGAACTGGGGCGAGGTAAGGGCTGGGCCGGGGGGGCAAGCTTGATGTGATTAATCGCTCTTGATTGGTTGAACCAAGCCAAGATGGCCGCCAGATAGATTGAGTGTGGAAACTAAGGGAGATAAGTTGGAATGGTTTGTCATCTCACTGGGGTTGGCAATGATTAGGAGGAGGTAACTCGAACTGAGGCGTTTTGGCGGCCGGTTAGAAGGGAGAGGGGAGGGCTGCCAAAAAGAAAAGGGGGGGGGGAAAAGGAGGAGGTGTATTTTTTTTAAAAAAGAGGTGATAGAACGAAAGGAGAGAAGGAGAAATGTCAAGAGACAAATGTGACTGTGGGAAAAAAAAAGGGGGGGGGGTGGTAGAAGGATTATCTTTTTCACTCATTTAAAGAGTTTTAAAAAGTGTATTTTTGAATTATTTTTGAAAATAAAAAAGCGAATTGATGGCTATTGAGATAAGGAATGGGTAAACTTTTATAAACCGGGAAAACCAACAAAAGTATCACTTGAGTTTCTCAAGAATGCAAAAAGTTCGCACAACTAATTATAATTTAAAAAAGCTTAGATATCTGTCTGTATCGTATTTGTCAACTGCACATCTTTATACAGAAGTAACCCATAGGTAGTTACTTACGACAGTTTTGTTTATTACTTAAATTTATTTAATTAAATATAAGTATCACATTTGACAAATTTTATGCGTGTTATGTATTTAGAATTATTTTTTGCTCTTAAAAATAAGTCATTGTAGGTTTGAAAATTTAAAAAAAAATATTGCTATAAAAGATATTAACCTTAAACAAGAATAAAAAAACATTTAAAACAATTCAAAAAATTAACATATCTAATGTTCTTCTTGATAAATAACAAATCATATACTATGGGGCCATACATAAAGTACGTCACGCTCCAGAGGGTGGGGGAGGGGGTGTAAGTCTGTGACAAGGGGGAGGGGGATCCGGCCATGTGTGACGTCACGCTGTTTGATATTAAATTTTAATTAATTTGTTAATAAAAAACAAAATGTTTGTTCGAAAGTGTGACGTACTTTAGGGGGGGGGGAGTTAAAAATGGTCAAAAATAGCATGACGTACTTTATGGACGGCCCGGCCCCTATGTTACTTGTGGCACTTTCAAGGCATCAAAAGCTGTCAACAAGGATTTATTAAGTAAAAATGGGGACAATTTTTATACACGACATGCTCTCCTATACTGGGTGAAGAACTTTATAGCATTTTTATTTTTATTGTATTCTAATATTCGTGTTTTTTGCATTTTGTCTTTTATGTACCAAATAATAATTGCATTATTTTACAGTCGTCTTAAATATTTATGTGTGTAATATATCATTACGTAATATCATTACTACCAGATACGATCATTATAAATAGAAATAAACGTTTCTAAAAATGTATATATCAATTAATACAAGGCTAATAAATTCACTTTATTTGCCGTAGCAAGCAACAAGTGTTTTTGTTAAAATTGAGAATCTTTTGAAATTTCAAAGGACGTTTCTGGCAAGTTTAGTTACCATTACAATTAAATGCTTTCCCTGACAGTGTTGGAGAACTGTCCTTCTCACAATAACACAGATACGTGATCTGAAATCTAACCTTGTCACAATAACACATATACGTGATCTGAGATCTGGCCTTGTCACAATAACACAGATAGGTGATCAGAGATATGAACTTGTCACAATAACACAGATAGGTGATCTGAGATCTGACCTTGTCACAATAACACAGATAGGTGATCTGAGATATGATCTTGTCACAATAACACAGATAGGTGATCTGAGATCTGACCTTGTCACAATAACACAGATACGTGATCTGAGATCTGGCCTTGTCACAATAACACAGATAGGTGATCTGAGATATGACCTTGTCACAATAACACAGATAGGTGATCTGAGATATGACCTTGTCACAATAACACAGATAGGTGATCAGAGATATGATTTTGTCACAATAACACAGATACGTGATCTGAGAACTGGCCTTGTCACAATAACACAGATAGGTGATCTGAGATCTGACCTTGTCACAATAACACAGATACGTGATCTGAGAACTGGCCTTGTCACAATAACACAGACAGGTGATCTGAGATCTGACCTTGTCACAATAACACAGATACGTGATCTGAGATATGACCTTGTCACAATAACACAGATAGGTGATCTGAGATCTGACCTAGTCACAATAACACAGATACGTAATCTGAGATCTGACCTTGTCACAATAACACAGATACGTAATCTGAGATCTGACCTTGTCACAATAACACTGAAAAACGAGAATTATATCTGCTCTCCCCATATTAATAAACCATTTTAAATTAAATAAATTAGGTGTGTCTAAAAAGAATGGCCATAACCATTGATGTTTCACAACTCCTCGAGTGGCTCTGGACTTGTTTAGACTACTTAAACCATCAAAATGACTCTACATATCTCAATATTACTAATTATTAACGGATAAAAATTGGAAAAAACCTTAAGATTTCATCAAAACTTTAAGGTTTTTAAATAATATTTAAAACATATATTTCAAAATTATAAATTTTTCAGAAACCACCGAAATGTTTGCATCATTGCTTTTTTTTTAACCACAAGTATCTGTCAGTTATTATAAAATAAAAAAAACAACAACTAAATATTATTAAATGATCTAAACACGGAAATCATATAATTAGCTTGGAGAAATCATTACCAATGGAAAAAATGTTCTCCATTAAACGACAATGTTGATCCTGCGGTACCGTCCTTGTCCTTGCTTCGGATTTGGGGGCAGACGACGGTCATAAATTGATGGCTTAAGATTTTTACAAGCAACATAAATTAGTTATTACTTGACATGCACAGACAGTTCCGATTTTTTACGAATTTTGTGAGTGGTTGACTAAGTGAAAACCTTTGAATTTCTAAATGATATGATACCTCCTGATAGATCACTTAACCTAAATAAGATAAGACAAGATAAGTTTAGATAAGACAAGATAAGATAAGACAAGATAAGAAAGGATAAGACAAGATAAAATAACATATTTAAGTTAAATATATTTTACTAAAAAGCCTCCACACATCAACCATAACCGTTATTTATTCTTTCATTAACTGTAAATATATCCGTAAATCCCCACAAAACGTCCACAAGAAAATAAAGCAGACTTTCGAAACTCACGGCACCATCTATTAAATAAGTCCACTTTAAATCATGTTGCCATTGTGATTTGTAGCGCCATATAATCAAAGATATATTAATAAAAAATACATAAGTACATATTAATACGAATATTAAATGAAAAGCATGCAAAAGACAAAATAAAGAAAAAAAATCAGATCATTTTTTCATGAAGGCCAAATTTTAATATCAATGTAAATGTAAAGAGCTCAAAGAATATAGAATTTAACACCACTATTTAGTTAAAAAGTATCAATTATAAGACACATATTTTTACAAAAGGGCTAAACTTTTATATGAATTATAAAGGTCGGTCCACACCTCACAAATGCTCGCTAGCATTTGCCCAAGCATCACACGAACGCACTATAAAATTCGCCAATTCGTTCGTGTGATGCTTGGGCAAATGTTCACGAGCATTTGTGAGGTGTGGACCGACCTTAGTAATTTAAAAGCCTATATGGTTTGTATAAATTTGTAAAATATTTTTAAAAGCAGCAACGTGTCAACACGGAGTTAGAAAATTTACATGACAATAAAATGAAAATTAATACTAAAAGAAAACACTCGTCAAAAAGTAGTAAAAAAGTGATATCAAAAGTGAATAACTTCAGATTTGTGTATTATTACATGAGGCCATAGAGACTGGAGAAAAAATACTTTAAATGACAGCTGGTGAACTTTTGTGTTCTTGTGTCTATTTTACAAAAATAGAGTATTGAAAATGTTTATACATATAATTTAAACAGCTTTGTGTTAAATAGAGTAATAGTCAAATTGGACGGTTAAATATTGAGCATTGTTTGGTATACGCCAGTAACAAGAACAATAAATTAATCCAATATTGCTAACAGTTGTGATCTGTCACTCAAGCTACCACTACTATAAGGCGTGTCTGGTCTGTATAAACTGTAAAGCTTGTTGTTCCAAGTTGGGTTTCGGCTTCATATATATTAGTGTCTTTTGTCTAAGAATGCGTGAAAATACTGATGGAACTGGTCTGTGCGTTGCTCACTGGATCTAGTCTGTGGGTCTGGTTGTGGGTGAGTCTACTTTGTGTAGTTGTCGGTGAGTCTAATTTGTGTAATTTTCGGTGGGTCTAATTTGTGTAGTTGTCGGTGGGTCTAGTTTGTGTAGTTGTCGGTAAGTCTAGTTCGTGTAGTTGTCGGTGAGTCTAGTTTGTGTAGTTGTCGGTGAGTCTAGTTTGTGTAGATGTCGGTGGGTCTAGTTTGTGTAGTTGTCGGTGAGTCTAGTTTGTGTAGTTGTCGGTGAGTCTAGTTTGTGCAGTTGTCGGTGGTTATTGTAAGTGTAGTGGGTGGTGTGTCTTGTCTGTGTAGTGGATGGTGTGTCTTGTCTGTGTAGTGGGCTGGTGTGTCTTGACTGTGTATTTGTTGGTGTGTCTTGTCTGTGTATAGTGGGTGGTCTGTCTTGTCTGTGTAGTGGGTGGTGTGTCTTGTCTGTGTAGTGGGGTGGTTGGTCAGGTCTGGGCGAGTCTAGTCTGTGTAATGACGATACGTCTGGTCAAGTAAATGGACGGTTATTAGGCTACTGAAGATCTGTGACACAGGCCTGTATGTAGAAGATATCAGCTCAATATTATAACATTTGAAGGCACAAGAGATAAAAATTATTCCATTTCTAAACATCACATATAAGAGACACATTTGTAAACACTCTACACAATGGTATCTTTCCCATCTTGAATGTGTTTATCTGATGTTCGAAATTAGTGAACGTTTTTTCCAAAAGGAAAATTTAAAATATATGTAGTTTTTTAAAAAATTAATAAAAATACAAAAAATGTCTGCCGCAATCAGGATTACACTATTTCCATTATTATGAAATATTTCAACCGGTCTCATTAATGCTGAAGATTAATATACAAATCAGTAACAGTTTGTATCAAATTTTTAAAAAAAATTAAAGTTACAAATGTTAGTTTTAGCTTTAAAAAAATATAATAAAAGTAAGAAGTATAAAGATAAAGAGAGTATACATTTCGTACTCTTGAGTACAATCAGATTTTCATTTTAAACCTGAAAGCTTTGTGACTAACACCCAGCACAAGTTACGCCAAAATGTAGATAAGACATTTTAAAAAAAAAGATCTTACAAATCCTTTTTAATAAAGGTTGAAATCAGTTTGGAACAAGGTTGATGTAACTCGAAATCCATGTGTCTATCACCACGTCATCGAGTTGCTATACAGGTTTACGTTAATCGAGCAATGACCACTTTGACCCACAAACCTGGATGGCACACCAAGTCCATCATGAATCCCGCGAAAACTTTATGTAACATATCAAGAATATCAAGATGCACATTTTGGACTCTTTTTGGAAGAGCTTAAAGATGACATAAATATATTCAAACTTTTTATAGAAATCCATAAATCCATCTAAGACAAATTTAGGAAACAAGGTTTTTATTCTTCTCGATGGACTGGTTACACCCAGCATTTTTAAAGCTGCCCCAAGTTCATCTTATGAGGTTAACGAATAATTTATTAGGCAAAGTTTTAAATTTCTTTTTTAAAATTGTAATTGGCATCGTGGAATTTTAAGATATCACCATAACGATATTTTGGACGAGATTCTTCACTAGGGTTATCCTTCTTTTAAGAGTGAACATGTCTTTATAGTTGTGTTCTTCTTATACGAACTGTGGCACATATTCCTTAGCCAAGTAAAAATGAAGATCACGGATGTTAAAAATAAAGGCCCAGGACCTTGTAAACGCTAGAAAAGGATCTTAGTAAATGGAAGACTTGGCGGTGTGTCCAGAAAGGTTTGATCTCCACTTGACGGTGTGTCCATGAAGGTCTGATCTCTACTTGACGGTGTGTCCATGAAGGTTAGATCTGTACTTCACGGTGTGTCCATGAAGGTCTGATCTCTACTAGACGCTGTGTCCATAAAGGTCAGATCTCTACTTGGAGGTGTGTCGAAGAAGGTCTGATCTCTACTTGGTGGTGTGTCCATGAAGGTCTGATCTCTACTTGGCGGTGTGTCCATGAAGATCAGATCTCTACTTGGCGGTGTGTCGAAGAAGGTCAGATCTCTACTTGGCGGTGTGTCGAAGAAGGTCAGATCTCTACTTAGCGGTGTGTCAAAGAAGGTCTAATCTCTACTTGGTGGTGTGTCCATGAAGGTCTAATCTCCACGAAGTAAAAGAAATGAGATTCTCAAGTATAAGGGTTCTCTCACTAGTCGCCGATCATAAATCTTGTTGCTAGGAACTATTGGGTGTCTCATATATCAACGATTGTGCTCGTAGACCAACGCCTCAATAATGAGAAACAGTGTCTCTATGAACATGACACATACAGTATAATATGATAATAAAACTTACTGTATATTTATTAGTCACACACTAAATTGTTTCACATAAAGAATGTTCATTACACAAACGTACTGAAGCCGTTCTGGAGTCTGCGCAGAACTTTGGCGACGCATGCGTCGTCCTCAGAGAGGGATTTGTTGTGGTGCGATTCTCAGGAGCGGTAAAGTTAAAAGTCAAGACGTTGGGTAAACTGCCTTGTTTCAAGGTCACAAAGGACGATCTGATGACGTCATACTTGTAAGAACGGCCGGGGTCTTGTTGGGGGATATGCTCTCCACGATGAGTGACAGGCAGTTCAGGCTGGAAGTACCGCTGTTGTTAGAGGCTTCGTACCCTGAGATATGGAAACAAAACAAAACAAATTAGGTGGTTAGCTTTTGTTATATTTTATGTAATTTTGAGCTCAGCATTACATGTAAGTGAAGGGTTTTGTCTTTTCACCCAATTAGAGGACTCGCTGGTGTTAAAACTAAATATATCACGACTGCCTATTTAATATGAGGGGTGGGGGCATACAAACCGTTTTTAAAATTTTACAACACGGGTTCATTGCTATCTTAAGTTTACAAACTAAATGACGTTAAAATGAAATTCAGGATTTAAAAAAACAAACTTTTTGATAAAAGAAATATAAAATAAAACGAACGATTATCTTTTTAATAATTTTCAAGTAAAAACAATTTGTGTAATTAATTTATTAAAAAAAAGTAAATTAATAGCTTTCAAAAAGAAATATAATAATACGAAAGTTAAAAACGTTCAAAAAGAAAGGTAATAATTGTGTTTTGTTAAAGGAAGTGAACGTCATCACCAACGAAAAACGCGGGAAATAATCGCATGTACAGAGATCATGTTTCCATTTTCTAACAACGACAAAAGACAAAGACGACCGACTTCTCTCTTGGTTTTTTGTTTGTTTTTTGTTTTTTTGTTATATTTATTTTATTATATTTTTTACGTTCTAAATAGAGCAGACAAAGACATCCAGAGATTATAAAAAGGAAATGTCTTGGTATTTTTGTGTATTGCTCATTAGCTTCCGGGTGGGTTAATTAGTCGCCTACATCAAGGTTTTGTCTGTTGATGGGACTCAGTGCTAGATGCTGGAGAAATTATTTCCCGGACGTAACACTTATAAAAACTGACTGTGTAAAGTCTTTGAGATTGTGGAATGAACATGTGCTGTTGACGGACCAACTTAATCTTTTTTTTAAGTACACGATTTAAAACGAATTTTTCCTTTAGGGGAAAAATGTTGCTGTTGTTTTTTTTTCTCGCGTAGATGTGTTAATTGTTTTAAATACACTGGAAAATATGTTATTTCGGAGACTGGTTTAAACCCAATAAATAGTGAAGAATAATTCAACTGTCTTTGAATAAGTTAACATTAATTAACTGTGTGGTGGAAAGCATGGCGGATATGTCATTTTTATTCCACAGCATGGCGCTGAACAAACAAGAAGGTAATGCAAGAAATAAATAAAAAATTGCTATAAAGTCAATTACTCGTGATTTCTTTAATCTTAGACATAATGTGAACATATTTAATTTGGTATCAAAGAAGTATTCACGCACGACATATTGATATGTTGTGCAGTTATGCACTACACATAAAATTGTCCCTAGTTTGTTGGTATGTAAAGTACAGTAGGCAAAGGGCGAGTGTTGCAGAAGCACGCGGGAAAGTGCTACTCAGTATTTTATTCCAGAATATGGCCTTTGACAATCATAGTTTTTTCTTTACTTTAAACATTCTTACTCTAGGTTTTGCTATGCCATGTTTCGGAGTATTTTTTAATTGATTTCATGGGCTGCACTGTTTCTTGTATTGGTTTTCTTATACGTCGGTATTTGTGTGTGTGTGTGGTTGTGTGTGTGTGGTTGTGTGTGTGGTTGTGTGTGTGGCTGTGTGTGTGTGGCTGTGTGTGTGTGGTTGTGTGTGTGTGGCTGAGTGTGTGTGTGTGGTTGTGTGTGTGTGGTTGTGTGTGTGGTTGTGTGTGTGTGGTTGTGTGTGTGTGGTTGTGTGTGTGTGGCTGTGTGTGTGTGGTTGTGTGTGTGTGGTTGTGTGTGTGGCTGTGAGTGTGGTTGTGTGTGGTTGTGTATGGTTGTGTGTGGTTGTGTGTGTGGTTGTGTGTGTGTTGTTGTGTGTGTATGTGTGGTTGTGTGTGTATGTGTGGTTGTCTGTGTGGTTGTGTTGTGGTTGTGTGTGTGTGGTTGTGTGTGTGTGGTTGTGTGTGTGTGGTTGTGTGTGTGTGGCTGTGTGTGTGTGGTTGTGTGTGTGTGGTTGTGTGTGTGGCTGTGAGTGTGGTTGTGTGTGGTTGTGTGTGGTTGTTGTGTGTGTATGTGTGGTTGTGTGTGTGGTTGTGTGTGTATGTGTGGTTGTGTGTGTGGTTGTGTTGTGGTTGTGTGTGTGTGTGGTTGTGTGTGTGTATGTATGTGTGGTTCTGTGTGCGTGTGTGTCTTTTGGTGGGGACACCTATGGTTTAACTGGCATGACCACGATGTTCTTCCCATATAAGTGTTCAAAATGTTTAATAATTTGAATTTATTGCAGCCATTAATTGCGCGTTGTATTGTTATTATACACATTTTAAAATCTACATTTTGATTACATTTTATCATGATCGCCTATAACTAACAACTGTTTTAAAACTGCTTGTCACTTTTTCTATTTCCATTCATCTTTTCCTTTCCAATCAGGGCTCTCCCTCTAAATACAAACTTTCTCTTTAAAAGGTTTCACCACCTTACTAGGCCCAAATATTTCCTAATGATGGTTTCTCATCTCCTTCTATATTGTTACTGCTCCGTCCCTCGCCGCATCCGCTATATTGGTTTCCGCAAACATTCTCGTGTCATTTCCGGAACGCAACCTTTATCCCGGTCCGTTGGCGAAATTTGCTTAAGTTTCCGCCCATGTTTACCTTTCTTGACCAGTCTTGTGTGTTGGCTCAGTTGGTCTAAGCACGTGCGCAGTCTCCTAGTAACCATGAAGGTTAGGTTACTCGTTTTCATGAAACCAGACAGAGTGTGATGGTTGTCTCCCTGGACTTTCTTGTGAGGGCCGGTGTTTTTTTTTGTTGTTGTTGTGGGGGGGGGGTAATTATGCTGGCCGATATGCAAAATAGTACTTGTTTAATGGAATAAATGAATAATATTTTTAACGTTTTAGATTTGACACGATTTCTAAATTAGTTTATTTTTGAAGCCAATGAGTGTTATTATGTCTTGTTTTGATTAAAGTTTTTCGGTTAAAAGTAGTAAATTTTTCTATGAGTGTATTTAAAATATTTACAAAAAAAACCTCACTAGCTTTATACTGATGCAGTACGCTGTCGTAATGTTATAGTAAACCTATTGCTAAATTAGGAATTCGTGAATAATAGATTAATGGCTTTTGTGAGGATTTTCTATCTTCCATGAAACAGCTGAAATGCAACAATCGCACTGTCACGTGACTGACACTGGGTTGGGACAACCCCATTCTGGTCGTTGTGCTGTCAGGGATATTTTGTTACGGCTTGTTTGAATTTCTCTTCACGGCTGTATTACAGCAGTCTGACAACCGGGTCGACGAGACGTCTTCAGGGGGACAGTACTGCCAAAACATCCGGAAGAGTTATTCCAAGGGACAGCACTGTCAAAATATCAGGAATTAGTGTAATTCCATGAGACGGCTGTGTCAAAATAAACGGAAGAAGCATCTCAACACAAGAAAGTTTTTTTTTGGTCACCTTTTATTACTTTCTGAAAGTCTATAGGAAAGAAAACAACAACTAGCTAGCTCAAGTTAGTTTAAGATCCATCTAGATCCACATTAAATCCATATTTCATCTTTTTTTTAAAAAAAACTTTCTTTTTTCGAAGGCCTCTTTATTTCGAAGATTGATTGACTTTAATACAAATAGACAGTCAATTACACATAGTTCATGAGTGAGACTGACATAATTTACCCATAGACCGGCGATGTGCAAGACTGAGGACACTGACGTACGCAGAGCCAGAAAGCTCTGAGGATTTTTATTATATCTGAACAAACGGGTTGGGGTATGGGCGAACCAATTGTTTGGGAAATCGATAAACCAATGGGTTTGGAAATGGGCCAACAAATGGGTTGTGATATGGGGGAACCAATGGGTTGGGAAATGGGAGAACCAATGGGTTGGGAAATGGGAGAACCAATGGGTTGGGAAATGGGAAAACAAATGGGTTGTGAAATGGGGAGACCAATGGGATGGGAAATGGACAAGCAAATGGGTTGGGAAATGGGCGAAACAATGGATGGGGCAATGTGTGTTACGTTTTATGGAAAAAACAATTTCAATCCTTAATTAATCTCAAATGTTATCTAAAAATATACACATGTTGTACATTTATCTAGATGTTCCCATAGACTTAACAATATATATCTATGTAACAACAAAATTCCATCAGTAATGTTACAGTGACAAAGAATAGCCAGAAACTAAAATTTTTGTAAAACAAAATACAAACAGAAACAAAAGCGAACAACGCCATTTTCACCGACTATCATATCTAAGTGGTAAAGCGCCTCTGTCTCCACCGTTTCTTTCTGACTATTTGTACGTCATCTTTGAACACCCGCATTGGTCGTATTGTTCCCTTGGGGCGAGTTTGTCCTAAAGACTCGTCTACGGGATAAACCTAATGGACGGACCCCTGAGATCGGCAACGAGGCTAGCGCGAGACACCCTCGACCGTTTTGTGTTTTTTCAGTGGGACGGGCGGGGCGGTGGTGAAAGGGGAGCGCGGGGGCCGTTGAGGCACCTAAGTCAAGACTGGATGACTTGATGAGTTTAGCAGATCTCCGATAATGAGATTTAGAAGATGGTCGGGTGGCGCCAGTCACAAACGATAGCACGGGATGAACAAAAAAATGAACTGCACTGAAGTCAATCTTGTGTCCGGAACATTGTGTGTGTGTGTGGGGGGGGGGTGGGTTGGGAGGGGGGTAATCGGCGTTATAAAGGTTCTTGAAAAACGCCAAGTTTTGTTATATAAAGATTCGAGTACATAAAAAAGGACTCGTTCTAGATCTTATCAATAAAAACTTTATATACAAAACTTATATACGTTCTTACAGACACAAATTTACGTACCAATAAACACACTCATACACAAACAAACACACGCTCGCACGGACGCACACGCAAGCACGTGACCTAAACACACACAACAACAACAAAATTATGTCAAGTGTAACGTATTGGGAGACAAGTTACAAGCAATCAGTCAGCCAAGAGTTATGTGCGCATTTAAATGAACACAAACAATTTTTTATTTTAAAGGAAAAAAAAGTAATGATGTGGGGGGGGGTGGCGTTGCAGAAGGTACAACGGTATTGGCACAAACTAAATATAACGTCACTAGAAGTTCAACGGGGGTTTACACTTCAAGTGGATACTGTTGAATCAGCAGGAACAATAAGATAATATCAGAGTCTCATTAGACTAATTAGTTCTTGAATGTTCTGTTGGTTGGTGGCGGTGGAAGGGTGGTGTGGGGGGGGAATCATCAGTCAATAAATGATTAAGTTTAATGTTCTTTTATTTAAATGAAATGAATAACTCTGGGTTTGGGGGGGGGGTTCATCGATGTTGTTCATTGTGTGAGTGTGTGTTATTTTAACTTTAATTGATAAATAAATCAATTATAATTATCGATTTACTTTTGGGAAGTAAAAAAAAACACTCTAAACAAAACTGAATAGAGCAACCACGGAAAACATTTTCTAATTAATTCAGATATATAAATATCGTCTTGCAGAGTTCTTCTCCAACAGTGAATGACGTCATAGAGGTATCTACCCCCATTAGATGGTAACAATTTATTGTGAGTAGCGCCCCTTTGAGTTTTGCCAAAATATAAAAAAAATTTAATTACAACTTGATTTTTTAAAATATATATATATATATTTGTTAAAATTTAATTTATTTTCTTAGTGAAATAATTTTGATTTTATAAAGAGGATACAAATACTTTCAAATTTTTTTAAATAGATGAATCACTTGTATAAACTTTCTAATTTCCTGCCTTCAACTTCTCAAATGAGTTTCTAATTTTATAGCTACTAGCTGACCCGCGGCGTAGCATTCGCCGCTAATGATTTAGTGACGGGTGAAGACTTCCTGAAAGACACGGTTGCCAAAATGGGGTGGGTTTGGGCAAACGACTGTGAGTGAATGAAAAGAAGGAACTCTGGAGAGATCCCCGGCGTATCACCCGTAAAAAAATGACGGAAGTGATCAGCTGAAATCTATTGATTTTGAAAAAATGCACTTTTTTAGGGCGCCTACGGCGCCGACCTTTTTCAAAATCCCAACTAACTTGCCCTTGTTTGATCAATAGGAAATATTAAATTTTCTGAAATGTACACAAAGTATTTTATAACTTTTTACATTGTTCCCTTTTTACAAAATTAAAATATCAGCGAAAACAATGACGTCATTTGTTTACAGCACATATTTAATTTGCACACCTTTTGATGCATTGGTGCAGTAATTTGGTGCGCTGCTTTCTAAAATTAGTATCTGTTGAACATACTTGCAGCTTGGTGTCTCGTAGGGTCCGACCACGAAGAGAATTATATATATAGATAATCACAAGTTGGCAAATGTTCACAGAATCTTTGTAGTGAAACATTTGATAACCTATGTCAGAATTTGTTGTCATAATATGTTATTTTCATAATTAATGTTATGATTAAAACAAAAGTCAGATAAATTAACTGAGCCAAACGTTTATATTTTGATAATTATTTAAAAAAAATATTTCTCCCTCTTAAAATAAAATTTAAAAAAACGTTTACATTGTCACTTTGAAGCCATTAAATTTGAAAATTTGATTGTAATTTTTTTTAACAATTATCATTTCTTTTTAATTATTATAATAATAATTATTTAACAAAGTATTATTATTATTATTATAAAGTAAATTTTATAATAATAATTTTAATTTTTACTTTTTAAATCATTTCTATTGTTTTTGGAAAGGAATTTCGGATTTTGTAAGTTGATTTATTTTAGTATTAAATATTTTGAAAAGAATTGATAGAAAACTTTATCATCCAATAATTTGTGTTACAGTTGTGATATTCCTTCTATTATCTTTTCATTAAAAATTTTTTTTTAAAATTAAAAATTATATCTATTAGACGAATAGACCAGAAACAGGCCATATACATCGGAGCCAAATGATATATATGAGAAGAGAGACAAAAATAGGCTTCTACAAGTAAGTCAAGTTGGTACCTTGATGTGACTCGTTTGTCTTGGAAAGCAAGAAATCTAATAGAAAAAAAGAAGAAAACAAACAACTAAATTTGAACCCATGCGCTGTACATTGGCACTTATGAAGTTATGTCTCCCCTTACGTCGCTACTGGTGCCAAGCTGTTACACCCATATATGATCCGCCCCTTAGATTAAACTGGCGTGTGGAAGGAGATGACGATAAACCAAGGGACAAAATCACAGGCCATGAGATTTCGTCCTTAGAAGTCTACAGTATCGTCTCACGAAATAATGCAACAGCGAACAATGTACACGTTGAAAGAAAATTTTAAGGCTCCAGGTAACAATTTTTTTTACTTTAAGAATAAGATCGAATGCCATAAAATTATTGTTTTCTTTCATATCTCGACTGGCGTACCCAGGGTCACGGGTTAGCATCTTCACGAGGGTAGTGATTTATTCCCGGTGCCAGGGGACTCAAGGGTGTCCTTGAGTACACCCAGGTCCGAATGGGTACCGGACACTAGTTAGGGTGTCCCTGAGTCCACCCAGCTCCAAATGGGTACCCGACACTACTTAGGGTGTCCCTGAGTAAACCCAGGTCCGAATGGGTACCTGACACTAGTTAGGGTGTCCCTGAGTAAACCCAGGTCCGAATGGGTACCCGACACTAGTTAGGGTGTCCCTGAGTACACCCAGGTCCGAATGGGTACCTGACACTAGTTAGGGTGTCCCTGAGTACACCCAGATCCGAATGGGTACCCGACACTATAGTTAGGGTGTCCCTGAGTACACCCAGGTCCGAATGGGTACCGGGCACTAGTTAGGGTGTCCCTGAGTAAACCCAGGTCCGAATGGGTACCTGACACTAGTTAGGGTGTCCCTGAGTAAACCCAGGTCCGAATGGGTACCCGACACTAGTTAGGGTGTCCCTGAGTACACCCAGGTCCGAATGGGTACCTGACACTAGTTAGGGTGTCCCTGAGTCCACCCAGGTCCAAATGGGTACCCGACACTAGTTAGGGTGTCCCTGAGACCAGCCAGCTCTGGATGGGTACCTGACACTAGTTAGGGTGTCCCTGAGTACACCCAGGTCCGAATGGGTACCCGACACTAGTTAGGGAAACAAAGGCAGCTGGGAATAGCGTGGTCCCTCATAGCAGTGGCCAATGAACGCTGCGTCATGTGCTAGCAGACCGGCATGGTCTTTGGACGCAATAATCTTCTGTATAGATAAGACCTCGACTATTTTGGAAAGTTTTTTTTTATTTACAAAGAAAGATCGCCTCTTTCTCTTCATCCGTTCATTTTTCATGCTGCTTCCGTCATAATTATTCTTTTTTTATTTTTTTCAAGACAATTTCCGCAACTTTGTCTGGCCACTTGAGTCTTGCGAGCAACGTTTATCAAGTGGAGCTGTTGTGAAGACACGGGTCCGTCTTGTTGCTGGGATTTAATGAAGGCTGAGGGGGCCCGAGGTAACGATGAGGCAGCTAATGAAAGCGATGATGAGTGTTCGAGATGCCTTAATGACTGCGCAGAACTTGCCATTCAGTCTCGGCGATCTGACGAATGCCTCTTTTATTTTTATTTGTTTTTTTGTTTGTTGTGTATTTTAAAACTCGATGTGATTTTGTGGCAGTTCAGAGGGCGTAATATTGAAAGTCTCACGTTATTTTCGTAAAAATGGGGGATTTAAAAATATCCTCTCAGATAAATCCATACAAACGTGTAAAACTTTAGTTTAAATATTGTTTTGATGGTATCATTTTCTAGCTTATCATAAATTTATTTAATTTTTTTTTCAAACTAAAACAATTAAACTCTTGCTGTTACTCACCGTTAGAACTGCTATAGTTTCCATTGTGATCAGAGCTGTGCTGCAGTTTTTCGGTGAAATACTGAGGACTATGAATCCCCTGAAAAAGACACAAAAAAGGTAAAGACATCATAAGAGAAGTATTGGATACTAACAGGAATGGAAATATTAGGGGATCTTCTTTGGCCTTAAGAAAATTGTACTGATTAATGTTTATATGAACATGACTTCATTTTAATGTTTTGCATGTCATTATGCATGTTGCTGAGTTCACCATCGTCCTTATACACCGAGTAATCAGTAACTACTGTAAAACTTTTTATTTAAGCACATTGCTGTTGAATTTGTGCTGAAATCTCGTGATGCAACACCGCGAAACAAAACTGTATATATAAATACATATATAAATATGTTACACAAAATTCAAGGGAGATTGCCGTAATCAGCCACGTTTGCGGGAAAGAGGTTGAACATATGATTAAAAGAAGATTTTCCAAGCCTTCATTAGGCACACGCATTTCCCTAAGCCGAAAGATGTCAAAGTCTTTCGGAGACGACCCCTTGTCGGTCGCGCCTTAGTAAGAACCGATATCTTTTTATGGCGCCAATTTTACACATCGTCCCGTTTTCGGCTTTAGCCTAACGTCCCTTGTAATTTACCGTAGATTTTCCGACAATTTTATCCGGTGCCCTAACAGTTTTATCACCCTCGTTCATTTTACCCCTAGCGCGCATATCAGTCAAGAGGTGTCCGGGTCTCGCCACGCACGTCACGACCAATCCAAGCAACAATAGCTCAAGTTGGTGTGGGGCGCTGCTCCGTACACCGCTCATCTTCAAGATTAACCACACACGACATGAGCAACAGTTCAACTGCGGTATTAATTACTCTTGTTTATTCTGGGTATTAATGGCTGTTGTTTAGTCTCGGTATTAACTTTTGTTTAAGTCTCTGTATTAATGGCTGTTGTTTAGTCTGGGTATTAATGTGTGATGTTTATTCTCGGTATTAATGACTGTTGTTTAAGTCTCTGTATTAATGGCTGTTGTTTAGTCTGGGTATTAAGTGTTGTTTAGTCTGGGTATTAAGTGTTGTTTAGTCTCGGTATTAATGAATGTTGTTTAGTCTCGGTATTAATGACTTGTTTAGTCTCGGTATTAATGGCTGTTCTTTATTATCGGTATTAAAGGCTGTTGTTTAGTCTCGTATTAATGATTGTTTAGTCTCGGTATTAATGGCTGTTGTTTAGTCTCTGTATTAATGAATGTTGTTTAGTCTCGGTATTAATGGCTGTTGTTTAGTCTCGGTATTAATGAATGTTGTTTAGTCTCGGTATTAATGGCTGTTGTTTAGTCTCGGTATTAATGACTTGTTTAGTCTCGGTATTAATGGCTGTTGTTTAGTCTCGGTATTAATGACTTGTTTAGTCTCGGTATTAATGAATGTTGTTTAGTCTCGGTATTAATGGCTGTTGTTTAGTCTCGGTATTAATGGCTGTTGTTTAGTCTCGGTATTAATGGCTGTTGTTTAGTCTCGGTATTAATGGCTGTTGTTTAGTCTCGGTATTAATGACTGTTGTTTAGTCTCGGTATTAATGGCTGTTGTTTAGTCTCGGTATTAATGGCTGTTGTTTAGTCTCGGTATTAATGCTTGTTTAGTCTCGGTATTAATGGCTGTTGTTTAGTCTCGGTATTAATGGTGTTTTATCTCGTAAATGTTGTTTAGTCTCGGTATTAATGGCTGTTGTTTAGTCTCGGTATTAATGGCTGTTGTTTAGTCTCGGTATTAATGGCTGTTGTTTAGTCTCGGTATTAATGGCTGTTGTTTAGTCTCGGTATTAATGGCTGTTGTTTAGTCTCGGTATTAATGACTGTTGTTTAGTCTCGGTATTAATGGCTGTTGTTTAGTCTCGGTATTAATGGCTGTTGTTTAGTCTCGGTATTAATGGCTGTTGTTTAGTCTCGGTATTAATGGCTGTTGTTTAGTCTCGGTATTAATGGCTGTTGTTTAGTCTCGGTATTAATGGCTGTTGTTTAGTCTCGGTATTAATGACTGTTGTTTAGTCTCGGTATTAATGGCTGTTGTTTAGTCTCGGTATTAATGGCTGTTGTTTAGTCTCGGTATTAATGATGTTGTTTAGTCTCGGTATTAATGGCTGTTGTTTAGTCTCGGTATTAATGAATGTTGTTTAGTCTCGGTATTAATGGATGTTGTTTAGTCTCGGTATTAATGGCTGTTGTTTAGTCTCGGTATTAATGGCTGTTGTTTAGTCTCGGTATTAATGAATGTTGTTTAGTCTCGGTATTAATGGCTGTTGTTTAGTCTCTGTATTAATGAATGTTGTTTAGTCTGGGTATTAACTGTTGTTTAGTATGGGTATTAATGGCTGTTGTTTAGTCTGGGTATTAACTGTTTTTAGTCTGGGTATTAATGGCTGTTGTTTAGTCTGGGTATTAATGAATGTTGTTTAGTCCCGGTATTAAAGGCTGTTGTTTAAGTCTCTGTATTAATGGCTGTTGTTTAGTCTGGGTATTAACTGTTGTTTAGTCTGGGTATTAATGGCTGTTGTTTAGTCTGGGTATTAATGAATGTTGTTTAGTCTCGGTATTAATGAATGTTGTTTAGTCTGGGTATTAATGAATGTTGTTTAGTCTGGGTATTAATGGCTGTTGTTTAAGTCTCGGTATTAATGAAGGTTGTTTAGTCTCGGTATTAATGAATGTTGTTTAGTCTGGGTATTAATGAATGTTGTTTAGTCTGGGTATTAATGAATGTTGTTTAGTCTGGGTATTAATGAATGTTGTTTAGTCTCGGTATTAATGACTATTGTTTAGTCTTGGTATTAATGGTTGTTCTTTATTATCGTATTAATGACTTGTTTAGTCTCGGTATTAATGGCTGTTGTTTAGTCTCGGTATTACGGCTGTTGTTTAGTCTCGGTATTAATGACTTGTTTAGTCTCGGTATTAATGGCTGTTGTTTAGTCTCGGTATTAATGGCTGTTGTTTAGTCTCGGTATTAATGACTTGTTTAGTCTCGGTATTAATGGCTGTTGTTTAGTCTCGGTATTAATGACTTGTTTAGTCTCTGTATTAATGAATGTTGTTTAGTCTCGGTATTAATGGCTGTTGTTTAGTCTCGGTATTAATGGCTATTGTTTAGTCTCGGTATTAATGACTTGCTTTAGTCTCGGTATTAATGGCTGTTGTTTAGTCTCGGTATTAATGGCTGTTGTTTAGTCTCGGTATTAATGACTTGTTTAGTCTCGGTATTAATGAATTTTGTTTAGTCTCGGTATTAATGGCTGTTGTTTAGTCTCGGTATTAATGACTTGTTTAGTCTCGGTATTAATGGCTGTTGTTTAGTCTCGGTATTAATGACTTGTTTAGTCTCGGTATTAATGGCTGATCTTTATTATCGGTATTAATGAATGTTGTTTAGTCTCGGTATTAATGGCTGTTGTTTAGTCTCGGTATTAATGGCTGTTGTTTAGTCTCGGTATTAATGGCTGTTGTTTAGTCTCGGTATTAATGGCTGTTGTTTAGTCTCGGTATTAATGACTTGTTTAGTCTCGGTATTAATGGCTGTTCTTTAGTCTCGGTATTAATGGCTGTTCTTTAGTCTCGGTATTAATGGCTGTTATTTAGTCTCGGTATTAATGACTTGTTTAGTCTCGGTATTAATGGCTGTTGTTTAGTCTCTGTATTAATGAATGTTGTTTAGTCTCGGTATTAATGGCTGTTGTTTAGTCTCGGTATTAATGACTTGTTTAGTCTCGGTATTAATGGCTGTTCTTTAGTCTCGGTATTAATGGTTGTTGTTTAGTCTCGCTATTAATGGCTGTTGTTTAGTCTCGGTATTAAAGGCTGTTGTTTAGTCTCGGTATTAATGGCTGTTGTTTAGTCTCTGTATTAATAAATGTTGTTTAGTCTCGGTATTAATGGCTGTTGTTTAGTCTCGGTATTAATGGCTGTTGTTTAGTCTCGGTATTAATGGCTGTTGTTTAGTCTCGGTATTAATGGCTGTTGTTTAGTCTCGGTATTAATGGCTGTTGTTTAGTCTCGGTATTAATGGCTGTTGTTTAGTCTCGGTATTAATGGCTGTTGTTTAGTCTCGGTATTAATGGCTGTTGTTTAGTCTCGGTATTAATGGCTGTTGTTTAGTCTCGGTATTAATGGCTGTTGTTTAGTCTCGGTATTAATGGCTGTTTTTTAGTCTCGGTATTAATGCTGTTCTTTAGTCTGGGCATTAATGAATGTTGTTTAGTCTCGGTATTAAAGGCTGTTGTTTAAGTCTCTGTATTAATGGCTGTTGTTTAGTCTGGGTATTTACTGTTGTTTAGTCTGGGTATTAATGGCTGTTGTTTAGTCTCGGTATTAATGGCTGTTCTTTAGTCTCGGTATTAATGACTGTTGTTTAGTCTCGGTATTAATGGCTGTTGTTTAGTCTCGGTATTAATGGCTGTTGTTTAGTCTCGGTATTAATGGCTGATCTTTAGTCTCGGTATTAATGGCTGTTGTTTAGTCTCGGTATTAATGGCTGTTGTTTAGTCTCGGTATTAATGAATGTTGTTTAGTCTCGGTATTAATGGCTGTTGTTTAGTCTCGGTATTAATGGCTGTTGTTTAGTCTCGGTATTAATGGCTGTTGTTTAGTCTCGGTATTAATGGCTGTTGTTTAGTCTCGGTATTAATGGCTGTTGTTTAGTCTCGGTATTAATGGCTGTTCTTTAGTCTCGGTATTAATGAATGTTGTTTAGTCTCGGTATTAATGGCTGTTGTTTAGTCTCGGTATTAATGGCTGTTCTTTAGTCTCGGTATTAATGAATGTTGTTTAGTCTCGGTATTAATGAATGTTGTTTAGTCTCGGTATTAATGACTGTTCTTTAGTCTCGGTATTAATGGATGTTGTTTAGTCTCGGTATTAATGGCTGTTGTTTAGTCTCGGTATTAATGGCTGTTGTTTAGTCTCGGTATTAATGAATGTTGTTTAGTCTCGGTATTAATGGCTGTTGTTTAGTCTCTGTATTAATGAATGTTGTTTAGTCTGGGTATTAACTGTTGTTTAGTCTGGGTATTAATGGCTGTTGTTTAGTCTCGGTATTAATGGCTGTTCTTTAGTCTCGGTATTAATGAATGTTGTTTAGTCTCGGTATTAATGAATGTTGTTTAGTCTCGGTATTAATGGCTGTTCTTTAGTCTCGGTATTAATGGATGTTGTTTAGTCTCGGTATTAATGTCTGTTGTTTAGTCTCGGTATTAATGGCTGTTGTTTAGTCTCGGTATTAATGGCTGTTTTTTTAGTCTCGGTATTAATGGCTGTTCTTTAGTCTGGGCATTAATGAATGTTGTTTAGTCCCGGTATTAAAGGCTGTTGTTTAAGTCTCTGTATTAATGGCTGTTGTTTAGTCTGGGTATTAACTGTTGTTTAGTCTGGGTATTAATGGCTGTTGTTTAGTCTCGGTATTAATGGCTGTTCTTTAGTCTCGGTATTAATGACTGTTCTTTAGTCTCGGTATTAATGATGTTGTTTAGTCTCGGTATTAATGGCTGTTGTTTAGTCTCGGTATTAATGGCTGTTCTTTAGTCTGGGTATTAATGGCTGTTGTTTAGTCTCGGTATTAATGGCTGTTGTTTAGTCTCGGTATTAATGAATGTTGTTTAGTCTCGGTATTAATGGCTGTTGTTTAGTCTCGGTATTAATGGCTGTTCTTTAGTCTCGGTATTAATGGCTGTTGTTTAGTCTCGGTATTAATGGCTGTTGTTTAGTCTCGGTATTAATGGCTGTTCTTTAGTCTCGGTATTAATGGCTGTTGTTTAGTCTCGGTATTAATGGCTGTTGTTTAGTCTCGGTATTAATGGCTGTTGTTTAGTCTCGGTATTAATGGCTGTTGTTTAGTCTCGGTATTAATGGCTGTTCTTTAGTCTCGGTATTAATGAATGTTGTTTAGTCTCGGTATTAATGAATGTTGTTTAGTCTCGGTATTAATGGCTGTTCTTTAGTCTCGGTATTAATGGATGTTGTTTAGTCTCGGTATTAATGGCTGTTGTTTAGTCTCGGTATTAATGGCTGTTGTTTAGTCTCGGTATTAATGAATGTTGTTTAGTCTCGGTATTAAATGGCTGTTGTTTAGTCTCTGTATTAATGAAATGTTGTTTAGTCTGGGTATTAACTGTTGTTTAGTCTGGGTATTAATGGCTGTTGTTTAGTCTGGGTATTAACTGTTGTTTAGTCTGGGTATTAATGGCTGTTGTTTAGTCTGGGTATTAATGAATGTTGTTTAGTCCCGGTATTAAAGGCTGTTGTTTAGTCTCTGTATTAATGGCTGTTGTTTAGTCTGGGTATTAACTGTTGTTTAGTCTGGGTATTAATGGCTGTTGTTTAGTCTGGGTATTAATGAATGTTGTTTAGTCTCGGTATTAATGAATGTTGTTTAGTCTGGGTATTAATGAATGTTGTTTAGTCTGGGTATTAATGGCTGTTGTTTAGTCTCGGTATTAATGAATGTTGTTTAGTCTCGGTATTAATGATGTTGTTTAGTCTCGGGTATTAATGAATGTTGTTTAGTCTGGGTATTAATGAATGTTGTTTAGTCTGGGTATTAATGAATGTTGTTTAGTCTCGGTATTAATGACTGTTGTTTAGTCTTGGTATTAATGGTTGTTCTTTATTATCGGTATTAATGACTGTTGTTTAGTCTGGGTATTAATGGCTGTTGTTTAAGTCTCTGTATTTAATGGATGTTGTTTAGTCTGGGTATTAATGATGTTGTTTAGTCTCGGTATTAATGGCTGTTGTTTAAGTCTCTGTATTAATGGCTGTTGTTTAGTCTGGGTATTAATGACTTGTTTAGTCTGGGTATTAATGACTATTGTTTAGTCTCGGTATTAATGGCTGTTGTTTAGTCTCGGTATTAATGACTGTTGTTTAGTCTCTGTATTAATGGCTGTTCTTTAGTCTCGGTATTAATGAATGTTGTTTAGTCTCGGTATTAATGGCTGTTCTTTAGTCTCGGTATTAATGGCTGTTCTTTAGTCTCGGTATTAATGGCTGTTGTTTAGTCTCTGTATTAATGGCTGTTCTTTAGTCTCGGTATTAATGGCTGTTGTTTAGTCTCTGTATTAATGGCTGTTCTTTAGTCTCGGTATTAATGAATGTTGTTTAGTCTCTGTATTAATGGCTGTTCTTTAGTCTCGGTATTAATGAATGTTGTTTAGTCTCGGTATTAATGGCTGTTCTTTAGTCTCGGTATTAATGGCTGTTGTTTAGTCTCGGTATTAATGGCTGTTCTTTAGTCTCGGTATTAATGAATGTTGTTTAGTCTCGGTATTAATGGCTGTTCTTTAGTCTCGGTATTAATGACTGTTGTTTAGTCTCTGTATTAATGGCTGTTCTTTAGTCTCGGTATTAATGGCTGTTGTTTAGTCTCTGTATTAATGGCTGTTCTTTAGTCTCGGTATTAATGAATGTTGTTTAGTCTCGGTATTAATGATGTTGTTTAGTCTCGGGTATTAATGACTGTTGTTTAGTCTCGTATTAATGGCTGTTCTTTAGTCTCGGTATTAATGACTGTTGTTTTTTCTCTGTATTAATGGCTGTTCTTTAGTCTCGGTATTAATGGCTGTTGTTTAGTCTCGGTATTAACGAATGTTGTTTAGTCTCGTCACTACTTGTTAAAGCTTACTTCTCATTCCCGCCCCTCCCCCCCCCTTTTTTTTTCTCCCCTTTCCCATCCATGAGAGACGATGCGGCGAAACTGAGACAACGTAAGGGATTTCACGAATGACATCCATTTCATGATTACTGTTCGAAAGACACAGACTGCTTGTTACAGTTTGATTGTTACAGTTTGATTGTTACAGTTTGATTGTTACAGTTTGATTGTTACAGTTTGATTGTTACAGTTTGATTGTTACAGTTTGATTGTTACAGTTTGATTGTTACAGTTTGATTGTTACAGTTTGATTGTTTATTTTCTCGAAATGTATTACATGCTAAGATAATTGCATTTTATACCTTTGTTTATTGTATAAACCACATTCTGTAACACTTGCATCAAGAGCTAGAACGAATAAATCAACCTCGCGTTTAATGAGCTGGAGTTATCCAGTAAGTTTCGACATTTCTACCGTGTCAATCGCTGACAAAATAAACATTAATGTCAAGTTAGATTAATAATCTGTGAAGATATTTGAACATGTTGTACTTTCCACGCGCCAGAGCCATGATGTATGTGGTATCGGAAGTTTGTGGCTTTTTAAAAATAGTTAAAATAAAATTTACTGGTCCTCAATCTTACAGCGTTGGTCCAAATTTAAAAAAAAACAAACAAAAAAAAACGAAACAATAGAATAATAGTTAGTCGTTTAACATGTGGGAATCTTTTTGACATTGATCATATTTCACTGTTATAATTGAGTTTTTAAAATTTTAATTATTCATGTAAAAACTCATTCTTTAATGGAAATATACGCGCATATGTTTGAACTGATCTAGTATTTAAAGAAAAACACTTTAAAATACATATTTTTTTACTTCAATAATAGATCAAGACAGAAGCGTAGCTGCGTTTTCCGCGCCCTTGGCCAATTCATTTTTGGCGCCCTTGAGAAATTTGGGAAAGTACTTAATTATACAGAATAAATTGATTATTGAAAGAATTGCGCTCGGCGCCCTTGGCAAATGCCACGATGCCAAGTCGTTGTTAAGCTTCTGGATCAATCATTTACACATACAATAATAACAACATAATATTACAATACACAAATTAATTATTCCTTTTTATTGTATTTGATCATTGTGCGTAATCTACCTGCCTCGTATGAGTAAGAAAAAAGATAGAAAATAATTGAGTTTAACATATTTATATTAAAAACCAATTATATTCAAATATTTAGGATATTTTAAGTATTAAAAGTTAAAATCTTAAATTGACTTTATTTTCGGCATGATGGCATTCGCTAGATCACCAGTAAATAGTCAAGTACGTTCAAATAATCCATAGCTCGGCCCCCGTGTCACCATCTTCATCCCCTAATGGTGGCCGTGTTATGTCTTTTAAATGTGCGCAGTCGTGGAGCCTCGCTTTGAAAAAGACGGCCTATTACGAGGGTCATAGAGAGGCGTGTTACCGTCCAAGTGCAGTTAAAGGTTCGTTAGATGAAGACATTTGTGCTCTCTGATGTCCGACCCCAAGGTAGCGTTCAAGTGTCCCCCTCTTTACAACGGGAAAAAAACTCAAGAAAACCACAAACAAAATTCTGGGTAGCTTCATTCCTTCAGCCTCCCCCCCCCAATACACACACACGAACCCCTAAAAACAAACCTTGTACGTGAAAATGAGAAAAAATATTTAAGAACATTTTCAGAAAATATAGCATTTTAAATGATTTATCTTTATTATATTTTTTTTAAGTGTCTAGTTGGTGGAAAGGGGGGGGGGACATTATGCTTATAATGGAATATACATTTTTTTTCCGTCTGTGAAAAATGACGAAACCAATGAAATAATTATTGTGTAGATAGATCCTAATAAAAGTTGGCGCGATTCTGGATCGTGGATTTAAAGTACGAATCTTGAAGTGGGGTGGGCAAAGGGTGCAAAGCGCTTAAAATTGCTCATCCACTTTCTCCCCGCCTCTTGTGCGTCTGAGCATCTTACGTTAAACCTACCCGACACTCCTCGGCTATTTTTTCCCCCTGCTCATGTCTGTCTAAACGGCAACCTATCCGACACTATTTTATGTTTTTTTCTGTGTTGAAGTCTGTCTACGCGGTAGCATATTCGACACTATTTTAAGTCTTACTGTGTTTTTGTCTGTCTTCTCGGTATAGCATATCCGGCACTGATTTGCGTTTGCCGTCTTGTCTGAGTTGAAGTCTGTCTGTAGTAATCATTTCCACAATGATGATCGTATTCAAACTACGAATCCACCTCTCTGCTAGCACAACTTCACTGTAGTCTATAAGAGCAACAATGTCAACCAACTGACCTGAGTGACTACACCCATTGACATTCAACTGTAGTGTGTCATGTGCATTGACATTCAACTGTAGTGTGTCATGTGCATCGACATTCAACTGTAGTGTGTCATGTGTATCGACATTCAACTTTAGTGTGTCATGTGTATCGACATTCAACTGTAGTGTGTCATGTGTATCGACATTCAACTGTAGTGTCTCATGTGTATCGACATTCAACTGTAGTGTCTCATGTGTATCGACATTCAACTGTAGTGTCTCATGTGTATCGACATTCAACTGTAGTGTCTCATGTGTATCGACATTCAACTGTAGTGTCTCATGTGTATCGACATTCAACTGTAGTGTCTCATGTGTATCGACATTCAACTGTAGTGTCTCATGTGTATCGACATTCAACTGTAGTGTCTCATGTGTATCGACATTCAACTGTAGTGTCTCATGTGTATCGACATTCAACTGTAGTGTCTCATGTGTATCGACATTCAACTGTAGTGTCTCATGTGTATCGACATTCAACTGTAGTGTGCCATGTGCATTGACATCCAATTGTAGTGTGCCGTGCGTTGACATTCAACTGTAGTGTGCCATGTGCATTGACATCCAACTGTAGTGTGTCATGTGCATTGACATCCAACTGTAGTGTGTCATGTGCATTGACATCCAACTGTAGTGTGCCATGTGCATTGACATTTCAACTGTAGTGTGCCATGTGCATTGACATTCAACTGTAGTGTGTCATGTGCATTGACATTGAACTGTAGTGTGTCATGTGGATTGACATCCAATTGTAGTGTGTCATGTGCATTGACATCTAACTGTAGTATGTCATGTGCATTGACATTCAACTGTAGTGTGTCATGTGCATTGACATTCAACTGTAGTGTGCTACCATGCACACCTCTGTCAATAATTAACTGCACATATCACTTTTAAATTTCAATCCACATTCCCGAAATATATGGCCAACTGAAGAGCTTTCTTGTCAGAAAAATTGAGTTTTGATTTTGTCAAGCCTGGTCCTATAGATGGCCCCTTGTCATATAGATGGCCCCTAGCCCAATAGATGGCTCCTAGCCCAATAGATGGCCCCTAACCCTATAGATCAGTGGTTCTCATCCTTTTGATAATCAAGGACCACTTTAAAAATTTGTGTCTTAGTCGCGGACCACTACTGAAAATTTTGCTACTCCCGTGCAGGAAATCTATAGATAATTATACTATGTATATAAATAAAAATGTCATCCTCGCGGACCAGCAGGGGTATCTCAACCATAGGTTGAGAACCACTGCTTTAGATGCCCCATGCCCTATAGATGTCCCCTAGCCCTATAGATAGCCCCTAACCCTATAGATGACCCCTAACAATATAGGTGGTACCTAGCCCTATATATGGCACTTGCCCTAGCTGCGCCGCTGAACCAACTACAATAACCTATTTAAGGATGGTAGACACGTTCTAAGAAAACCTGAAGACCTGCATTCTTTACTTCGCACAGAAATACGTCGATCCCCAAAACTAGTTGCAATGTGGACTTCGACCAATCAGAACTCGGCATTTTAATGATTGCTATTTGTAAAAAAAAATAAAAAAAAATGTATACTTAAATGTGTTATAGGAAAGTGAGCCCTGTTGAAAACATTGTTTCACCAGGTTGTCTTCTGGAATATCCACTTATAGATAACATATTTAACTATAACTTGCAATTTGCTCTGTGTCTCCAAATATACACATGTATATTTTTTGTGTTTTAAAAAGTGAATAGGAAATCTCAGTGAAAATATCGAAATATTTACTTCTGTTTACAATAGTCAGTAGGTCAAAAAATGCTACAATAAAAATAATCTGAAAATTTCTATATTTGCGCTTGTTCCATAATATTTTCTTTTTTTTCTTTACAGACATTTTAAATATTCGTGTATCAATCTGCTTTAAATGAAGGGTACCATTAGATTAATTAGATTTTCGTATAGTACGGGGGCGTTAAATAAGTATAGAGAGTGTAACATTGACGTGTTCTGTCGTGTATGCACCATTCTGGAATGCTATGAAGATAAAGTGCGTTAATTGAATGCGTGATTGGTCACGTTGACATGCGTGATTGGTCACGTTGACATGCGTGATTGGTCACGTTGACATGCGTGATTGGTCACGTTGACATGCGTGATTGGTCACGTTGACATGCGTGATTTGTCACGTTGACATGCGTGATTGGTCACGTTGACATGCGTGATTGGTCACGTTGACATGCGTGATTGGTCACGTTGACATGCGTGATTGGTCACGTTGACATGCTTGATTGGTCACGTTGACATGCGTGATTGGTCACGTTGACATGCGTGATTGGTCACGTTGACATGCGTGATTGGTCACGTTGACATGCGTGATTGGTCACGTTGACATGCGTGATTGGTCACGTTGACATGCGTGATTGGTCACGTTGACATGCGTGATTGGTCAAGTTGACCTAATCGTCCATCCTATAAATTATTGGAGGAAAGAATTCCGGGAGGAGTGGTAGCTGGGGGATGGGGGGCGGATGGTAGTGTTTTAAATTCTATGCGTCTCTTTCTGGAGATTAGGTGATGATACCGGTAGTCTAAAGTTGTCAAATACTAACTATTTTACAGAGGGCTGAGCAGCGATTGGGAAAAAAGTATATACATATAATATAGGTGTGACGTCAAAATAGAAAATAAAGAAAACAAGTGAAAAACTATTTTTGTTTTTGTTTATGACTTCATTTCACGTAATCTCCACAATAACAACTTATCGTGTTTCCGGTTTGAGACCACCGCGTCATTCGGCGAGCTTCAGTGGAACTGAAGGCAGCCCGCCATTTTGAGCCCGCTCAAAGACCAACCAATGCGGCGTTAAGTCGCCCTCGTTCTCATTAAACCCTGGCTCCCCGCGCGGCCCGCCGGTTAATCCACTTAGCTGCCAGCTTTGTGTGAGAGCTGATCAAAGCTCGTCTGATGGGAGATGACTTGTCGAGTGCCCCCTCGTGGATTCCCGTGCATGCGCCACACAGGGTACGGTACTCAACAGAAGGACGCGAGCAAGCGGGCTGCACTCGCCAGATTTGCTGAGTTGTCCCGTGCCGTACGCGATTGGCCAGTCCATCGATTGAGGTTGACCACATGTGTAAAAAAAGAATATTTGATCCACCTTCGAAATGCCCATCAGTTGCTCAGTTATGTTCACACTCTACACAGCTGTTGCAGGCGACTTGTGCTTGTAGGTCACAATCATCATTTGATGTTATGCAGAGCCTCAGATGATAATTTACATATTCTCGACTAATGGGACAAATGTAAGAAATAAATAGGAGATGGATATTATCTAAGTCATTAAAGGGTTAAATTAAAGCCTGGTGGATAACAAAGAGATAAAAATATGCGCTAATGATAAAATTTGATTTCATCAGAAAACCATTTAACTAGACATGAATGCATCCAAGGTTATAAAAATGTCATAGCTGCAGACACGAGACCCCATGTTACTGCGGATAAGAGAATTATTGCAGGACAAAGCCCCTAATTGTAGCATATTACAAAAGCACAAATATTACAAAAAGCGTCTGTTTCTCCTTAGCAAGACAATATTGCTTGAATGGTCAAGGGGGCTGGGTGCTAAGGCGGTGACGCAATCAAATGGTAAAATATTACATGCAAGCTGATTGAGTGCATAAACAAGTAGGTCATTAATCAATTAATATATCAGAATTTTCTATAAAGATAGACACTATCTATAAAATATATTCTCGGGGAAGAAAAAGAAGAGCTTAAAATGCAATTCTTATTATATATTTTTGGTGTAATTATTATTATTAATTAAACTAGTGTATCACCCGTCAAAAATGATGGAAGTTTTCAAAATAAATACACATCAGATAACGCAATACAGAACTTTTAATTATTTTTATTTTATTCATTTATTTCCCTATTGAACAATTTTATGCGGAAGTTCGAAAAGAGTTTTTTTGGTGCAGTAATTTGGTGCGCTGCTTTCTAAAATTAGTAGCGTCACGGACAGGACAGATGGGACAGACGGGACGTGACATACATTGCAAATTATGTATATTGATTATATTTTAAGCATATTTTATGAAGTTGTTTTTGCCAGGCAAACATTTTTTATCCGTCTATTTTACAAATTATTTATTTCCCCAATGACAGACGAACGACAACAGAATTCTTCACTCTATGTGTACTCGAGGTACACTGTTCCAGCCAAACGGCAACAGAATTCTTCACTCAATGTGTACTCGAGGTATACTGTTCCAAGCTCAGTTAGCTGCCCGCCACTCTGTGGCCCCTACGCTCATAACTTAGGACTGGATATGACAAGCCTCTAACGCAAATTGTTCATGCCTCATTTCTAGGAATCTCTGAAATGCTCCCCTGAGATTTGGAGGCGAGAGTATGGCAGAGATGAAAGCCAGCGATAGCACTTCCAAGGCGATTAATTATTGTGTGATAACTCAAGTTTCCCAAGCTATCCATCCGACCACTAACTCAATTTTTTATGACGGAGTTTGGGCCAACTGGCATTGTTGTATGTACTATTCCAGGCTGAAACATCTGGTGTCTCTGAGATTCTTTCATTTATACTTATTTTCACATTTTGTCCTCTCTTTATCTCACTCATTCCATTCTCTCTCTCTTCCTCTGTCTCTCTATTTACCGCTTTTTGTCCCCTTGTCTCTCTTTACATCTCTCTCTCTCTGTCTGTCTGTCTCTCTCTCTCTCTCTCTCTCTCTCTCTCTCTCTCTCTCTCTCTCTCTCTCTCTCTCTCTCTCTCTCTCCAGTTCATCACATGCTTTTCTGTCACTTTTATTTTACCTCTTTTTCAACTGTATCTCTTATTTCATTTTTGCAATTATCTCAACAACAACAAAAATATAAATAAAAAAAATAATTCCTACTTTGAAACGATGGAATCCCACCACACCACACACCCCACCACACACGACACCACACACAACACCACACACCACACCACACACGACAACCCACCCACCACACCCCACACCCCAGTCCACACCTATGACATGTCCAGCTCGACACCACTGTTCTTACATAGTACCCATCCCTCAGCATTTACCTACAAAGTATCGCACCCATCAGCAAAAAAGTATCACTTGTGAAGGAGACGCCTATGAGGTCAAACACAAGTCATGCATTCTGCAATACTTCCACGCCGGTTAATTAACTCATGCTGATGCATTTGGTTATATCTTTACAAAGCTGCTGTAAACACTAAACATTGTCTTAATTTCCAAATCAATAAAACAAAAATTAGATAGTTAAAGAAACTTTTGAAGCAGCGCAGCCGGGTGAAATTCTGTCAGAACCTTTACAAATTGTTCACCTAATAGCAAGGAAAGATTGTACAAGTCGTCAAATTGTTCATCTCATAGCAAGGAAAGATTGTACAAGTCGTCAAATTGTTCATCTCATAGCAAGGAAAGATTGTACAAGTCGTCAAATTGTTCATCTCATAGCAAGGAAAGATTGTACAAGTCGTCAAATTGTTCACCTAATAGCAAGGAAAGATTGTGCAAGACGATTCCGTCTTACAGTAAGGTGAATGTAAAACTTCGAAATACGGGGCTTGATTGTGTTTTAAAACAAGTTATATTTCAAGTAGTTACTGTGTTTATCAAAGGATGTTAATTTAAAGGATGCTCATTTAAGAGATGTTCATTTAAAGCCAGTGGAATAGTTTCTTAAAATGTTCATTTAAAGAATTTTTATTTACAGGACATTCATGTAAAGAATGTTCATGTAAAGAATATTCATTTCAAGGATGTTCATGTTAAGAATGTTCGTTATAAGAATGTTTATTATAAGAATGTTCATTAAAAGAATGTCCATTTAGATAATGTTTTTTTAAAGAATGTTAATTTAAAGAAAGTTCATAAAAAGAATGCACATTTAAATAATGTTCATTTAAAGGAAGTTCATTAAAAATGTTTATTTAATAGATGTTCATTTAAAGAACTTTCATTTAAATGATGTTTATTTCAAGGATGTTTATTTAAAGAATGTTCATGTAAATGATGTTCATTTAAACAACGTTCATGTAAAGGATGTTCATTTCAAGTTGTTCATTTAAACCCGGTGGAACAGTTTCTTAAACGTTTTATTGCTACTCCTTTCCAAAAAATAAAAAAATTGAAACCCGTTCGTAGGGAAAGGCTGATCCCACCCACACTATAACTCTCCTTGTAATTACTCTGTCATTCAAAACTCTGCGGATGGCACCTTTCGGAAATTCTCCGACAACGGCAAGACGGGCGAGATGATGGTGAGACAAACCGGGGGGGGGGAGGGTAGGGTTCGGGGAGGGGGGGAGTCATCTCACAAACTTTGAAATGGTCAATTTGCGCACGCGGATTTTAAGAGCAAATCTATTATCTTAAGTTACCCTCGGCAATTTGAAGTTTGGTGCAGTCTCGGCAGGGAATGAGATAGGGCGCTCACGGTTAGTAAGTTGTTAACTCGTGGAGTTTGGGGTTATCTGTCATTCAGTTAGGTGTTGGGCTGTAGGCGGTAGGCTGTAGGAGGTGCGCTGTAGTTTGTGAGGGTATGTAAGGGATGCGGTTATGTTAATTATGTAAGTTATGTGGTATTGGTATGTTCTTCTGAGCTGGTAATCTTCATTTCCAATAGGAAAGCAGTAATCTTTTTCCTTTACTTAAATCTTAAATAAATAAACTATTTCTCTAAAATGAAAAAAATGATTGCTTTGATTCAGATATTGTAAATTCAAGATCACGATCTTTTGTTCGAGATTCGACGTGGTCCCCATTTCTTCCCGGGAAATCTTCACATTTAACTGATACCATTTCGTCAATGGACAAACAGGAATGTGATTGTCAATCAATCAGTTGTTGTGTTCTGATGAGTCGCTCTTACAAACACGTTTACAAATGCGCTAGAAGTGAAGCGCCCTGCAGACACTAGAACAGATTGATCGCTTGGGAACATCAAACACGGCAGACACAAGCCCCCCCCCCGCCTGCACATTGAGCATTTCCCTTATATCACATCATCCATCCTGGCTGACGCGGACTGCAATGATATTGGCAAACACTAAAACACATCCGTACCATTCATATATAAGTTTCCTTGTTTTTACCTTTAACTCCAGCCGGCCGCACTCCGAACTGCATTATGTCAGACTCCACATACATGGAACCCCATTAATGTATCGCTATATGCCAAAAAGACATTAGAACGACGGAAAAAAACAACTAAAGAATAAGAATAATAAATAAAAGGACGCGGATCAACACTCCCACCCCATTCCCGAAATCTCCCTCCCCCGTTTTCCCATTTTGCGCTCATCAGTTCCTCGGCCAGACAGTAAATCTTCCCGCCTATTATATGCCAAGATCGGTTCCGTGGAGGAGCTCTCGCCATGGAATAGGGTTCTGCCCGAATAACGTGTGGATATTTGTTATAAATGGTCTGGCACTTGGGGGAAAGTGACTTAGAATGCTGGGAGGTTCCCGCGTGGCATATTGGACATAGCAGAATGCTATAATTGGCGAGGTGTGAGGAGTGGGGGTGGGTCGGGTGAGAAACGATGGGTAGGACGATAGCTGTAGGAGTTGGGGAGGGAAAAGACAGGGGTTTTAAGACACTTATAGAAATGACTATAAAATAATAATCCAGACGACCTGTTTGTAGTGATGATGAAACAACTGAAGAAACGATTAATCGGCTTGTGGCTCGAATTAATGTTTGTTTAAAACCACAAACGGACGCTTGCGAAATTTATCAGTTTGACTTTATGATATCTTTATCGCTCCAAATCTGAACAGTTGAATATTTCCATCGCTATAGATAAAACTATAGTCATGGTCCGGGAAAAGAAATTAGTTTTCTACAAATGCTAATTGCTTCACTTTTATTTACATGTACTTCCATATATGGTCAATTTGTAAATCTTATTCTATAATATTTGACCAGAAAATTCCTCTCTAATTCTTTTATCTATTGATTTTTTTAAAACATTTTTTAAAAACAATTTTTATAGACGTGTTTGAAAATTTAAAGCCATTTAATTGTGAGTTCTTCAATCTTTTACATATTTTATAATCAATGCTCCCTCTAAGGTTCGTTGGTCCTTGTTCAAAGTAAAAAAAACCAAAACAAAACAACTCGTGTGCAGAGTTGCATTGCATCCATTTTTTGTGCAGTATTTTACAAAATTTGCAGAGCGGTAATTCTAAACTGCTGTGCGGCGTTGGTCAGATGTCTGCTCGGCCGCGCAGCCACGCGTTTAAAAGAGAATATTGGTTACAATAGAATGTAAAAATTCAAAATTGCTTAAACGAAAACCCGCTTCCACACTCTACCATCAACGAGCAGCAAGAACGCTATAAGATCGCCGTCACACCAGAGCCGCACATTAACGTGGACTACCGAAATTAACCGCATAGAACCGACGTCCGCACGGCTCATACCAAACGATAGTCGCGGACTTGATGAGTATTCCAGCCGCCGTCTGGTGCAGAGTTGACGCTGCAGACGATTTACGAGCTGGTTCTGTGAATGTTTTCGCCCTCTGTGTCTGCGGACAACTTTTTTTATGATTCTGGTCTTGTTGATTGTTTACTTTAGGAGTGTGTTTACTTCCTGATCGAAACGAATCATTTGAAAGACCGACTTCCGCTGACATATTTAGTATCAATTTTGAGAACACTTCCCGTGGAAACTGTTTCCATCATTGTTGCTAAGTACGAGTACCTGAGGTAACTAGGAAGTTGTGTTAATTCTGTCAAATAGTTTAACATGGTCCAAATATTAATGAAATTATTTTTTTTTAAAATCTAGCTTAGATTTAGGGTATATAAGTATACGAAATAAAATATTACAAAGGTAATGAGAACATAAAACTAAAATGCCGCCTTACAATGGTGAACATTAGAGTAGAGGTTTACTGAGCATAAATACAAATTTTAAATAATGAAATTGTCACAAGATTGTCACAAGATTGTCACGTGATTGTCACATGGTTGATAAATTTAAAAAAAAATTAAAAGTAAGATGTTTGAACTTAGGGACAAAAAGCTGGTGTCATCGATTAGACACTGCTAGTGTTAAGATTGATTCCTTTCTTTATATTATTTAGACATCTGTTTCTCATGTTTATATATCATATGGATGTTTATCATGATTTGGTATACGAAAAGCCTCAAGAATTCCTAGTCTGAATCTTCTTTCATCACGATAACACTCATAAAAGCTTCACTTCTTCTTTTCTCCCCTTTCAATACGAATTTTTAAAGTACGAATCTACGCTTAGGCCCATAGTAACTTAAATGCACAGATTGAAATCTTTATTTTGTTGTCAGATTTATTTGTTTAAACTCGAATTTTTAAAATTTATAATTTTTTGAATAATTTTGTTCTAAAATGCTTTGTTCAATTAAATCCCTTCCTTCTATTTAAAAAAAATTGTTGTTTTTCATATTCGTAAAGTATTGCTGAACAATCATCTAATAAAACATCTGTAATACTTCACTATTAAACTCATTATTTTTATACCTGATAAAATGTTTGTTTCCTATAATTTTTTAATTTTTTTTTAAATTATTATTTTTTTGTTGAACTAAAATATTCTAGTCATTCTTAGTTGAGCATTGAAATAATTGTTTTTAAGAAATTATTAATGAACTTCTGGTGAAGAGATTGGTGATTATCGAAAGAATGTAAACAATTTAGGGTTGTTAACGATTAATTTAAATTTAATCGTTAACTTTTGAAAATTTCACGATTAATTAAACATTAATTTCGATTTAAGCCAAAAATTGAAATTTATGATGTCATAAGTAACATTTATTAAACGTACTTGACGAAAATCGAAATAACACTGGAATGTCTTCTTCATATGACATCTTTTAACTAACAACACAAACAGACAAGTGTATTGAAATTATTTGCTTCAAGTGATGATCGGGTCTTATTAACAATATAACTAGCCGAGTAGAACAATCGTTTACATAGCTTTAGATTGTCTCAGCTGAAGTTTCTGATACTGTAGTGGATGTTTGGTTTGCAGGTGGTATGTAAGCGAAGTGTTAGAACCATGGTAGCAATGTTTCCTATAAGCAGCGCGGTTGCGCAGATATTTGAATGACGCCACGCAGGAGTTTAGAATGACCGCGCAGCAAATTTTGTAAAATATTGCACAAAAAATGGACGTTGTGCAACTTTGCACACGAGTTTTTTTGACTTTGCTCACGAACCAACGAAGCTTAGACTTAGAGGGAACATTGCATGGTAGGCAAACGATTTCTATCAATGGACACAACAACCTTTATCAATATTTTGAGCATTCACGTCAGTCATTAGTTTAAAACCAAAATGTTCGTGTAATCGACCGGAAATTAAATTATATTTATCGGCCGAAATAATTTACTTTTTGACTTCCAATATATTTATAAAATTTCCGCAGCCCTAAAAAAATTGTAAAGTCTTAACATCTCATACACTGAATTCTATAACTTTTCAGGGACCTCTGATACATGAAATCACTTGAATGTTTTTGTAGTGACGTCATTGGAATTCTAAGCTATGGATGTCAAGCAATTGTTAAAATATCATACATTGAATGAGCTCATTGAAGGAGCTAATTGAAGGAGCTCATTGAAGGATTCGGCGTATAAAACTCATTCCTAATCTTTAATTAGATAACACAGCTGATTACATAGTAAGTTGCTCGAGGCTGTCCTCGGTGACAACTACAATCAATTGTCACAATGTGTTGCTAGCACAGCTTTTCTAGATATCAATCAATAAAGTGTTGCTAGCACAGCTTTTCTAGATCCACATACTTACACAAGTTAAGTAAACACTTTTGCGTTTTTCCCCCTGTCTCATGTGTTTTTCCTTTTTTAAAGAATTTTATTTAATCCAACTAAAAAAATTGTTTTAGACCAACGATTTACGCCGAAGATTCCATGGTTTCTTCACTTGGTTTTGTTTACAGGTAGAAGGAAAAAGACAACATTAAAATCATTTGCCTACCTGAACCACCTCCCCCCCCCTTTTACACTTATTCTCCACCCCTTCCCCCCCTTCCCCCCTATATATATATATATTCTTTTTTTTTGGGCACTTCATTTTCTACCTTCGCCTTTGAGTTAAAATTAGATCATTAGGATGGAGACTAGACCGAAGGAATTGAATGAAATACGTTGTTCTTGAAGCCAAGGAACGCCACTCTAGTTGTTGTGAGAGCGCTATAATCAAGACCACCTGCACTTCACCGCATTAACTCCCTTATATTTAAGTGTGTGGTATTAGCCAAAGGGTTTATAGAACCAGTAGTATTTGTTGCACTTTGAAACTCGTTCTACTTTAAAACGGAGGAATTAAGAAGTAGCGAACTTTTCTCCAAGACTGTCACTGTAGAGTTAGATCTTTAAATTTTCTTATTGAAATAAACTTACGAGGTTGGGATACAGCACATGTCTCTTGTACAACATACAGCACATGTCTCTTGTACAACATACAGCACATGTCTCTTGTGAACCACCAGCCAATATCGAATCCTGTTATGGCCATAATGGTGTCAGCCCCAAGAGCTCTGGACGATGTGCGACATGTTGAGGGTGAGTGAATCGATTTCAATGATATCTTTATAATTTGATGACGTGAATTTTAAATGTACTATTGGAAGAGTGATCCTGACATAGACAGTGACAAAACAGATCAATGACTTTCTCGCAGACAGTAAGGAAACAGTGTCACGATTCTCCCATAGACAGTAAGTAAACTGAAACATAATTCTGTCAAAGTAAAAAAACAACAACAACAGAACGGTGGCATGTGAACAGGTTGTGACAAGAATAAATCCTAAATATTCGAAGCATGTTCATTAGATAGTAGGGGGAACTACAGACTTACATAGTTATTACGATTGGTACGGTCTGAAGATGACCCAAGCGGTCGGAGACCAATCTCTTCTATTTCATTGGCACGTTACTTTAACCAATCAAAGAAGCATATCGGAGTAAAAGAGTTAAGAATACCAGACCGAATTACTAGCGTAGATTTCTTACTTTAGACCAGCCATATTCTTCAACATTCGAATGATGCACAACTTCAGACATTCAATTGTTCAAGTAAATAATTTCAAATATAGTTAAGGACTGAAGATAAAACCGATTTTAATGAATAATATTTTTCTTAGCCTTTTAAATCATATTGTGGTTTCATTCATATCCATTCATTCGTCCATAAATACATTATCGGTTAATATTCCAGCTCTTTATTATTTTAAAATAAATTTGTTTATTTAAGTGTTCGCAAACTTTCTCACGCCATCAAATAAACACTCATCTCCGACACTTTTTTTTTCTTTCAGAAGACGGAGGGAAAATATTTCTAGAACTCACAAGCCTTCCATTAGAGTTCTCCGTGTACCCTGGCCAAACGGCAGCCATGAGCTTTTTTTCTCTCTCTTTCTTTAATGAGTTTGAGATGCCTTCCGGTAAGGGAAGTCACTCGGAACAAAACGTTCTTAGGGGGAGAAACTCAAGACAGTTCGTTCTCAGATGCGATGACGTTAATAATGTTGGTGGTAATGGTGGCGCTGGCCGAGATGATGATGTCGCGTTGACGAATCGGGGATTTGGTGAGAGTTGGTGCTGAGAGCGAGGATGCGGGGGTTGAGGGATATTCTTTTGTCAGAGGTGAATGGGGTCGATGCGTGTCAGAAGGCAACATTTTGGTTTACCGTAGCGTTATTGTCGTTATTGCATAATATTATTTCCGTAGCGTACACGGCCTTTGATTTAGAAACATGCGCTGAAGAGTAACAATGTCCGAGGACCGGGATGTTAACGAAACTCAAGAGAATGCAAACCGTTAACATTGTCTTTGCGCATTCGGCTGAACACGAGTGCTTACATATCCGAGCTCTTATTTCGCTTGAAGAGATCTAAGTAGGTACCATATTATAATATTTTTTTAACCCTTGTTGCCATAACAGAAAACAATTAAGCGTTTAATTCTTAAGAAATATTATTCAAGTTAAGTTTTGAAAATAGGATCATATAGAATTGGACTGTGTTAAAGCTTATCTAAGTACTGTATGTTAATTGTACTGATGCAGATTACATTTGAAACGTTTACCGTTGTACTAGTTTGGTATAATAAAGCTTAATTTTATTGTATTCATTACATAATTTGTTGGTGTATTTTGTATTTTATTTGAAAATAGCAGCTGGGTGAGCATGCAAGGCCTTCATGGACAGTTAGCGCTATACAAGAAACCCCGATCACACCACTTATTCATTTTAAAGACAAAGATACATCTATAAAATAGACATGTATTGCTTCATCCGATACCGTAAGAATGAAATAATTCAAAAGGATCGTGAAACAGGAAAATAATTGTCTCCTTATCATAGTTGTTTCTTATACAACACTTCAGAGTATAAAGAAGTTAAAACATCTCGGTCCTCCTAATATCACTCTATGACATTTGAACACATTATATTCTTACTAATTAAGCCCCAATGAATTTAGACTGGGAATTTCCGAACCGTAAGTCACAATCTCCACATCTCCTTTGCAGACTTTGCATCAGAACTCTCAAACTAAAATACTCAAGGGATGCAAGAATATCTACCTCTTTTGGGGGTTGAAATCGTTATTTAATACACAATTACCGAAGGATAAACCATGAAGAGAGATTTTGTGCGGCTAATTTGAGACCCGTTCTTTACAGACCGAGTTTTGCTTAACGCATCCACGTAACGATTTCGGCCGACATGTCTCCCCCCTTAACATAACTCTTACGCAGCGGGAATAAAATTCATTTTAAAGATTTACACTGTCAGGGCGGCGGCTGCCTTCAACACAAATAAAAAAAATTCTCTGGTTTCAGATTTTTTACCCGTAGTTCAAAGCTAGTCATTTTTCATAATAACTCGCGGTGTATGCCGCTCTGTCGCTTTCAGCTTGCATGCAACTAATAACTGTTGGGCATCGGTTAACATCTACAGCATACCACGTTTAGCTGTGCTCAAACTGCACTTAACGTATTCGATGTTAGAAATACGTCCCCAGCTTACCACGTTGAGCTGTGCTCTAACTACGCTTAACGTATTCGATGTTAGAAATACGTCTCCAGCTTACCACGTTGAGCTGTGCTCAAACTACGCTTAAATATTCGGTGTTAGAAAAACGCCTAAAGCAGGCAAGTGTTCATTTAATTTAGGGCAGCACGCTAAATTGATTGTATGAGGAAAAATTCTAACGGAATAAAATAATTTACAAGATAAAGCTGCACTGTCTCCTCATTACATACTCACTGTCTCCTCATTACATACTCACTGTCTCCTCATTACATGCTCATTGTCTCCTCATTACATGCTCACTGTCTCCTCATTACATGCTCACTGTCTCCTCATTACATGCTCACTGTATCAATACATGCTCACTGTCTCCTCATGCATGCTCACTGTCTCCTCTTTACATGCTCACTGTCTCCTCATTACATGCTCATTGTCTCATTACATGCTCACTGTCTCCTCACATGCTCACTGTCTCCTCATTACATGCTCACTGTCTCCTCATTACATGCTCACTGTCTCATTACATGCTCACTGTCTCAATACATGCTAACTGTCTCATTACATGCTCACTGTCTCAATACATGCTAACTGTCTCATTACATGCTCACTGTCTCATTACATGCTCACTGTCTCCTCATTACATGCTCACTGTCTCCTCTTTACATACTCACTGTCTCCACATTACTTGCTCACCGTCTCATTACATGATCACTGTCTCCTCGTTACATGTTCACTGTCTCCTCATTACATGCACACTGTCTCATTACATGCTCACTGTCTCTTCATTACATGCTCACTGTCTCCTCACATGCTCACTGTCTCATTACATGCTCACTGTCTCATTACATGCTCACTGTCTCATTACATGCTCCCTGTCTCCTCATTACATGCTCACTGTCTCATTACATGCTCACTGTCTCATTACATGCGCACTGTCTCATTACATGCTCACTGTCTCCTCATTACATGCTCACTGTCTCCTCATTACAAGCTCACTGTCTCATTACATGCTCACTGTCTCCTCATTACATGCTCACTGTCTCCTCTTTACATGCTCACTGTCTCATTACATGCTCACTGTCTCATTACATGCTCACTGTCTCATTACATGCTCACTGTCTCATTACATGCTCAAGGTCTCATTACATTATCACTGTCTCATTACATGCTCACTGTCTCCTCATTACATGCTCACTGTCTCCTCTTTACATGCTCACTGTCTCATTACATGCTCACTGTCTCATTACATGCTCACTGTCTCATTACATGCTCACTGTCTCATTACATGCTCAAGGTCTCATTACATGCTCACTGTCTCATTAAATGCTCTTTCTCCATCAAACGAACACTATCCAGATCTAATATCGAATGTATATATACTATGCACATCCAATGCACACTATCTACATCCAATGCACACTATCCACATCCAATGCACACTATCTACATCCAATGCACACTATCTGCATCCAATGCACACTATCTACATCCAATGCACGCTATCTACATCCAATGCACAATATCTACATCCAATGCACACTATCTACATCCAATGCACACTGTCCACATCCAATGCACACTGTCCACATCCCATGCACACTGTCCAAATCCAATGCACACTATCCACATCCAATGCACACTATCTACATTCAATGCACACTATCTACATCCAATGCACACTATCTACATCCAATGCACACTATCTACATCCAATGCACACTATCTACATCCAATGCACACTGTCCACATCCAATGCACATTGTCCACATCCAATGCACACTGTCCACATCCAAGGCACACTATCCACATCAAATGAACATTTCCTTCAAATGTTTAATCTCCACATTGAATGCACGCTCTTTAGCAAACATAAGCTCACTCGATATAATACTAAAGCCATCAACTCGGCGCAGTAGTTTCTCATGTGAACAACTCACATTTAAATATATTACGCAGGTCTCAGACACAAGTCTGTGTAAGACACAGAGGTCTCTAACAGACACAAGTCTGGGTAAGACACAGAGGTCTCTATCTAACAGACACAAGTCTGGGTGAGACACAGAGGTCTCTATCTAACAGACACAAGTCTGGGTAAGACACAGAGGTCTCTATCTAACAGACACAAGTCTGGGTAAGACACAGAGGTCTCTATCTAACCGACACAAGTCTGGGTAAGACACAGAGGTCTCTATCTAACCGACACAAGTCTAGGTCAGATACAGAGGTCTCTATCTAACAGACACAAGTCCTGTCATACATACATGTTTCTGCCTAACACACATAGGTCTCTGACAAACATACTTGTCTCCATCTAACACACACACGTCTTTGTCAGACGACATACATGTCTCCAACACACACATGTATCCTATCTGACGTAAAAGTCTCCATCTAACACACACGTCTCCCTCTTATCCGACATAAAAGTCCCCTTTTCGACTCATTTCATCTTGTAAATCCCTTTAAATAATGCGGATGCGGATGCAAGGGAGCTAATCCCTGACGACAGTGGAATATATTTGTCTTAAAATGTTTATATTGAGTCGGTGTACACGGAAGTAAACTAATTTAAAAACGTGAACCAATTAACTTAGTTATCTCCGCCTTCCATCAACAAAGCGCTAATAGATTAAAGAAACCAGTTTTTCTTCCATGTTTTTAAAGTTGAAACCCTTTTCTTTAAAAAAATTTAAAAATTCAAATAATTTTCAAAATTTAACGATCAGGCCATTTTGTTCCACAAGGAAAAAGTTTATCGTCTGCTGCCCAAAAAGGTGAGTACAGATCTCATCAATTTTTGACAGCGAGAAGGTTTGAGATGTTTCAATTAAAGGACAAATTCTCTGAAAACCTTAAAGGAATGTCCATATCATGTGGATTTCGTAGCTGTTTAGATTACCAAAACATAGAATACAAACGAAAGAAGATTTGCTTTATTAAGTAGTTAATTTACGATTTTTAAATCCTTTATATTAACTCGTGGTGTCTGCGGCCGACCTTGCTTGCTTGCTTGCTTGCTTGTCGCCAAAACTTTTGATCGATTTTTAACCCACTTGCTCGCAAGATATCGTGCTGAAATTTTGCAGGCAGTTTCGTACCGATGATAAAAACAATGTTTCAATATTTCAGATCGATCGCATGTACCGTAATTAAATTATTGATTTTTTAGATTATTTTATTTATTCCTATGTATCATGCTATTTTTTGAGATAGAGCGTCGCGGTGCGTATTATATTGAACAACCTTTCTGTCGCGCAATAAGGTGCGTATTTTATTGACAGCTCTTTTTATAAACATATTCCTGATCGGTGCGCATTATATTAAACATGTTTTACGACACAACTGCAATTTTGTATTTCTGGATGGTCTGGCGCTGCGTATTATAATGAACATTCTTTTAAATTCTTCTCGTACATAAAGGATTTATAGTCAAAAACTTGGTTTTTTACGGGTTTTTCTTATTTACAGTCTGAGATAGGTCAATACACACGTTTCCTTATTCTGGCCCATGTTCGAACATAACGTTTCGAGTCCTAGAAAATTTTAGCCAACCGCACTCTACTCATTCTTTTTTGTTAAGAAACTAACTATAAGAAGGCGTTTCAAAATTATTTATTATTAAATTATTAAATTCGTATGAATATTAATTTTTATTCTTCCGTACAGCAAATCTCTAACTTTAACGTATTGCTACTTTGAGTAAAGGCAAATTTTTTATGAAACATCGAAGTACATATTTTTTAATGTGAAGGAACATTATTTGATCAAAAGTTTTTAAAAAAAATTCTAAGAGGTAAAGAGGATCTCTAGCGTCGGCTAAATTTTTTCGGTTTTATAAATAAAATGTTACTAATTGTTTGTAACTTTTAATTGAAGATTTCCAGCCACTTCCTGCACTAACAATAAAACCTGATTTTGAACGTTCACAAAAAGCATAAAATTACATTCAAAGCCTCAATATAGGTGCTAATCTTAAGGGCCATTTAAAAGTGTACTAGACAATGTATTTGTGCGCTTTGTTGTTTTGCTTTAATTTAGCGATCACCTCGTCCCGGTGAAAGATGCTGGACCTCTGTGTTAGGCTCACAGAATGATTTAACAGTCTTAGCCTCGAACCGCCCCTTTCCTTCCTCACACCCATTAGTTACGCGCCAGTGTTGTGATGGCAATTCATAACGGCGAAACAACATAAAAACAGCAAATATACTGCGTCCTCGCTGTCCGATTTCCCCCTTAACAAGATGTGTTTTTCATGTGCTTTAGTGAGAAAATGCGTGTAATATAAGTCAGGCTTTATCAGCAGCCATGCGCCAGGGGTAATATTGCCTGCTCCACGCCGAAAACGAGGCTCATCCTTCACGGCAAAATATATTTACAAGCCCAGGCCTCCACCCCTATTAGAAACTCAACTCGACTTGTGCCGTCCCCTGGGCACGCGACCAATATAGTAATGTCCAATTTGTGCTGTGGTATATTTTTGTATCATTCTTTAACCACCCCCTCCGCCCCGTCCACAGTTCTTTAAATAGGGCTTAGAGACGGAGCTCAATTTATATCAGAGATTCGCTTTAATTAATAACTGAGCAGGTAAAGCTTGTTGTTATTTATTGCCCGTTAGGGGATTCCTTTGTCGTAGGTAATTAGGAATTAAATTTAGATCACTCCGATATCTAGGGTGCCTTAATATTTAAAGCAGTGCAATTGTTGTTTGTTTTTTGTTTTTGTGTGTGTGTGTGTGTGTGCAAACATTTATGATCATATAAATTAAATAAAATCATGTAAAATATTGGTACTGCTGGCTTAAACTAGATATGAATAATCTAGAATAGGTTCACCGTTAATGAAAGGATCAATTCCAACAAGACAAAACTAAAGATTTAAATATAAATTTAAAAAATAATACAAAATAAAAGGCTCTTTAAAAGGAAACGAAGGGAGTGGGGTAATAGTTGTTAAAAGAGATGTATAGAATTTAATGCTGAACAGTGTTCAAAGTCATTGACTTTTGAACTGTGTCAGATGATTACGAGGGGACTACAATTCGAATTAGCCTTATAGAGAGAATATGTGGCTAAATGCTAAGAATTTTTACTTTTAAAAAATAATGTTTCATATTTATTTTTTGATCATGAGACCAAAGAAAATCTAGCGGCTCAAAGTTAAGAAGATATTGTATTTATGTAAAACACAAACAGGTGCAAAAAGGCGACCGCAAATGGGAGCTAGATAAGTCTTAACCTAACCATATCAACATATAGTATAAACAACTGTATATAGTATAAACAACTGTAATAAAAATTAAGTTCATAACAGAAGTATAGATCTATGTAAAAAGATGCAAACAACTCAAATAAGCATCACGAATGCTGAACTACAATATAAAGATTAAAAACATTTATGGACTGTGTTTTGTCACTTAAATTAATGTTACAATAATGAATAACAAACTTTCTTATTCAGTTTCTGAATTAAAATAATTAAAAATCAATAAACTAATAATGTTTAGTTTGTTGCAATGTTAAATTTCATTAAAATTCATTAGCCCTATGAAATTTAGATTCATGACTATTTTATTAATGTCAGAAGTATCAATTATTTTCACGTTTCCTATAAATTAAAAACTAAAGATTTCCATTTAAAAATGGCCGTAAAGTACTGGGTATGAAGTTTAGCAAAAGTACATAATAGACCTAACACCGCTCAAGAAATCTGGGAAACAATATCAAAACATTAATGGAATAGTCCAACTCAGGTTTTTGTCACTGTTCGGCGTGAAACTCCCATATTACATGACAATAATTCTATTTTTAATGTGAAGGAATATTATTATTTGATCAAAAGGCCCCCAGAATAAAATTCTAAGAGGTAAAGGGGATCTCTAGCGTCGGCTATGTCTTTTCGGTGTTATAAATAAATAGTTACTAATTGTTTTTAACTTTTAATTGAAGATTTCCAGACATTTCCTGCACTAACAATAAAACCAGTGCTGTTAACTCTTGGGAAATTTCCAAAATCTTGAGAATTTTTTTTAAGCCAAATTAGGCAAATTTATAGAAATTGGATTTTATGAGGATTTGGCCCTAAATATTTGAATATTTGAGATTGCTTCGCCAACAAAATGTAATGCATTTGGGAATTTTTAGTCTAATTTGGGAATTTGTTTACTCCTGCCTGTGAAAATTTGGCACCTTGAGTTAACAGCACTGAATAAAACCTGATTTTGAACGTTCAAAAAAAGCATACATTTCAAAACTCAAGTATTAAAACGTGAGAAAAAATATTCGCATTCTACTTAACACGATGATAGAGTCTAAGTACTAACTGCTCACTATATAATCATATTCTAAGCCCCAACTACACACTATGTAACCATTAACTAAGTCCAAAACACTCACCATGCAATCAGTAACTAACCACCCAAGTACTCACCATGCAATCAGTAACTAAGCCCCAAGTACTCACCATGCAATCAGTAACTAAGCACCCAAGTACTCACCATGTAATCAGATCCACTGCTGGACGAGTTGTTGTCGTTGCAGGGGTCCTCAGTCCGGTTGATGCGGCTACCGTGCAGCAGCTCCTCAAGGCTCTCGATGTACTCAATCGCGTTGCGCAGTATTTCAACCTTTGGGGAGCCGCTGGTTAGGGTTAGGGCAGGTCCGCCTCTTCAACGTCTCGAACGCCTCGTTCACGCGCTTCAGCCTCCTGCGCTCTCGCATCGTCGCCGCCTTCCTACGGTCGATGGTCACGGTTTTTCTCTTGCACGCCTTACACGCCCATAGGAGACATCTTCGGTTTGGGCCCGTGGTAGCCAGGGGCGAGGACGTGTGGGATGTGGTCGTCCGGATCGTCGTCGTCACAGGAATCGAGTCCGTTTCCGGTATCGTTGCCACCGCAGCTCCCGTCGTCCATTTTGTCGCAGGCGTCGCCGTCGATGGAGGGCGAGCACGGCTCGACGTCGAGGAGGCTGCCCGCTGCTGGCTTGACCACGCTGCACGGTTTGTGACTGGTCAGTTCGTCCTCGACCAGGGTCTTTTCACGACGTTTGTTCGTTTTATCGCTGTCGTCCTTCAATTTGACCGGAGACACGCACGGGCGTTCCGTCTCTTTGGCGCTGAGGAAATGTTTTGAAGAATCCGCCGCTGAAGCGGCGACGCTACCGACAACGCTGCTGCCCGGTGGAGAAAAATTGGGTGTCGCCGCACCGCGGTTACGCCTCTGGTAATCCATTGCGCCGTTGGTGTAGAGAGCGTGGTGGTGGGAGTGGGCGTCGCCGTAAAAGTGCTGCGAGGAGTACCCGCCGTAGTTGTAGATGTCGGGCGGGTATTGCCTCGAGAAGGCGGCCCTCGGGTAAGGCTGATGGTGTTGGCCCAGCGCCTCCTGGCGAGACGCCGCTGACGTAGGGATGGGTGTAGGATATGTCCATGATCTGGCGGGGGTCCTGGAGATCGGTGGGGCTCGGCGCAAAAGTTCCGCCCGTGAACATTGCTGGGGGAGTGTGTTCGTAGCGACAGCTGCGGTAGTCTGCCATCATCATCATTTTGGTAGACAAGTCTATCTGACGCACTTGAAGAAAAAAAGAAAGTTTCTCGATGCTACTATAGTAACATAGTATAATAAAAAGAAATATCTCTGCAAAGGTAAGCACTATCTGAAAACTTTTTTAATACATAAGTTTAAACAAATTGAACAAGCCTTCTTAACAGTTTTGGAGCGATTGTTCAGCAGTTTGAAATCTCTTGAGCCCTATTCCATTGGGAGTCACCAGCCGACTCCTGCTGGATGTTTCCACATAAAGTTGTCCGTTAAATCGGCTCTTGATTACGTCAGTAATCTCTTCCCGAGCGACGAGCTTCTTGTCTCCCTCATGTCAGCACGTTCTCACATTCTTGGCGAGCTGCTTTTTGCATCAAGTCCTAAACCGACTTGATCTCGCCTCGTAATTTTTTCTATTTTTTTTTATTATCTATCTTTACTTCATCCTCTCGCAACCTTTTCCATATCCTTCGCCCGGCTTGTATAATTCCTACTGAAGTACGTCCGTGGCTATCACTAGTAACTGTCCTCGTCAAGCCTCAAGTTTTTTTGTGTTTTTTTTAAATTGTTTTTTTTAAAAAAATGGAACCAAGTTTCTAGACGGTAGTGAGTTTTGCGAGATCCAATTTTTTATATTTATTTTGACGCTCCGATGGAGACAGCGATAGAAAGTAACGCCGGGTTGGTGCCGACATGCCAACTTTTCTTTTATTTCCCTCAGCTGATTAGATCATAAAGTTCTAGTGTCTTGGGCGGGTAGTCGAACCTAAAAATAAGATTTATAAGAATTGGATAAAGGATGGAAGACAGGAAAACAAACTCAAAAAAAAATATAATAATAAAAAAAAATTGCAAAGAGTTTTAAATAATTCTTCGACATTCAAAACCGTTTTTTTTAAAGGAAGGGGAACTTTCATGCGACCCTGGAAAATAATTTAAAATTCTTCCCCATGGAAATAAAATGCTGCTTTTATAGAGAAATATTTCAAGTCTGGCCGTGGAAAATAGTTAGCAGACGCATATCTGATAAGCAGGCAATCAAGAATAAAAGCAACTGGATGAACCTCAGTGAGGACCATATAATCGAATGAAGGGTAGTCGGGAGCCACCTAATGAAAGTGCAATACGAGGGTTAATCTCGCCGTCATGTGTGGCCGGCCCTCTCTGAAGCTCGGCACTGGATGCGAGTGACGACAAATCAAGATTTATAGATTAATTTCACGTGGTAGCTAGCTGCTCGCAAGATTTCTTTTAGCCCCCGCCCCCTCTATTTTTTTTCTCATTCTCTTTCCTATTATTTGACGGGCATCTCATTTTTGTGATGTTTGTGTATTATTTTTTTAACGGTGCATTATAATCTAATCCGAGCTTTGAGGCATCGGTATTTGCTTGTTAAATGTTAAAATAAGAACAGCAGTTTACCACGCGGGGTGGGGGTGGGGGTGGGTTTAGGCGCAAAGCTATCGACTGGGGGGGGGAATGAACCAATAGCACGCGTGCCACTTCTGGCACGCGAGACACGTCCAAACAAGACACGATCAACTAAGTCTCAGAGAGTAATAGTTATATTTATTATATTGAAAATTTTAGTCACGCCAACGGATAATAGTTTGCCATCTCGACCATTGATAGACGCGAGTTGGCAGAAACCCTATGCATTAATGACGTAACAGAAATGTCCTGAAACATTTAAAGTCATTTCTTGATAGATAACAAGTTGAATCTTTTTTGTTTTTTTTTAAATGTACGATTCTTGTCTTGAGAGCGCTGGCATGATTCTACAGCCTTCTAAACTTTCTAACCTCTCTGTAAACAGTAAAGTAAATATGGTTGTTTCCCTTTACATTAGCCCAAATCAATGACGCAGGTCAACTTTTTAGAATAACTGTCAGATCCCCGATATTATAAATGAATCACTACCAGTATATAAGATTAGTAATGTTTTTAGACTGCTGACCTCATCTAAGCCCATGATTCCCCATGTCTGTTTATTCTTTTACTTTCAAAATATCTGAAAACTTCGCAAACTTCATAGTGTTTTCATCGCCATATTTTCATGTGAGGTCAATCTCGGTGGAGCCAATGGACATTACGTTATATATGATTTAAAAAAAGCAACTCCACAATGCTGATTTTAGGATAAGTATTGTTGTGGTTTTGGTGTGGTTGTTGTATCTTTGACCATCGTGTCGTGGTGTTGGTTGATGTATCTTTGATCACCATGCCGTTGGTGTTGGATGATGTATCTTTGACCATATGCCGTGGTGTTGGTTGATGTATCTTTGACCACCATGCCGTTGGTGTTGGATGATGTATCGTTGACCATCATGCCGTTGGTGTTGGTTGTTGTATCTTTGACCATCATGCCGTGGTGTTGGTTGATGTATCTTTGACCACCATGCCGTGGTGTTGGCTGTTGTATCTTTGACCATCTATTCAGCTGATGTGATGAAATGAGCTGAGCGAAGTACGCGGGCCGTAATATTTTATCAAAATAAGCGACTGTGACGTGCCGCGATAGACCAGGTCCGATAACCCAGGTCTGATGACAACACCTTGAGATGACAATGAAGTGAGATTTGTAGGGTTAACTTTTCTCCTATTATCAAATCAGTCATATTCGTCCCGAGATATGGTCTTGCTGGGCAGAAAAAGGGGGGGGGGCTGAGGGATTCTGTTTCTCTTTTTTTAAGGCTGGGGTGGAGTCTGGGGTAGAGTGCATCCATCAGAAGTCCGATATGATGTCTTACTTATCTTCTTACTTATCCTCTAACTTATCCTCTTACTTATCCTCTTACTTATACTAGAGTTTCTGGCACATGAAATTCAACAGACAAACACAGGAAACTGTTTTAAAACTTTCAGCGAGGTTAAAAAGTTGGGAAATGATTGGAATACTACGGGTTAAATAAGTGGGTGTGTTTCTTTGGGGCAGTGGCGTAGCTAGGAATTTGTAAGGATATGGGGGTCGGGGGGGGGGCTTGGCCTCTTTGGGTGGACTTGCATGCATAGCGGTGGCGAAATATTTAATGTAAAAAAAATTCAGACACTCCTTTCGGCCCCCCCCCTAAAGTGGGGGTCCGGGGGGACTTTTGACTGTGGACTCCCTATCTACGCCACTGCTTGGCGGTGGGTGAGAATTCGGACTTACTAGTAGACTCAAACATCAATATATGTCATTTTCCCCACAGCTTAAATTCAGCGCCGTGCGATGAATAAGTACGCAAGTAACATTTAATTAAAACTATACATTTCAAAAAAAATAATTAAAAATATCAGGATTCTGTGTGGTGTATTTATGAGGAAAATATTTTGCTCTAGAGGAAAAACAAAAATAAAATATTAATTAGTACTTGCTCTATTGTATAGGATTATTCAACATTTCTACGAATATTTAGAATAAACTGGATTATAAATGAATATGAGAATTTTAGAAGGTACATAGTAATTTTTAAATCCCTTATATTAACTTCGCGGCCGTCTCTCTCTCTCTCTCTGTCTGTCTCTCTCTCATCATCTCATGGGCTCGGCGGGCGGAAAAACAGAAGTCAAAAATGACCCACTTCCAATGATCCGATCGAACTGAAATTTGGCACACGGACCCGTCTTACCTAACAATGCATCGTATCAAAATTTCAGATCGATCGAACGTACCGTAATTAAATTAATGCATTTTTAGTTTATCCTTATATGAGGTATGTAATTTAAAATCACGATTTGTTATTGTTTTTTTGCCACGTGAAAGTTTGAGCATTGAGGCGACCCAACGAAACGACGGTGCGCTTTTGTTTACATTTTACGTGTCACTCTGAGCTCGGTCAAGCGAATCGGTGACCAGACTTTTCCCCTCTCCCCCTCCCACCCACCCCTCCCCCCCTAGGGTTATGAAGCAAACTTGTGTTAAGACAGATTCAGTCTGTAAATGTTTGAAAATAATCAATACTGTTAGTTATGTCTCATATATAAGGGATTTATAGTCAAAAACTTTGTTTTTACGGGTTTGTTTTATTAAATCGCTTATATTAACTTCACGGCCGTCTCTCTCTGTCTCTCTCTCATCATCTCATGGGCTCGGCGGGCGGAAAAACAAAAGTCGAAAATGACCCACTTCCAATGATCCGATCGAACTGAAATTTGGCACACGGACCCGTCTTACCTAACAATGCATCGTATCAAAATTTCAGATCGATCGAACGTACCGTAATTAAATTAATGCATTTTTAGTTTATCCTTATATGAGGTATGTAATTTAAATTCACGATTTGTTATTGTTTTTTTGCCACGTGAAAGTTTGAGCATTGAGGCGACCCAACGAAACGACGGTGCGCTTTTGTTTACATTTTACGTGTCACTCTGAGCTCGGTCAAGCGAATCGGTGACCAGACTTTTCCCCTCTCCCCCTCCCACCCACCCCTCCCCCCTAGGGTTATGATGCAAAGTTGAGTTAAGACAGATTCAGTCTGTAAATGTTTGAAAATAATCAATACTGTTAGTTATGTCTCATATATAAGGGATTTATAGTCAAAAACTTTGTTTTTACGGGTTTGTTTTTTAAATCCCTTATATTAACTTCGCGGCCGTCTCTCTCTCTCTGTCTTGGGCTCGGCGGGCGGAAAAACAGAAGTCAAAAATGACCCACTTCCCATGATCCGATCAAACTGAAATTTGGCACACGGACCCGTCTGACCTAACAATGCATCGTATCAAAATTTCAGATCGATCGAACGTACCGTAATTAAATTAATGCATTTTTAGTTTATCCTTATATGAGGTATGTAATTCAAAATTCACTGCTTTTTTTTAATTTTAAATCTTAGTTCCACGTGAGTTTGAGTTGACGCCGACCGTCGTGTTGACGACGACCGTCGTGCCGACACCCCCTCACATCCCACCCCCATTTATTAAAGACAAGGGACATCACTCAGTGTCAGTCTGTAAATGTTTAAAAATAATCACTACTGTTAGTTATGTCTCATATATAAGGGATTTATAGTCAAAAACTTCGTTTTTACGGGTTTGTTTTATTTGACATTATGTATTCGATGATTTACTTCCCATGATGCTTGTTAACACTTAAAATGTGCTTTTTTGAATGCATATATTTTAAAATCAAGAAACGTTCCATTAGCTTTTGAAATCACAAGTGAGACATGGGACCATTCTGACACTTCGGTTTATGTAGCTGTTCTGTCACAGTGGTCGGCTTGGGTCGTACAGGAAAGAAATGCTGTTACTTCCACGTGTAGTCAAATTGACAAAGCTTTTCTTTTCATTTTTGAATTTATTCTTTAAATTTCGTGATGTAAATATATGACAGAAACACTAAAATATGATAGGGTAGAGTCGATAATAGTTAATGATAAATCCTTTTTATAAAATATTTTTAAAAGTTAAAATTTTCAAAAATATATTTCTATTTCTTCTGACAAAAGCGAAGCGGTCATCATTATATGACATCTGATTAAATCACTATCAGATTATTACTTCATATAATATGTATTATAACTATTACCATATAGCTATTGTTATTTACCATTGTTTTGTTTTTGATAGTTTACATAGTTTTCGAAATGGAAAATGAAAAACAATAGGATGAGCATTTGAAGAAAAATGAATATTAAAAAAATTGTTATCCATAAAATAACAACTATTATAGATTTAATATAGAGATAAAAGAGTTTACATTTGTTTACATGCATAATGATGTAAGATAAGCCTTTAGGCACAAATACTTAAACAGTTTGTTTTTTTAAATGCCATACAATATTATGACTATGAAACTTGTTGATTTCTAAAAGAAAAACGACTCCGCATCGCCAAGTCACCTTTAACCAAATTTGTATCACTGTTTCCTTACTAAAGACAGCGGAAACGGCGTTTTGTCTTTAAATTCCAAAATCGATTTTTTAAAATGATTATGTTACGTGTTAAACACTCAAATTTAAGGATGGAAGTAATAAGATACGAGTTGCGGGGGGGTGGGGGGGAGCACTAAGACCAGCATATACGACCCGGCGCCGTATATGTCTTAAACATTTCCCCAGTGTAGCCTAAGAATGGTTGTTTTAAATCTCGTCCAATTGAAGTGAGAAAAACGAAAGTCTCAACCCATCCGAGTACTGCACGAGAATTTAGGTAAAAGATATCATGAGGACGGATAAGTTAATACCTTTACGGCCTTTGATCTTTGCCTCCGCCGCACGTACGTTATTGTTTAATTTTACCTCTTGGCACAACTTTGTTGAATAAAATACAGTCTACTGAAGCTCTCAAATATACTACGCATTTAAATAATATATAGAAAAAAAGATCTTGCTCTCTTAAACGTAGCTATGTTATTTCATAAGGGTTTATGTAACATTTCTGTTGCCTTCCAAAACTGGCTCTCTTCAAATTTTCCAAAATTATTTCATCCGTTCTCATATGTAAAATATATTTTGAGCCCAGTGTTTTGGTTTACATTTAGTTGGAGGTGTTGCTTCGTGTTTGCGTAGCTTTTCTGTGTCCTCGGCAAAGGGAAAACAAAAAAATTACCCAATGAATATCGTAATGGTCTAACGTATTTAACGGTTTAAAATGTTTCCTGACATACTGTAGTAACTTATTAAAGCGATCAACATAGAAATACATATCAAAGACTTTTTAACAAAAATAGTTCTATTAAGAGACACGATTTTAACAGTGGCGTATCTACGGGAGGGTAGGGGGTCCAAATTCGAAAGTCCCCCAGGGCCCCTTTTGAGCCGGGCCCCCAAAGGAGTGTCAGAATTTTTTTACATTAAATATTACGCTACCGTCATGTATGCTGGGCCCCCAAAGAGGCCAAGCCCCCCCCCACCCCCGAGTTTCCAAATCCCTACAATTTTCCTAGCTACGCCACTTGATTTTAAAAAGCCAGTACGGCGATCAACATAAAACTATATATCAACGACTTTTTTTTTATATAAATAGCTCTATCAGAGATTAGTTTAAGCCGGTAAACAACTGGAAATTACTTAAAACATGTTGAGCCAAAAGTTCAGCAGTTTATTAAGCTGCCAGTATTACAAGCAGCAATAGGTCAGGAAATGTGAGCAATAAAAACTTATTATTTAATGTTTCATATTTATCAAATTTTCAAATTGTTTTCAGCTCCCACTAACAACAGTGATGGTTTATTTAAAGTTGAATTTAGGACGGGTGATCAACGATGGAAAGCATTCTTTAAAATTCTAATGTTTGGTCTTAGACTGCCTTAAAGTTGAAAGCTACACACCTTGCATTTTTTATATGTTGAATCCTGAAACGCAATAAGTACACGAATCGTGTAAGGATGGCTTGCTGAATTGAAAGAAACGAAAATACGTGAAAGTTTTATATTTATTTTATCCGAATCTTTAGCCACACTACCCAGCTGAAAACGGTGTACATGAGTTTAACAACCTACATTGTAAGCCGTGTAACAGTTTATAACCGGCTCCCGGAAAAAGGGCGGTTTTTATGGCAGTTTATCATAATCTTAACAACACCACAGTGCTACCCACCTCGTGTTTTTTCTATCCAGTGCGAGGCTAAATCACAATTCCGCGGTCTCGTGTTCCCTTAGTTTGATGCGCTCACACGCCAAAGTCTACGGGAGGTAGCTCCAGCAATAAAAAAAAATATATAGCAGTCGCCCTTCGCCAAACACCTTATGATCCTTTCTCAGCGTCCAGCTAAGTGGGTGTCGGTCAGATCACGTCAGGTCAGAGTGAGCTGCCGTGGAGGGAGACTACAGCTTCATCCCTCGCGTCTTCGGTTCAGCCGATGTTTTGACGAGAATCCTGGCAACAGTCTCTACGTCCTGGATAATTCCACGAGTGTAGTTGCAGCACAGATCATCAGTAAGAAATATAAACAACGTTCCGGTTCAAGGAGTTTTCCAGAAACACGAGAAACGAACGTCTGGAGGGTTCTCGCGACGAGGTATACGGCCCCCCTCGTGTAAGCGTATCTCTAACTCAAATATGAAAAAAATCAAACAGCAAGTAGTAAACTTGAAATGCAAGAGATTTCTCCGTATTTCTTTACCATTCTCGTTGATCGAATAGTTAACCTCGATGACAAAGTTGCGATTAATTCAACTGAAAGTTAAGACATAATACCTGAATCTTTTTTTTTAAACCTGTATCGGTAAATCCTTAATACTTGAGCTTTTGGATAGTTCTGATATGCTTTTGTTGATTTCCTCGGCTACTGAAGACAGCAATTTGCAGTTTGACTGTTCGACCAAGGGCAACAAAACAAGCAACAGCCCCCTCACTCGAACTATCCCGTCAGTCTTCTTAAACAGAAACAAGCAAGGACTCGCTGAGTTTTCTTCCTACCAAAGAGTGCGCGCACGCTCTCAATCTGCAGAGATGGAACCGAGACCATGACGAGGGGAAGAAGCTACCGGGGGCGGGTCTTGGTCGGCGTGGCAGCCATCAATTTGAGTATCACGTCTAAAGTGCTGCCCGACCAATCAGAGATCTTCACGTCGAGTGGCGCCCCCTGCTCTTCTGTCAGGTCTGGCACCACTGAGAGGATCGGGCTAGAGGCCGAAAGGTGTGGCGATGTTGATGTGGATGTGGCTAAATGGGCTCCATCGCCCCTAGGGGATAGGGGGGGGGTGGAAAAACTGGCTACCTAAAAAAATAATTTTTAATAGCTTATTAGTTTATCTATTATTCTTTAAAACTCCTGGCCAACAAACAAAACTTTTTTAGTTTTAAAATCATTGATACATGATAGTAACATGATAGATACATGATAGTTACATGATAGTTACATGATAGTTACATGATAGTTACATGACAGTTACATGATCTTATCTTATCTTATCTTATCTGTTTCAGACGCTCCTTCTATACAGAAGATTATTGGGTCCTACGCTTATCTATGGTTTGTGTTTAGTCCTGCATTCTTATTAGAGTTTTAAATGTTGATAAAGTGTTGGCTTTCCTGGTTTCTTCAGGCAACCCATTCCACGCCCGAATTCCGGACGGGAAGAACGAAAATTTGTATGAGTTTGTTCTTGCATACGGAATAAGAAATGTGTTTTTATCCTTATGTCTATCTGAGGGTTGTATTAAGTTATCTTTGTGTTGTATTTCTAAATTAGGGTTAATTGCTTTATGTATGATTACTACTTTCCTCTTGGTTCTTCTATCCTCTAGTGTTTCAAGGTTTAATGATTTAACCAATGGTGTTATTCTAGTCAGTTTTGAATATTCTCCAGTAATGAATCTGGCAGCTCTTTTTTGGATTTGTTCTAGTTTATCAATGTTTTCTTTGGTGGATGGGTCCCATACAGAAGCTATTTTTTAATAATAAACTTCAAGAACCTAAGAGGAAAAAACATATAGTAGCATAAATAATTGGTAATGACATTTTCCGTCAGGTTAAACCCACAATAATTATCTTTCAGTCTCTTTATCCCCGTCAGTCAGACTCGCATTTCCCCTCTCCCTCTTTTCCCCACTCTCTACCTCTAGTTCCCCCTCTTTCTCTGGCTCTTTATCCTCTTCTTCACCTAACCGGTCTCTATCATTCTCTCTCCCGGCCAATGTTTCCCTAATTTTTTTGGTCCGTGTGCAAATGTGCAAAATAACAAACTCGTGTGCAAAACTACACAATATCTGTGATTTTTGGGTGTAAGATTTTTCACCAAAAAATGAATCACAGATATTAAGTTATCCTTATCCAGAAAAGCTGCGCGGTAATTATAAACTGCTACGCGGCGTCATCCAGATATCATCGCGGCCACCCAGCCCTGAAGCAGTTAAGAGGAATATAGCTCCAGACTTCTCCTTTTTGCCCCTCTCATTATCTCTCTCCCCATCTGTCTCTCTTTCTAAATCTGTCTCTCGCTTATCACATAACGCCTCTTTCTTTTTCTAATCTCTATATCTTTTTATCCCTCTCCGCCCCTCTCTCCCTATATATCCTTATATAATAAAAGGCAAGGTTCTGCGCGGTCATCGATAGCGATTGGTCCCTCAAACACATATGACTCTTACAGCCAATCATATTGAACACGTTTACGCGAACGTTCAAAACGAGTTATTTTTGGTGCAGTATTTCTTCCAAGACTTTATTTTAAGTTATGCACGTTGTGATTTATAGTAAAAAGCTCTGTTTTTAAATCCTTTATATTAACTCGTGGTGTCTGGTTGCTTGATTGCTTGTCGGTCGCCAAACTTTGGATATATTTTAACCCACTTCCTGGTAAGCTAGCGAGCTGAAATTTTGCAGGCAGTTTCGTGCCGATGATAAAAACAATGTATCAAAATTTCAGATCGATCGCATGTACCATAATTAAATTGTTGATTTTTTAGATTATTTTATGTATTCCTATGTATCATGTTATTTTTTGAGATACAGTGTAAGGGTGCGCATTATATTGAACAAACTTTCTGTCGCGCAATAAGGTGCGTATTTTATTGACAACACTTTTATAAACATATTCCCGATCGGTGCGCATTATATTAAACACGTTTTACGAGACATAACTATAATTTTGTATTTTTGGATGGTCTTGCGCTGCGTATTATTATGAACATTCTTTTAGTTACGTCTCGTACATAAAGTATTTATAGTGAACAACTTGGTTTTATACGTTTTTTAAAAAAAAATCCTTTATATTAACTCGTGGTGTCTGGTTGAACCCTTGATTGCTTGTCGGTCGCCAAAACCTTGGATCGATTTTTAACCACTTCCTCGTAAGCTAGCGAGCTGAAATTTAGCAGGCAGTTTTGTGGCGATGATAAAAACTAAGTATCAAAATTTCAGATCGATCGCATGTACCGCAATTAAATTATTGAATTTTTAGATTATTTTATATATTACGAGTTATTTATTTTAACTATAATGAATAGTGTTTTTGACGTGATGCACATGTAATGCCGGTCGAGCCCGCTGTTGGAGGGGAGTTACAACATGCCACCGAACGGTGGCGGAACGTTTTTGGACGGGCTCTGTTGCTCGTATATATATAAATATATATTATATATATATATATATATATATATATAATATATATATATATATATATATATATATATATATATATATATATATATATATATATTATATATATATATATATATATATATATATATATATATATATATATATATATATATATATATACATATGATAGTTATATATAGTTATTCCATCTCTGCGTATCTTTTTCTACATTTTTGTAATCATTTTTCTATATGTTAGTCAAAACATTTTTATTACCCTTTCCCAGTTCATTGTAGACGTCTAATGCATAGCACAACATACAAATTAATTTACCCTAAAGTTATTATATTTTTAAAAATCTCTCATTTGCCTAAACTTCCATTTTTACGTGTCATAAAAATCGACTAATATTAACACAATCCACTCTTTTAAAAGTGATAAGTTCATTCCAGGAGAACAAGTCAGAGCTACCCCGGCTAATGTGACGTCAGTGTGGCATCCACGCTTCAGTCGGAGTGAAACTGACCTTAATGTCAACACTGGTCACGTGATACTCGGCATGGATTACCTACCGACCAAGCACAATTCACCTCTGGCACGGGGAGCAATTTACCTTAATCACGTGTCAATCATGTCAGGGTTTCTATGGTTACCTATGCTACAGCTGGACGACGGTCACTCTGTAGAGTAAACCTGAAGATCTCTTTACGTTTGCGAGGGGGGGTATAGTTGCTCAATGAGACGCTAACTGAGCCTTATCCAGTGGGCGTAGAGGAGCCGGGGCTAGGGGGGGGGAGCAACGAAGTCCTTTGGGGCGGAAAATTGCGAAAAATGAAAATTGAAATATTCCCACGCCCGTTTCTTGGTCTTCTCTCTAACTCTTCAATAAAAAAACTTGAAACGCCGCTACTGTGTTCGAAATCTGTTTCAGCGTAGGTCATGTTTCCTAGCTTAAATTACAACGTTATCTTCATAACAAACTGTGGTGGGTAAAATCAGGGGCGGATTAAGACTGCACGGGGCCCCTGGCTGCAATTCAAACTGGGGCCCTATCCAGCCAGAGTACCTTTAGATAAAATGATTGACAGCAGCTAATATATGACTGTAACTTGTAAATATTCATCCAAAATGATTATTCGTGAAAAAACCGAACACGAAGTAGTAACTTTTTGCCAGTATCCTAAAATTGACAATTTATAAAATTAAAAAAACAAATGAACAAAAAATGTTTCACCCCACCCGGGGATCGATCCCGCCATCGCATGCCTTAATACTTCTCTTTCGGCCACGAGAGTGCGACCAGGGTCGTCAATTTAAAAAATATATATAATATTCTTTAATAATTTCTGTTATGGAGCCTATCATATCAGGTTTTTTACTGATAAGACTATCGTGTCGGAATAGAGATCATTTTAATAGATGAGATTTTATTAATGTATCATCTTTTCAGCAATTCATGTATACATCTGTCCACATTTATTATAAAATATGCTAAGTTTTGGGGCCCCTAAATCATCGGGGGCCCCTGGCTTTAGCCCGTTCAGCAACCCCCCCTTAATCCGCCATATGGTAAAATGTTCCGGTCAACTTAGAGCGAGATGGAGTTCGACCCACCAAGCTGTACAGGTACTTGTTTAGAACACCGAGGAAATGATACAAGCATTGGAAGAGTTTAGAGGCGATTCAGAGAAATCCATGAAAGCAAAGGTGACGCAGGAGCCAGAAAGTCTTGTTAGTTTGCATCATAACCGTTCTTTTGAACCGTTCTTTTGAACCGTTCTTTTGAAACCGTTCTTTTGAACCGTTCTTTTGAACCGTTCTCTTCACTTTAGACTCCGATTCTAACAAATTAAATGAAGCTCAGATCTGCATGTATCAAAACGGATTTATGCTTGATCAATGTATCCAAAAGTTTAATGAATTTGCTTAATTTTTTTTTCAGGAACAGCGAGACAATATATTGTTATAGGCAACTGCAAGAGCTCAGATGTGCAGAACTATGACGTTTCGAAAGAGAGAAGTGGCTGGAGGTGTCAAAATATGTGTCAAACTAATTCGTGATCCCGGTTCCGCCTTTGAATATCATGGAAGAAATTGATTAATCTTTTGTTGAAATTATAAAACGTACAACACAAATAAATACTTTTGACAAAGGATTTGCTTTCTTACAAACCTTTATCATTGAACAAATTCATCAACAATTTACACAAAATTAAATGCCGCACCAATGAATGCTGGCTGAGAACGTCTCCGATGCCATATTCTTTATGTAAGGGAACCACGGTGGTCTTACAAATGAAGGTTTCAAACATTTCGAGCATTTTCTTTTTTAATTAAGAAAACTTTAACGATATCTCTGTATCAGCCGCCAGCTGTGAAAGTAGTTTACTCTGAAGTGAATTGAATAAAATTTTCTATAGACTGTGAATTTGAATCTGTAGCATGGCTTATTTCTTCAAAATATTAACATTTTTGATTCCATGCAATCACCTCAACTTTAAATGAAATTATATTTTGTTTTGTTGCGAAACGTGTGTAAATTAATTAAAAAGTAGTTTGTTATTTTCATTAATATTAACGCTCCTTTCAGAAATAAATAAATTTGAAAGACCAACACACATTCGGATACACACCACTACAGTGAATCTGACTATAGACAAACGTATACAATTGCATTCTTTCAGTGAACGGGAGATTCCCTGAGACAGGAGTCTCTCCAAGGGATTTAACTATCACCGAATCTCTCCAAGTGATGGAATCTTTCGTTTGAGAGTCATCTAGATCAGCGGGTTGGAGATTAAGGTAATGTCACGTGAGATGGGTTCGAGGTTTTGAAGAATTCGCCTCCGCACATTTGAGAGTACGGCGATCAATCTTATAAGTTGTATGCCACTGCTGTCATTTTCTTTAGCAAATATTATACTTCATGTTATGCAAGGTTTTGGACGTTCGGAAAGTCAATAAATATTAAATATATATTTTATATATTGTGTTTTACGAAGTGGAATATGGAAAATTTCATATTCGACAATAATCATTTTTAGATTTACTTGAAAAAATTATTTTAAGTTTCTGCTTTGACACTGAGCTTGAGTTAAAAGAATGTCACGAGTTTTAATAGTGGTGGTTCATTTCAGCTGTCAGCAGTTTTATACACCGTAGAAAGACTAAGTTTTTCTTGACAAAAATTCATCTTCTGATCTTGTTTCCTAATTTTTAATTATGTTACTGTGTAACTGGGGGAGAGGGGGCGATATAAGCATTTAACCGAAAACATAATAATTTGTAATTTCGTCTTTTAAAAGCTGTACTCATCTTGTGTTTTCTTTACAAGCACATTAATGCTTTTACTTATACAATCCTTTTTAGACTTGCCACTACACGCTCTGTGCTTTTTTTGTGTGCACCACCTGGTCCAACGTGTGTAATAGCTGGTCAGACACTTCTGCACAGTCCTCAAAATGTTGAGGTAATGACGAATTAGATGTACAAACAGGTCGCTGAAGCTGATTCTTTTTGAGCTTTCTAAACCCGTCTCTTGTTAGCAGTACACAGAAAGTGTGGAGTTAAACAGATACATTAATTGTGAACATTTGTAGCATCAGGTGACTTAGCCCTATTATAACTGACAAAGTGGACAAATTATATACTTTCTCTTCTTTGACAGTGGGCAGGTACAACATCCATCTCTAAACTGCAATGACACCCATACCGACGGTGCTAGAACTCCTTTTACTGCCATCTCGCTCAAGGGATTAATACTTTAATGTTGTTGTTTTTTTACAGCGAGTCTCTCGTAAGAACCGCCATTTACAGTCCGGCCTAATGGAGCGGTGGTTCTCTTCACATTTGTCCAACGTTGTCCCAAGGAGAAGGCCACGGGTCTGAAAAACAAATTATACGGCCGAGCGCGCAGCGTCCGTCATGATCCAGAAACGGTTAGAAACCACAAAGGAACAGTTAATCAGTTCCAATTCCAGGGGGACGGCTACATGTTTGAGCCGAGGTTAAGTCCAGCAAGTGGGAAGAAACACATACGCCCGACGCTCTCCGAATTAGGCTCGTGGTTTCATAGTTTCATGGGAGAGTAATCTTACTTCTTATGTCGGACCAAGGGATGCAACCGGACATCAAAAAGGATGATTGGTAACAAAGAGAAATAAATGACAAAGTTATCCGTCTTGAGCGGTTCTTGGTAAGTCAAGAATGAAAACAATGAAGCAATCTCGCTTTTTCTCTGAAAAGGTACTTTTCTACCCGTTGTTTTGGAATGTATGATGTATCCCGCTTTTGTTTAAAGATAATATGGAATAACAATCTACATTCCCATTAGCGCTTATGTTTTTGTTTTCATTCGAAACGATTCAGTCTACATCTAGGATTATTCCAATATTAAATATAAAAATAAATATTGCACGCCAAAAAGTAAAGATGTTGATGTATGATACATTTGTAATAGCATTATTTTTAACAGTTTATTTCTTTAATTGTATTTAAATGTAAGGCGAAATAATTAGATTGTATAATTTAAGGATCTAATAATTATGTTTATAAATTCCATAGCTTTGGTTTACACATTGTGACAAATAAATATATCGATTTCCTTTGTTGATAACCGTTTCAGATTATGAACCATTTTATAATTGTCATTTTTATAGATGAATCATAAGTTGAAGTTTTGTTCTCAAACAACATTTTGCGTAACAAAATTTTCTATATTATAAAATGTACGTTTTCTTTTTTAAAACATTAATATACCATCCCTTAATGATGAAGTCAAATAAATGCTTTATTTTTTCCAAATATCATAAAGATGATGAAATGGCTTAAGTTTTCTTGGATCGTGTTAGTTGTTACTCCACATAGTCACTTTAAGAAGTAGGGACACGACAAGTGCCTGGGGAAATAGCAGTGGTCAAATGTTGTTACTATACATATTTATATAAAGAAAAGTTATAAAATACTTGAAAATTAAAGTTAATATTAACATAAAAATGATACTTTCTCTGAGTTGTCTTTATATCTAGAGATAAATGAAATTTTCTGAAAAAATATGACAACACAGAAAATTAATAAAGAGAAAGTAGATCGAGGTGTAGACTATAAATGAAAAAATCTGCCTAATGCTCGTTAAGTGTTCTTTTTTTAGAAATCAATAAGTGACATTTATAAAAAGAACGTCAACCCTACATCAAGTAACCCCCCCCCGCCCTCCTCTGCACTGATCAACCTATTTCTGTTTTCATACCTTCTCAATGAGTTGATAGTAATTGATCGATCGTGTCTAATCACCGCTACGCATCACGTCATATAGATTTACTTACCTATTGTCACCGCTACGCATCACGTCATATAGATTTACTTACCTATTGTAAACGGATCGATGATGGGAACACAGACTTCCAGAACATTCTGGCACGGGCAGCCTCTCTGTAGCTGTCCAGGCAGAGATACCCAGCAGGCTGCAGGAGAGAGGCGAGACGGCGGGTCATGAGATACATGTCTGACCAGAGCCTATGCACAGTGTCAGCCATACCTTGCACGAGGAGCTACACACAATTCAATACGGACATCGTCTAGAAGTGCTACACATACTGGATGGCCATAAGCAATGACATAACACAACACAGTCATTGTTATGTCATGTTGACTGAATCCTCCACGAGGGGAGAACGGGAGGGGGTCTCGAAACTTTTTTTTTCTTCCTCCTAACCCACCCACCCTCCGCCAAAAGTTATCAATATTTTGATTATTTTCAGAATAGTTTTCCTTCCTTTGTTTTTAAATGGAAACATATTCTTTACCTCGAATCTTTTCAGATGAAGTATTACAAAATATAAAAAATAAATTTGACTTTAATCAAATATAATGGTTTAAATATTTGAATAGAGGAAATGTGTGGGAAGGGGGGTCACAAGGGCGTGGGTACCATCCAATGTCATAGACTCGTGGTCCACGAATCACAAGGGTGGGTACCATCCAATGTCATAGACTCGTGGTCCACCAATCACAAGAGTGGGTGCCATCCAGTGTCATAGACTCGTGGTCCACGAATCACAAGGGTGGGTACCATCCAATGTCATAGAATCGTGGTCCACCAATCACAAGGGTGGGTACCATCCAATGTCATAGACTCGTGGTCCACCAATCACAAGGGTGGGTACCATCCAATGTCATAGACTCGTGGTCCACCAATCACAAGAGTGGGTACCATCCAGTGTCATAGACTCGTGGTCCACGAATCACAAGGGTGGGTACCATCCAGTGTCATAGACTCGTGGTCCACCAATCACAAAGGTGGGTACCATCCAGTGTCATAGACTCGTGGTCCACGAATCACAAGGGTGTGGGTACCATCCAGTGTCATAGACTCGTGGTCCACGAATCACAAGGGTGTGGGTACCATCCAGTGTCATAGACTCGTGGTCCACGAATCACAAGGGTGTGGGTGCCATCCAGTGTCATAGACTCGTGGTCCACGAATCACCTTTTACTGGTAGCCCCTTGATCTTGTGGAATCCTATTGTCGTAAAATAAAAATCTTATATCTGTAATCTTGCTTCAGTATCACGTCCTACTGCCAACATTCCTTTGAATTCAAGTGCATTGGTTATGAAACCTTCTCAAGGAAGAAAAGTCTATTCTATTATATTCTATTCTGTTCTGTTCTGTTCTACTCTGTTCTGTTCTGTTCTATGCTATTCTATTATGTTCTATTCTATTCTATTCTATTCTATTCTATTCTATTGTATTCTGTTCTATTCTATTGTATTCTATTGTATTCTATTCTATTCTATCGTCCTAACGAACTAATGATTGACGCCCCCACCCAGTGATAGTGTTTAATGCTGCAGTACACACTCAAATAACTTTATTCATCAGGAGAAACTGCTGCTGCATACGAAATATTTGGGTTGCTTTGAGCAACTGATTAGATATAAAAGATAAGGATCTTCAAAATGTTTTATTATAAATGGTACAACAGCATTGCGTTAAATGGTTTCTTGGATATATTGAATATAATTCTAGTAGCCATGCCGCCACGACAAACAAGTAAGAACATAAAAACAAATATAGTAGCTAATTCACATGGCCTATGGGGTGGACTATTATTAGTGGGTTTGGGGGGGGGGTAAAAACACCATTACATTTCACTGTAACATCTTAACTCGTATTCCGATGACGGTAACTACCTGGTAAACTTACTTCTGTTTGTGCCTACGGCCTTGAAACACCAGCCCTCATTTTGTCCCATGGAGCCGTAACCGTTGTTCGGTGCCCCATAGCCGTACCCGTTGGGTGGTGCCCCATAGCCGTAGCTACTGGAGGGTGTCGTAGATTTAGGACACGTCTGTGTGACGCTGGTGTCTATGGCCCACACGCAGCAGTAGCCAGTCGCACAGTCACTGGAGGTGTAGCACTTCTTGGGTCGGACACAGTTTCCTGGACATGAAGTAAATATGATTAAATATTCATTTAAATAATAATAATAATAAATTGGTAATTTTTATAGCGCTGTTTCCCAGCAGAAAGCCGGGCTCACAGCGCTTTAAATGGAGATAATAACATACATATAATAATTTAAATATACATTCTCTTCATAATAACCACATAAATAACAGTACAATACACATAAGCAAGTTAATCATTAAAAAGAAATGTTCTTTCTTTAATTTTGAACATAAATTTTGAAAAGATGCGTCTTAAGTGTAGTCTTGAAGGACTTGGTAGATGAAATACTCCGGATGTGTAATGGTAGAGAATTCCATTGTTTGGCGGCACCAAAAGAGAATGACCTTTCGCCAAATGTTTTAGTTCGTGTCTTAGGAACACAAATTAATTATTTTTATTATTTAATTATATATTATTATTAATATCTAATCATCAAATACGTTCTTGTCAGCAACCGCCAACAGTTACCCACATCAGATGTCCAAAATGGGCAGAACTTTTTTTGTTCAAGTCGTCAACACAATCTCCATAACTCGTTTCGTCACATGACCTGATCCTATTCATGAATCTTTAGGTTGTCTGCCTCCATCCTCAACATTAATGATTGGTCAAATTTTGAGGCGTTCAACTTGTGTGTGTGTGCCCGTTATGTGTGTGTGTGCGCGCGCGCGTGTGTGTGTGTCTGTGAGTGCTTGTTTGTGCTTGAACGCTGTGGCTTTTTAAAGAACGCTCGCAAGCAAGCAACTTTAAAAAGCTTTGTTGTTTCATTTGACGGTGCCGGTGGTCCTTTGGTATAACAAATGGCTTCGATCTGTTGTAGATGGTACGACCCACAAGACATCATCATTCTTTTACATATCTGTGTGAGCTAAAGAAAACTATTTTATCTTTGGTTCGAGGTTGTGTGTGGAGGTATTCACTGCTTTATTTTGCTGCCTGTACTTGCGGGTCAAACATGATGGTGGCGAGCCAGTTCCATAGCACGCTCAGGTTTGTGTTACATAAACCTTTCCTGTTATCAATATTCTTCTGCCCGCGCGCCTTTATTAATAATTTTTTTGCTGGTGCTTTACTAAAGAGAACTTGAATAGGCTAATGCAAATTAGGGGTGTACCGGATACAAATTTTGTAATCTGGCCGGAGCTGGATTTGGCCGGATTAATAAAGTTAAATCCGGCTGAAGCCGGAGCTGGAGACTGATTTGTAAAAATTGCCGGATTCAGGATTTGCCGGAGCCGGAGCTATTATAGGTATATATATTTTATGGCTCTACCAGCCAGCCAGATTTGGCCGGATTTATGAAGTAAAATGCTGCCGGAGGAAAAGCAAGACCCGAATTTGTTAAAAATGACCGGATTCCGGATTTGTTGGAGCCGGAGGAGAAATCCGGTACACCCCGAATGCAAATTCATTAAGGGTTCAATGAGTAGCATGTGTACTGTGTATGCGCGTGCAGACCAAAGCATGTTCTTATTTACACAAAATGTGCACTGTGTATGCGCGTGCAGACCAAAGCATGTTCTTATTTACACAAAATGTGCACTGTGTATGCGCGTGCAGACCAAAGCATGTTCTTATTTACACAAAATGTGTACTGTGTATGCGCGTGCAGACCAAAGCATGTTCTTATTTACACAAAATGTGCACTGTGTATGCGCGTGCAGACCAAAGCATGTTCTTATTTACACAAAATGTGCACTGTGTATGCGCGTGCAGACCAAAGCATGTTCTTATTTACACAAAATGTGCACTGTGTATGCGCGTGCAGACCAAAGCATGTTCTTATTTACACAAAATGTGCACTGTGTATGCGCGTGCAGACCAAAGCATGTTCTTATTTACACAAAATGTGCACTGTGTATGCGCGTGCAGACCAAAGCATGTTCTTATTTACACAAAATGTGCACTGTGTATGCGCGTGCAGACCAAAGCATGTTCTTATTTACACAAAATGTGCACTGTGTATGCGCGTGCAGACCAAAGCATGTTCTTATTTACACAAAATGTGCACTGTGTATGCGCGTGCAGACCAAAGCATGTTCTTATTTACACAAAATGTGCACTGTGTATGCGCGTGCAGACCAAAGCATGTTCTTATTTACACAAAATGTGCACTGTGTATGCGCGTGCAGACCAAAGCATGTTCTTATTTACACAAAATGTGCACTGTGTATGCGCGTGCAGACCAAAGCATGTTCTTATTTACACAAAATGTGCACTGTGTATGCGCGTGCAGACCAAAGCATGTTCTTATTTACACAAAATGTGCACTGTGTATGCGCGTGCAGACCAAAGCATGTTCTTATTTACACAAAATGTGCACTGTGTATGCGCGTGCAGACCAAAGCATGTTCTTATTTACACAAAATGTGTACTGTGTATGCGCGTGCAGACCAAAGCATGTTCTTATTTACACAAAATGTGCACTGTGTATGCGCGTGCAGACCAAAGCATGTTCTTATTTACACAAAATGTGCACTGTGTATGCGCGTGCAGACCAAAGCATGTTCTTATTTACACAAAATGTGCACTGTGTATGCGCGTGCAGACCAAAGCATGTTCTTATTTACACAAAATGTGCACTGTGTATGCGCGTGCAGACCAAAGCATGTTCTTATTTACACAAAATGTGCACTGTGTATGCGCGTGCAGACCAAAGCATGTTCTTATTTACACAAAATGTGCACTGTGTATGCGCGTGCAGACCAAAGCATGTTCTTATTTACACAAAATGTGCACTGTGTATGCGCGTGCAGACCAAAGCATGTTCTTATTTACACAAAATGTGCACTGTGTATGCGCGTGCAGACCAAAGCATGTTCTTATTTACACAAAATGTGCACTGTGTATGCGCGTGCAGACCAAAGCATGTTCTTATTTACACAAAATGTGCACTGTGTATGCGCGTGCAGACCAAAGCATGTTCTTATTTACACAAAATGTGCACTGTGTATGCGCGTGCAGACCAAAGCATGTTCTTATTTACACAAAATGTGCACTGTGTATGCGCGTGCAGACCAAAGCATGTTCTTATTTACACAAAATGTGGATTGTGTATGCGCGTGCAGACCAAAGCATGTTCTTATTTACACAAAATGTGCACTGTGTATGCGCGTGCAGACCAAAGCATGTTCTTATTTACACAAAATGTGCACTGTGTATGCGCGTGCAGACCAAAGCATGTTCTTATTTACACAAAATGTGCACTGTGTATGCGCGTGCAGACCAAAGCATGTTCTTATTTACACAAAATGTGCACTGTGTATGCGCGTGCAGACCAAAGCATGTTCTTATTTACACAAAATGTGCACTGTGTATGCGCGTGCAGACCAAAGCATGTTCTTATTTACACAAAATGTGCACTGTGTATGCGCGTGCAGACCAAAGCATGTTCTTATTTACACAAAATGTGCACTGTGTATGCGCGTGCAGACCAAAGCATGTTCTTATTTACACAAAATGTGCACTGTGTATGCGCGTGCAGACCAAAGCATGTTCTTATTTACACAAAATGTGCACTGTGTATGCGCGTGCAGACCAAAGCATGTTCTTATTTACACAAAATGTGCACTGTGTATGCGCGTGCAGACCAAAGCATGTTCTTATTTACACAAAATGTGCACTGTGTATGCGCGTGCAGACCAAAGCATGTTCTTATTTACACAAAATGTGCACTGTGTATGCGCGTGCAGACCAAAGCATGTTCTTATTTACACAAAATGTGCACTGTGTATGCGCGTGCAGACCAAAGCATGTTCTTATTTACACAAAATGTGCACTGTGTATGCGCGTGCAGACCAAAGCATGTTCTTATTTACACAAAATGTGCACTGTGTATGCGCGTGCAGACCAAAGCATGTTCTTATTTACACAAAATGTGCACTGTGTATGCGCGTGCAGACCAAAGCATGTTCTTATTTACACAAAATGTGCACTGTGTATGCGCGTGCAGACCAAAGCATGTTCTTATTTACACAAAATGTGCACTGTGTATGCGCGTGCAGACCAAAGCATGTTCTTATTTACACAAAATGTGTACTGTGTATGCGCGTGCAGACCAAAGCATGTTCTTATTTACACAAAATGTGCACTGTGTATGCGCGTGCAGACCAAAGCATGTTCTTATTTACACAAAATGTGCACTGTGTATGCGCGTGCAGACCAAAGCATGTTCTTATTTACACAAAATGTGTACTGTGTATGCGCGTGCAGACCAAAGCATGTTCTTATTTACACAAAATGTGCACTATGTATGCGCGTGCAGACCAAAGCATGTTCTTATTTACACAAAATGTGTACTGTGTATGCGCGTGCAGACCAAAGCATGTTCTTATTTACACAAAATGTGTACTGTGTATGCGCGTGCAGACCAAAGCATGTTCTTATTTACACAAAATGTGCACTGTGTATGCGCGTGCAGACCAAAGCATGTTCTTATTTACACAAAATGTGTACTGTGTATGCGCGTGCAGACCAAAGCATGTTCTTATTTACACAAAATGTGTACTGTGTATGCGCGTGCAGACCAAAGCATGTTCTTATTTACACAAAATGTGTACTGTGTATGCGCGTGCAGACCAAAGCATGTTCTTATTTACACAAAATGTGTACTGTGTATGCGCGTGCAGACCAAAGCATGTTCTTATTTACACAAAATGTGCACTGTGTATGCGCGTGCAGACCAAAGCATGTTCTTATTTACACAAAATGTGCACTGTGTATGCGCGTGCAGACCAAAGCATGTTCTTATTTACACAAAATGTGTACTGTGTATGCGCGTGCAGACCAAAGCATGTTCTTATTTACACAAAATGTGCACTGTGTATGCGCGTGCAGACCAAAGCATGTTCTTATTTACACAAAATGTGCACTGTGTATGCGCGTGCAGACCAAAGCATGTTCTTATTTACACAAAATGCGTGAAACAGTTACTTAAATAAAGCTAGTATCATCTTTAATTACACTAGCTTAATAGAATATATATACTTAGCTCAATCGTGATTTTTATAGATAGAAACAAAATGGTTTTAAAGCTTTTTAAAGCTAAAAGCTAAAAAATACTCTGAATGTAAATGAATTTTAATATAGCTTTTATTTTCCAAGACACTAAACAGTTTCATCTCTTGATGTCACAGAACAATATTTCTATTCACAGTATTACATTCGTGTATCAGTGATACTCACTTTGGTTGGTGGTAGGGCTTTTCGTGAGTCCAATGCACTGAGCGCCTCTGTGTGTCTCTATACAACATTCGTCTATCTTGCAGTTCAAATCATTGCACAATCTGTCATTCATAGATCCGTAGGGGCTCAAAGCTGGACTGGGGTCAGTTGATGGAGAGTTGACATATGTCACAGGTCATAGTTTAATTCGCAGCACGGTGATGTTTGAAAGATTTTAGGACGGAAAGAATATTGGTGAAAATTTGGTTATTAATGATTTAAAGGGGCATAACAACCACTAATGTTCCCTTCAAGCTACGCGGCTGCGCATGTATCTAAAAAAACGCATTGCAGCTGTCTAGAATTACCGTACAGATACTTTTGATAAGAATAAAATAAAATATGTGTTCTTGGGGTGTAACATTTTTCACAGAAAGGGATATTGTGCAACTTTGCACACGAGTTGTTGTTTTATAAAACAACATTTTGCACACCGACCAGCGAACCTGAAAGGGAATGTTGACAACAACAATTAAAATCTGGAAAATGGTTTTCCTTGCCATTAGAGTCGTCAGCAGAGACGACCTATCCCTCTGAACTCAAATTCAGTTTTACACCAATTTTAACATTATGAAATACTGGTGGGTGTTGCTATTGGACTAAGCTGTCTGCTGGTTGATGAAAATACAAAGAAGTGGGACTTTTACTATGGATTGTCTTACCTGGCAGCCATTGGATAGTTATTATATGGATTCATTGCAGGTGGATAGTTGCCATAACTGGTTGCAGGTGGTTGGTAATTGTTGTAACCGGTTGCAGGTGGTTGGTAATTGTTGTAACCGGTTGCAGGTGGTTGGTAATTGTTGTAACCGGCTGCAGGTGTTTGGTAATTGTTGTAACCGGTTGAAGGTGGTTGGTAATTGTTGTAACCGGTTGAAGGTGGTTGGTAGTTGTTATAACCGATACCAGGTGGTTGGTAGTTGTTATAACCGGTTGCAGGTGGTTGGTAGTTGCTATAACCGGTTGCTGGCGTTTGGTAGTTGTATTGCTGAGCTTGGCCTACGACACTAACAACTGTGATCAGTGTTGCCATCTGAAAATGGTAAACCTTAGGCAAATAAAGCTTTAAATTATTGATGTATTATTTATTATTGTATATTATTATAAATATTTCATATTAATTCGTGAGAGATGTTTAAAAAAATTACAATGAATATTTCAAGTTAAGAGATTTTTAAGACTTCGACGATTTGTCAGGTGAAAGCGTGAATTTTATTTTTTTTTAATTAATTTTTTTTATGAACACCCTCACCCCACATGACTAGTTACTGTTGTAAGAAATACATACGCATTCTTCAAAATTAAAGAAGGATCTTTTTTTGAATTTATGAACAGGAATAACTCTACTATTTTGCGCAGTTACCAACGAGATGTAACTTCACAAGAATACAATTATTATCCATCCTTTAATGTGGATAAATTATAAGGCTTTGATTGTGTCATGTATATTTGTCATACATTTAGAATCACGCGATTTTTTCATAAATTGGAGGAGAAAAATAATAATTAAAAAAACATTTGCAGTCATTAAGCGTGTGTTGGTATGATTTCAGGTCACCGAAGAGCCCTACAAGGGGAAAACGAAATTTAAAAAAAAATGGTGTTATGCAAACACCATCTACCTTGATATAACAATTGATATAACAATAAAACAGCCCAAATGTATTCAATGGCCCATAAAAACTATATTTTTAGTTACAAAACATATTGTATATTTATTGATATTGTGTCAATGCAATGTAAAATCTACTTCAGGTTCAATTTAACAAAAAATACGGAATTAACAAGCGTTTAAATCGATGTGTCAAATGAGCTGTATTTTAAAAAGACAAACAGATGACTGTTGACTTTAAAAGAAGTAGACAATGTGCTTAAAAGCGCAAAATCCTTTATTCTACTACAGCAAAGGCCATGGCAGAGGTCGTCACATTTACTTTATTCATTGATATTTGAAACACGGATATTTATATTAATGTTATTAAGTTTTTACGGATGTTATCAATAAAGCAGAAGTTCGTGTGGATTGTATTTTTAAAAATGTATAAAGATGAATTTCATATTTAAAGCTCAGGCGATGCTAACTCTGTATTTAAGACAATGGTAAGCACTGGACATGTTTTCAAGTATTGTGAAAGCCAACGTTTTTATTCTTCCATTAAATATTTCACCTATTATTAACGCGAATAAAAGAAACTGCCTTTCGTAAGCTGCTGATGCTTTTAAAATTCAAGAGCCCATTTTATATTAACATTTAAAAAAAATTAACGCCTATGTTTAATGTGTCATTCATTACTTTGATTACAACAATATTAAACTACAGCCTTTAAGAAAAACATTTTTGATGAAATGAACATTTAAAGAAGAAAAAAATTATTGGATGACCTAAGTCATTAAATTGCAACTTGATTTTTAAGTTCTACCTGGATGAAATAATCAATACAGAATCTGAAACGACGATAACTCAAACTTGATCTAGAAATAGTTGCCCTTGATAACATTCGATTTTTGTCTCGTTCTTAGGTAAATCTCAAACACTACACGAAAACGTTCACTGGTACACACATATGCCGACTGAATATTACAACAATTTTTTTTCAAGCAATGATAAATGTTTTGATACAATACCAACCGCTGATATGGACGTCCGTGGTGCAGCCATGATGAAAGTCCAGTCTAAAACTTCTCGATGTAGTGTCTGCCTCCAGGACTGGATGCAGTAGGTGAACATTTCTTAAACACCGCTGCATACATCAAACGCGGCGATGAGATCGATAAGCTGGCCATTAGACAAATCCTTTATCTGTAGAACACGATCTGTTTAGTGTGCGGTCCAACTCGGTGACATAAACACGGTTTAAATACAAGTAATTCAAATCTTACGCATGACTTCAATTGTACTGGTAGAATGAATCACGTGAACAAAGTTATCAAAACATATTCTCGATTTAAAGCGCATTTTGAAATTTCGGTTAGACGAAGTTCTCAATTAAAGCAACGAGCAGATTTTTAAGTAGAAAGCGCGATATACTAGAAGGATTCGATTTAAATGTTTAAAACATAAAGTGTCTTATTAAATCCTTTATATTAACTCGTGGTGTCTGCACCCTTGTCGCCAAAACTTTGGATCGATTTTTAACCCACATCCTCGTAAGCTAGCGAGCTGAAATTTAGCAGGCAGTTTGGTGGAAATGATAAAAACTATGTATCAAAATTTCAGATCGATCGCATGTACCGTTATTAAATTATTGAATTTTTAGATTATTTTATTTATTCCTATGTATCATGCTATTTTTTGAGACAGAGCGTCGCGGTGCGTATTATATTGAACAACCTTTCTGTCGCGCAATAAGGTGCGTATTTTATTGACAGCTCTTTTTATAAACATATTCCTGATCGGTGCGCATTATATTAAACATGTTTTACGACACAACTGCAAGTTTGTATTTCTGGATGGTCTGGCGCTGCGTATTATAATGAACATTCTTTTAATTACTTCTCGTACATAAAGGATTTATAGTCAAAAACTTGGTTTTTTACGGGTTTTTCTTATTAAATCCTTTATATTAACTCGTGGTGTCTGCGGCCGCCCGCCCGACCGACCGCCCGCCCTTGTCGCCAAAACTTTTGATCGATTGTTAACCCACTTGCTCGTAAGCCAGCGAGTTGAAATTTTGCAGGCAGTTTCGTACCGATAATAAAAACAATGTATCAAAATTTCAGGTCGATCGCATGGACCGTAATGCAATTATTGATTTTTTAGATTATTTTGTATTTCTGGATGGTCTGGCGCTGTCAAAAACTTGTTTTTTACGGGTTTTTCTTATTTTAAGCATTAATTATATTTCTCCGGATTACATCTAACGAAACCATAGTAATACAACAGCAAGAGCAAGATATTGATCTAAAACAAGAGACAGTTCAAATAACCTGACGATGGCTTATGAGGATAAGCGACCCATGTCCAGTAAATGTGAAGGAGATAAAGATCCCTCCAAACAAAGAGTCGTTGTGCCGCAGTGCTATGTGTAGTCCTGGTTGATCCGTAGCATTAAACGTCTTCTTTTAGAGGCCATTAGGAACGTCTTTTTTCATATCAGGAGGATCAAATTCGTGTTTTAAATTTGGCTTCCATCTTGTCCTCTCTCTGTATGGTCGGGAAGGCGTTGGAGGAAGGGGCAGTTAACTATCATGGAGGAAGGGGCAGTTAACTATCTTGGAGGAAGGGGCAGTTAACTATCATGGAGGAAGGGGCAGTTAACTATCATGGAGGAAGGGGCAGTTAACTATCATGGAGGAAGGGGCAGTTAACTATCATGGAGGAAGGGGCAGTTAACTATAATGGAGGAAGGGGCAGTTAACTATCATGGAGGAAGGGGCAGTTAACTATCATGGAGGAAGGGGCAGTTAACTATCATCCATCACAAGGTGTCAGACGTGTATGGGATCTCATAACAGTGATTTTAAAGTTTGTCTTAACACTGTAACACCTCCGATCGACAGCTCTCATGTTTCCCAGAGAAGGAAGCTTTAAAGTGGTTAAATATTCCAAATCTATTTACAAATAGGAAAAAATCAACACAGCAAAGTTGACCAATATATCATATAGAATGGGACTAGAAATATACGTTTTTCTTATATCCTGTGTCCATGCTTGTTTTTGTTTTTCCTTTCCTTTTATTTTACATAAATATTTTATAATATAATATGTTTTAAGAATTTAAATATTACTTATGTAAGTACGTATCTTATGTTATTGTGCTGATGAATGCATTAGCCGAAACGTCTAATGTCGTGTTCGTTTAAAAATAAATTTCAAATTTATTGTTTTCATTGCACAATTTGTTTGTGTATTTTGTATTTTAAAGTTGATCAACAACACACACATGGAGTATCTCACTGTTCTCCTTCGTGAAAGTAAACCACGAGAATAATCTCAGTGGATCAGAAAATATCGTAGAGCAGGGGTCCGCGAACTTTTTTGCCCAATACCCCAATATATAAAATACTTCATGTTGACGTTACACCCGTAGGCGGTAAATGTATAAAATAAAAACAGGGTATTAGTAGGCCTGACAGGACGTAACACAACAGCGAACGTTTCGGCAAAGAGCCTTCTTCAACGGACAAATAGTACACAAATGAAACGAATAAAACGAAATAATAGAAAAAAAACACTTAGCTTCGGTGAAATCCAAGTAGTCCAGTATAGAGCTTGATGATGGATCTGTTTCACAAGTATAGAGCTTGATGATGGATCTGTTTCACAAGTATAGAGCTTGATGATGGATCTGTTTCACAAGTATAGAGCTTGATGATGGATCTGTTTCACAAGTATAGAGCTTGATGATGGATCTGTTTCACAAGTATAGAGCTTGATGATGGATCTGTTTCACAAGTATAGAGCTTGATGATGGATCTGTTTCACAAGTATAGAGCTTGGTGATGGATCTGTTTCACAAGTATAGAGCTTGATGATGGATCTGTTTCACAAGTATAGAGCTTGATGATGGATCTGTTTCACAAGTATAGAGCTTGATGATGGATCTGTTTCACAAGTATAGAGCTTGATGATGGATCTGTTTCACAAGTATAGAGCTTGATGATGGATCTGTTTCACAAGTATAGAGCTTGGTGATGGATCTGTTTCACAAGTATAGAGCTTGATGATGGATCTGTTTCACAAGTATAGAGCTTGATGATGGATCTGTTTCACAAGTATAGAGCTTGATGATGGATCTGTTTCACAAGTATAGAGCTTGATGATGGATCTGTTTCACAAGTATAGAGCTTGGTGATGGGTCATTGGTTAATCTCGAGTTGGGGATTCCTCTCTATCTTGCGAAAAACGAAAAAACCTGGTACACGACTCAGCTGGAGCTGAGTAATAATCGAATTATTCATTAACCCTAACTGAATACACCAATTCCTTGATATCGCTCCTCGAGAGGAGCATACGACCACATATCCTCTTTGCTTCAAACAGAAAAACATTTTATTGAAAGAAAATATAACTTAATGTACACATTTAATAAAATGTTATACTATTACGTTGCCTTGTTGTTAACAGGGTAAGCACGTCAGGTCAGGTCAGTTTTGAGGCATTCATTTTAAATGTCACAGAGAGGATTTTGGACGCAGTTAAGACGTGGATTACGATTATGCTCACGCATGTCAATATAAACGAATGTTGATAGGATTGTGGTGTCTTTGTAAAGTACGTAGATAAGAAATGTATATCGCAGGTCTGCGGATATTAACGATTAATTAATCGTTAAAATCTTAATCCTTTAATATTAATTTGATCGATTAAAATTTAAGAAAATATTTTTAATATTTAAAGAAACTAATTTTTTTAAATTAATAAATTATATTTTTAGTTACTTACATACTTTTCCGTCGTATTACTATTATTTATGTAGATGTGCATACGTAAACAGAATTGACGACTAATGACAGCACAGTTAAATTTAAGCATTTAAGCGGAAAGTTGAGCAAAAATTTAATTTTTAAGCTAACTGCGGATGGCTAAAGTGATGGCGATTGCCCACTTGCTTACAATAAAGTGACCGACAATCAGTATACTGTATACGTTTTATAATTTAATAACTCTCTACGTTTAAAAAAAAATAATTAAATTTATAGAAAAATCACTCACGTCAGTGCTACAGTTTGAATTTACAACAGTTTTGTGTCAACTGCGAGTCAACGCTTAAGTTAAGTCATGGGTTGTTGCAGATCAGATACAAATACAGTGCGACCCCATTAAGTCGTGGTCGTTCGGGTCCATATTTATTTAACCGCGACTTACGTGAATCACGACTTATCGTCACTTAGTACAGTCTTCAGTGTAACTTATTGAGCGAAGGATTCAAATAAAAACGTGTTTTCTTCCTAATAACATTTATTGAAATTTAGATTAAGTTTCTACTCACGTATTATATATATATATATCAATATATATCCTGGTACACTTGTTTTAATCCAATATATTAAAATAACTTTAATTACAAAATTACAGAAAAAATTGGTAATTGTTTAACACTGATGCTTTGTATTAAGCCAAATGTTAATTACAAGAATCCTTGTAACTTTTTTTACCCTTAATTACTGTTTTATTATATTTATGTTCATTTTAAAAGTTATTTCTTTATTAACCAGCTACTCAACAATGATTGCTTTTTACTGTCATTGGTTTTCTTCCTTATTTCTTGCATAGCAGACGACAGAACGACAGAACGACAGAACGAATTTGCTGTGTTACGTCACAAAATTTGGGTGCCATGGAATTACAGCGACTTAACCGATTTCATTAAATAAAGAATCGTGACTTAACGGGATCTATATATGCGTTATAATTAATCGAAATTAATCGATTAATTGATTATTTTTTCCCCGATTTAATCAGTACCAGCCCTAGTATATAGATATCAATGTTTTAAAATACAAACTGGTTCAATAGTGGGCTTATATTCCCAGCGTACACGCACACATGACGGATTTTGAATACATGTAGCGGATTTTATACGTCTCCAATAAGTCTACATTACCTACAATAATTACATTTTTACCCCAAATGGGGTAATTTATCCCTATTCCTGGAACCGTGTCGTAGGGCTACGCCCCTGAAAGAGATTTGTTGATTGCTAACACTTTTATTATGTATCACTTTTATTTTAGTGCACTTTTCAGGATATCTGTTTGTGACAGCTTATATTTTAGTGTTAATCTTCATACACCTTGGTTTTATTAAGTCTCTGTTTAGCAACAAAATCTCTCGTAGTGATTTGCCTTATCTATTGTTTTATAATATCCTCCGCCTCTTGGTGTTTATGCTAAATCTCATACTACGAGTATTGTGGATTTCTAAATTTCTTGGTGCCTTTGAAAAGTCTCATTGCTTTGATTGAAAATCTTCTGCAGCGTATTCATAAATGTCTTCAGTTTTTTTTAAAATCCTATAATTACAAATTATACTACAAGTGGTCAATAACAGTTTACATAATCCTTTATTCGAGTTCTATTTCTAATACCCACAACTTCAAGAGTTTTTTTTTCCAAATTACGCAGCCAAACTATTTCTGCCTTTTGTGACAATCCTCCTCCACTAAATAGGATTTTTTTTTACACAAAATTGTAAAAATCTGTCTTTATGAAGATGTGATATATGTATAAATTGATAATAAAAAGTAAAGCTTTTGAATGAAATGTGTCTATAAGAAGATAAAACAAATCGAACATTATCACTGAATGATTATTGAGATAAAAATAATTACACCAAGTCAATGCAAAGCTTGGTTAATGGCATTGATGCTTACTTAGAATAAACCTAGACAAGCAAATTTAGACATCAACCGCGTCATAGATGGATAGAATACTTCAACATTGGATGGCAACATGGATTTCAAATACGCAGATGAATTTTCTTTTTCTTTTTATATATTGTAAGCCCACTTTCAAATTATTGACTAAATTCTGGCTCCTAAATATTTCGAGGAGTTTGCTAAAAGCCTTAGTGGAAATGAAGACGTCATCCCACTGGTCCCAACACTACTCAGTGATGGTTTCATACAAAACTTGCTGGTTGGGAGGCAACGCATACAAATAAGTCAATATTTGTCCCCTCGACTGTTCCTTCTAAAAGTTTGTTCCTGACCTGCTAATCAGCATCACCCACAAATGAAGTTCCCTTGAACCAGCACTCACTTACGTGGAGGGAGGCGATTTGTTGACTAGGGAACTGACTCATCTTCTTAAAGTAGGAAAACTACAAGGTCTTGTGATTTATGTGTTCCTGCAAAGTATACAACATAATCACATTGTGACAATAGATGCAGGATGGCATGGCAAAGTGTACAACATAATCTCATTGTGTCAATAGATGCAGGATGGCATGGCAAAGATGTGTGCATGCCTTACAGCGATTCAATTGTCCAATTTCGTACTCCATTATAATCTGAATTAAATACGTGACATCATAGACTTCAGTGTTCGTAGAATTTAGAGAAGATCAGTTAACGACATGGTATTATATAATCACGTTGATATGGTATCAATTATTTCATACAAGTTATTTGCCGTAAATAAAATTTCGTAACGGAAATAACAAGACATATATGCAAGTTATTTTATAACTTTATTTTTTTTCGTAATGTCACTGCCTCATATGGTAATAAAAAGTATTTCGCACATAAATGTTGAGCAATTAACTTTTTCTCTTGAATCACTTGTTGAATTTTTTATAATAATAAACATGTACCTTAAGTTTGATAACTATTGCATATTATGTGACTTAGCCAACTTTGTAAAACCGGAGAAGCGAACAATAACATGCATGCAATTTAAAGATAAATAAACTTATCAGATGTTAAGTAGGAGGACTGACACAGAGACAAAACTGGCCTTACACGGAAATAGTGTGTCCTAAATATGAGCCAGTGTGTCCTAACACCGAGCCAGTGTGTCCAAAAACCGACACATGAGAAATCTGCCATTACTTTTTATTTATTTTTTTTATTTTGAAAAACCAGAACTTCAAGTTCTACTTGCTATTCTCAGTCCACGTGAAAACCAGAATTAATACCATATTAAATTCATTAGCTATCATGTCTTTACATATAATAATCGCAAATCTTCCCGCCAAACCAATCGTGAAACAACTCCGCCTTTGGTGGAAAATAAGCCTACCATTACAGAGAATAATGTGCCGCTCGGGGCAGACAACCCATCAGTACCCGGCTGAACCATCCCGCGGTACGCCACTTTGTCTTAAAACCCGTATCACCGCTTTCCTGTAAATAGTGGATCGATTTGTTAACCAAAATTACTTACGGTATTTTCTCATGATCAAACTTATAAAGACATTACAATTACAAAAAAAATAATGACAAATTTTTCAGACAGTTATGACGTCAATCAATACGTCAATAAATTTAGTGAAAACATGCAGTCTCATTGTGAATTTCATCCCGTTGAATTTAAAATGGAGGTTTATTATAATTTTTTTTAAAATTATTTTTTTGGCGTAATTCTTGTCTCCCTTTGACGACTTCGCCGTATTAAGATATGAGATCTCATGGTAGGACGGACGTCTTCTGTTCAACAAGAGACATCAGTACTTGGTATTTTTCATGTATAATATATATATAAATTTACTTTAATTATGTTTGCGTTTAGTTAAGTCCGAACTATAAATGTTCATATCAATGAAACTCGAAATTCCCTACTAGTATTCAGTGACTGTGAACAATTTTTGTGTAACGATGCGTACACAAGCATCTTACAGTTTACAGAGGCCCTTTCAATACTGGAATGTATAGCATTATTTTCGTTTCAGACCTCGAGAAACCGCTGGCCATAAACAATAAATTTCTTCACATGAAGTTGATCTTCTAATTAAAGTAAAAATTCAAACAAACATTACCTTTCCTAACATTGAGCGGATATTTCTTTTTCTTTCCTTTATCAGCAGTAGTACCGACAGAAGGTAAAAAAAAATATTACACAAAAATTCAATTACACATAGAAATAAAAGCCTATATTTAAAACATCTTAACCATGTGAGCCTCGCTCAAATTTTTAAACAGAATGCGTTATGTGAAATGATTAATTATGTGAAGACGGAATTTTTTATTTTTTTTAAAATTTATTTTTATTTATTTTATTTTATTTTTTGCACAAAAATGTAAGAATATAAACTCTATTTTACGGGCTCTATGATGTATGATCTCCATAAATATTTTAATTTAGAGCATAAGACGCGCCAGAATTTTGGAGGCAATTTGGGTGTATGTGTGTGTCGGTACTGACCAAACCTCAGTGAGAAATATAACATGATTGGGGAAAGAAACGATTTTGTTATTTAAAAATGCCAGATAACGTGTCCAACATTTAACATTGATGAAGAGAGGCGTGATTTTAATGGCTTCAATTTCAGATTTTAGTTTTTAATAGCTTGAATTTAAGAGTTGGGTTATAATTTATTTACGTAATTCTACTAATTCGAAGCATTGCTCAGACACAAAATATTTCACTAGCAGACTGTAACTTATTGGCTACATTATTTTAAAAGTAAGATTTAATGAGATGATGCCTCGGTACAATCTTTCCACTGCGTTAATATTATAATTTACTGCGATCAGTAATGGGGATCATTCTGAATCAAATAGTATACTTTGTAGTTTTAATTAAATACGTGGTTAGTCATTTGTAATCCCTTTCAAGAGTTTTGAATAGTCTGCTTCATAGACCAGTCAATGATGATTATACCCTTATGTCGTCCTAACACCTTCACTCTCTGTAATAATATTTAAGAAATGTGTGATAATGACACCTCAATGGTGTTATCTCGGTGCATCCATACTGTACTAGGTAATTAAATGACAGGTAATCTTAACGGAAGGAAGAAAGTCAAGCCAATGAATACACGGGAGGGGTGGGTGTGGCAGACTGAGTCTTGGTGTAAATCCTGTTCATATAGCAACTCATCTATTTGCAAGTTAAGGACGCCTTTATCTTATGCTGAACTTCAAGTAATTTTACACCCCCCCCCCACACACTTTTTTTTGAAAAAGTAAGCATGCGATAAGGTCTTAAAAATAATTTCATTAATTTTCCTTAGAATATCTTTTTTCTATAATTTTGCTTACTTTTGTTTAACACGCAAATTTTTGAATACTGTAAAGGGTTAAAATACTTTAACTAAAGCAATAGTTCCGTAGTAAATCGCGTAACTAAGTATATTTAAAAATGAAAAAGTTTGTGTAGACTGTCTTAGGACGTTAAGATATTGGATTATACTGTATAACTCCTGTGCTAACTCCATTCGAATAGTGCAGATAGGAGACAAAATCATATCCAACAAACGTTGAAGGGTAAAGGATACATTAAGGTAAAAGCCAAAATTATGCCGTGCTGGAGGCATTACTTGGAACTTAACATCTAAAGCACTTAAAGTTTTACCTCTTATAAATTTCATTTTGGAGTAGAAGCTTATGTTAGTAAACATTAGAACTAGTCATTTCATATCTGAATATAAATTAAAACTATATTTAAATAGTTCTAAAAACTGAATATTTTCAGAAATGTCTACAAATGCTACTTTGATCGTCCCGTACAACGACCCATTCGTCATAGACAACAAGTCCAGATACACTTTCCACATCATCATCAGCTGGATGATATTTATGGCCTTTTTCTTTGGCACCATCGGGAATGTCATCAACATCATTGTGTTCACAAAACTCGGGTTTAACGACACAGTAAACATCAGCCTCTTCGCCCTGTCTGTCTCTGACCTGGGCTGTCTGTGGTCACTGCAGTGGCTCATCGTCTGCTACTACCCGCCATTCTTCTACGCCGACCTCCCCTTCGTGCCCTATGAAATCGAGAATGTCACCGCGGGGTGGCCCCGTATCTGTTTCGTCCGAATGACAGCCTTCATAACGTCATACGTCGCACTCGAACGCTGCGTGTGCATAGCACTTCCGCTGAAGGTGAAGACTCTCCTGACGCCACGTCGCGTTGTGCTCATCCTGTTGACGATTGGTCTCGTCATGGTTGTCAGCATTGTTCCTATCTATCCGGTCACTCCTTTTGTGTGGAAGGTCCTACCGGCAACTAACCGTACAGTGCTCGGAACTATATTTTTGGACAACAGAGAGGATGTGTCCAGCGTGATGTACATCTTCAGCGACACTTACAGCTACGTGGCGTTCATTTCGATCTCGTGTTTCACGGCGATTCTCGTCTCCCAGCTGCGCATCAAATCCAAATGGCGCGCATTCTCTGCGTCTGTAAACAAATCTGATTCGGTCTCAAGACGTGACCAGCAAGTGGTGAAGATGGTCGTCGTGGTCTCCGCGGTGTTCATCGTCTGCTTCTTCCCGGAGACAGTCATCTACATCGGGACTGTAATCAATCGGGAATTCCGAGTCTCCGGACGTTATCGTAACTTCTTCTTCATCGTCAACACCAGTATGTACTTCCTGGAGGTGGCAAACTCCAACGCTAATCTCATCATTTACATGAATATGAGCACTAAATTTCACAAAGCCTTCAACACCATTATCTCTTTCAAAAAGAAGTAACAATCATCTTTAAAAAATCATATATTGTTCCTAGAAATACCACGTCACAGTGTTAAATAAAGTATTTAAATATTTATATGTTCATATTTATTTATTGTTTTATTCCATATGGTTAATTTATAATAATAATAATTTTACCAAGTTTACCAACTTGCATGTATTTTGTGCAATAATCATAGAGATTCTCAAACATTCTAAAATATTCTTTTTAAGACAGAACCCATTAATATTGATTTTTAACGTACGTTAAATTAAATGTAAAGATACATTAATGTGTATTCAATTCTCAATATACATAATTTGCAATCTCTGTCACATCTGTAGTGTCTGTCAGTGACGCTACTAATTTTAGAAAGCAGCCCACCAAATTACTGCACCAATGCATCAAAAGGTGTAAAAATTAAAGATGCGCTGTAAAAATATATTATATGACGTCATTGTTTTCGCTCATATTTTAATTTTGGAAAAGGGAACAATGTAATAAAAAAAAACACGTAAACACCAACTTTTTGACTAAATCCTTTACGCACGAGACGTAACTAAAAGAATTTTCATAATAATACGCTGCGCAAGACCATCCAAAAATACAAAATTGCAGTTGTGTCGTAAAACATGTTTAATATAATGCGCACCGCGGCACTCTATCTCAAAAAATAACATGATACATAGGAATAAATAAAATAATCTAAAAAATCAATAATTTAATTACGGTACATGTGATCGATCTGAAATTTTGATACATTGTTTTTATCATCGGTACGAAACTGCCTTCAAAATTTCAGCTCACTAGCTTACGAGGAAGTGGGTTAAAATTGATCCAAAGTTTTGGCGACAAGCAAGGGCACAAGGGTGCAAGCAAGCAACCAGACACCACGAGTTAATATAAAGGATTTAATATTTTAAAAAACGTAAAAAAACATGTTTTTGACTATAAATCCTTTATGTATGAGACGTAACTAAACGAATGTTCATTGTAATACGCAGCGCAAGACCATCCAAAAATACAACATTGCAGTTGTGACGTAAAACATGTTTAATATAATGCGCACCGATCAGGAATATGTTTATAAAAAGAGTTGTCAATAAAATACGCACCTTATTGCGCGACAGAAAGGTTGTTCAATATAATACGCACCGCGACGCTCTATCTCAAAAAATAGCATGATACATAGGAATAAATAAAATAATATAAAAAATCAATAATTTAATTACGGTCCATGCGATCGATCTGAAATTTTGATACATTTTCTTTATTATCGGTACGAAACTGCCTGCAAAATTTCAGCTCGCTAGCTTACGAGCAAGTGGGTTAAAAATCGATCAAAAGTTTTGGCGACAAGTAAGGGCGGGCTACCGCAAGGGCGGGCGGCCGCAGACACCACGAGTTAATATAAAGGATTTAAAAAGAGGATTTGATGATGCTTAATTATAATATCAAAAAACAAAGGGGGCGCCGTAGACGCCCTACAACCCCTATTATAAAATACTTTGTGTACATTTCAGAAAGTTTAATATTTCTTATTTATCAAACAAGGACAAGTTAGTTGGGCTTTTGAAAAAGGTCGGCGCCGTAGTCGCCCTAAAAAAGTGCATTTTTTCAAAATAAATAGATTTCAGCTGAAAACTTCCGTCATTTTTGACGGGTGATACGCTAATTATATAAGATTTGGCCCAACATTTCATAAACCATGTTTAGGTACATATACAACTGGCTGTTAAATGTGGTGGATATTGATTCTCTCTTCGCGGAATGAACCATTTACACAATATCTTTAAGAAATTTTTTTTGGAAATGTTACAAATATTTTTCAATGAATATTGTCTTTAAAATTTTTTTTTAAAAATTGTAAAGCAAGATGTGCCTCAATATTTAAAATAATAACTCATTTTATATTGTAAGCGTTACACTTGATGATTTAAAATATCGCTTTGAGAATTAAATATGTATTATTTTATTCTTGTTTCTCAACTCTGGTGTTACCGCCATTCCCCGTGAAAGGTGAAGGGAGGCATTTTTTGAATATTTTAACATTATTTTTGGGGCGTTACACATTTTTTGCTCTCTACCCTATCCACTTACAAATGTTTTGTGTGCATAAGTACGTGTGTTCGTGTGTGTGTGTGTGTGTGTGTGTGTGTGTGTGCGTGTGTGTATGTATGCGTGTGTGATTTTTTAAATTGTTAACAGAATGTAAACAGACGTTTCTTTCGAACTTTAAAAAAAAGGTTTCCTAATTAAATTTGTATTTTATGTTTTTAAACACATATGAATTTAGTTTTAAACACGACTATAATAGAATCAGATTCAGAAATTATAATTAATCACACAAATATCAATCACATTAGAGCTATTAATTTTTCCCAATGAAATTACTTTTCACGAAGACAAATTATCATATTATATTTTCAAATGTTGGGGAAATTTTTTTTACCATCTTTGTAGATGTACGGTACTAAGGGCTCTGTTTTTTTATTTCACGTTTATAAAATGGTAGAACTTAAAAGATGTATTTGAGGCATGAAGATACTTATGTACATGTAACATACTTATGTACATGTAACATACTTATGTACATGTAACATACTTATGTACATGTAACATACTTATGTACATGTATCCAACTGCTGTTAACGCCCTTGAATTGTATTTTTACTAATTTTCATAACGCAATTTTATTTTCAGATGTACACATCCTGCTATACACAAAAATGTACACACCCTGCTGTACACACGTAAAAATATATACAACCTCCTTGCTGTACACATACAAATGTTCACAACCTGCTGTAGACACATACAAATGTACACACTTTGCTGTACACACAACCAAGTATACGCACCCTGCTGTACACACATATAAACGTACACACCCTGTTCCCAACTCTGAGATTCCCCAACCCTATAAGGTTAATTATTTTATCAAATGTTGAACTACATTCGAGGACTCCTAGCCAAGAAAGGTTACAAAGGTTAATCAATTTTTAAAGAAAATTAAAATCATTTTTGAAGACCACTGAAATATGCTAGTATCCTAACGAACCTCCACTCTTTTCAACAATTTCTTTTTTTTTAAATGTACATAGAATTAATACATATAAAAATTATGATTCTGTTTCAACCTTCCAATTATACGAACGTTCATAACATAATTGGGTTTTGAAATATCGGTCTCAAAACAAACTAATTGCTAATTGATTCGTTTTTTGTTTGTTCAATGACTGGTAATTTGTTTAGTAAGTATTGTTTTCGTAATGTTGTCGTTTTTCTTGAAGTAATTTACTTATTTCAAATAGATATTTCAAACATTTATTTAGATAAACATTTATTTGTAGATTAGACAATTTAAAAAAACTTGGAAAATAACAAAGATAAGAAGCGAATATTTTGGAAATACCAATTTTGTGACTATCATTTATTATCTGTATTCTTATTTGTGGCCAAACTTTAAAATAAAATCATATTAACTAGGAAAGATCTTTCAGTAAAAACTATCTTTTAAATATATTGTCCTGATCTACAGTCCACACATAGCCGCATTATTTTTAATTACCCCCCCCCCACACACACACACACAAATAGCCGCATTCATTTTAATGAAATCACCCCCAACACACAAACACACAAATAGCTGCATTATTCTTAATGAACCCCACACATAGGCGCGTTATTCTTAATGAGCCTCACAAAGCCACATTATTTCTAATAACCTCCACACATAGCCACATTTATTCTTAATGAACCCCACACATATGCATTATTTTTTTTTGTAAAACACAAATAGCTGCGTTATTCTGTGAACATCCCACACATAGCTGAATTATTCTGTGAACATCCCACACATAGCTGCATTATTGTGTGAACATCCCACACATAGCTGAATTATTCTGTGAACATCCTACACATAGTAGCATTATTCTGTGAACATCCTACACATAGTAGCATTATTTTGTGAACATCCTACACATAGTAGCATTATTCTGTGAACATCCTACACATAGTAGCATTATTTTGTGAACATCCCGCACATAGTAGCATTATTTTGTGAACATCCCGCACATAGTTGCATTATTTTGTGAACATCCCGCACATAGTCGCATTATTTTGTGAACATCCCAAACATAGTTGCATTATTCTGTGAACATCCCACACATAGCTGCATTACTATATAAACACCCACACGGACAGCTGCATAATTACATCCTATACATTGCTAGCATGTCAACATTGACCTGCTAGACATAAGTGAATTATTCTATTACATCCAACCCTGGGCTGCAAAGAAGTTCACTCCAGTCATTCGTTACATTCTTCACAATTTATTGTTATTCCAGAATCCTTGCTCTTATCATGAGGTCTTTTTAAAGAATCTCTATATGTTTAGTACCCTTTAACTACATTTTATCTTAGAGCACCCTGCTGCTGCAGATCGTCAGAGCGTTGCCCAGGGCAACATCTTTTTGATTACCTTTAAGGTATAATCCCATACGGGGGCTACTCTTGCGGGCTCAGCCTTTTCGGGCTTCTTCTTTTTTTTTATAGTAATTTTTTGTCTTTTAAATAAATGAAATACATTTTCTTGCAACTGCGATCAAAGAAAACGTCAATCTCAGTTAAAAATGAAAGTAACTTGTGCATGTTTTCTCAATGTCTTATTAAAAATTAGCTAAATAATGTTTCTCTTTTATCACAAGTACGCAAAAACTACAACATAAGTTTCGATTTTCTGAAAGATCGCATGCAGTTTGCTATCGAAACTGCTAAAAAAAAATTAATTAAAAAATAATCTTGAAGTTAAAATCTCAAATTCTGAAATATTTCGACAGAAGAAAATATAGCAAACCCAAGAAGATACTTGGGAGTTTCCCTCAGAGCTTCATCCTGGTTAATGAGCAGCGAGCATTTTGCAATCTTCAATTTCAATTTCCCTGAAAATTGCGTGCCCATTGAACTTCATGTCATAAAATTATATTCTAAAATATTTGCTATTTTTACGAAATTCATCGACTTTTGTTTTTGGAAAGAATAGTTTTAACGTCCAGCAGAAATTCAAATATCTGTTCATGTGTTTTAGTTTTAAAAAACGTGTTGACATCTGTTAAAATTGAAACATTACGTTCTTCATAATGCAAACAGTTTCTCCTGCTGCAAGAAGTCCTGCATCTCTTGCCATTTCTCCATACACCTTGAGATGTCAAAATTTGAATTGATCTTGCCTTAACTAAAAATGAATCTTTGAAAGTAACTGTTTCTAGTTTGAAAATACACATCTATAAGTATTATTATAGGCTGTTGCAGATGTTCTAAATCAGGAGGTAGTCAAGCAAGATGCAGAACATCTATGTTTTGGTTCCTGTTATCACTCAAACATCGGTTCTTTACAGCCAACACAAGTGTTTAGATCACTTTATTTTGATTTCCTGAGAAGTGTGAGGTCGGAACCAACAGTATTCAGAATTACCAGCTGTGTGTGGCAGGCATATTTGTGTATTAGTGACACGTTTGCTGTAACCACTACAGTGAACTTAGAACGATGAATCACTCTTGTTCACTTATTGAAATTTTAATGCAAGTCTTCATACTTATTCTGGCACCCCTGTTCCTTTGTGACCAGGACATATGTGCAGCCTGCACACCGCCCAACCTAGCTAAGCCTGTGAAGCCGATAATAAATACTCAGCTGTATCTCTCACATCAAATTCAACTTTTAAAAAATATGTTTTACATTTCTTATATGGTTGATTAAAAGGTTTAAAAGAATTTTTAAGCTGTGAAAATGTGTTAGCATTTATTAAATATTTTCATAAATGTATTTTATTACTTTATTTTCAGAAAGTCTTGTTACTTAACTCTAACATGGTTTTTTCCCGAATGTGACAAATGGTCTTATTAAACAAGGGACTTGTTTCGAAGCTAGATCAATTTAACAAAATGATTCACGTTGCATCATGTAAATTATGTACAGCTGCTGCACATGAAAAGACTATTAAATACGACCTCCATTCAAACTTTAAGATGACTAGCACAAAGAAACGTAGAAAAAAAAACAAGAGAATCAACAAAATATTTTTTTTAAAGTGTCTCATCAATAATAAATAAAGGGTGAGTGTTAGAGATAACTGAAGAATACTAAACTACTCTGAGGACTACAGCAAGTAAGGATGGGCATATGCCTACAGGAGGTGGGAAAATTACTGCACACTTACCTGTGGGTCAAGACTATGGAAAGGAAGTGGTGCACATGATAGATCAATCCATATAACATAAATATTCTACACTTAAAAATGAATAAAGGATGAAGTGAATGGTCAAAAAATTTATTTTTTCAAAATTCGAAATGATGGGATATGTGTCTCTGAATGATATTGAGCATTGGTAGTAACGTCAATTATGTTGAACTCATCCACTCTTTTATTGAGCGTTGGTAGTAACGTCAATTATGTTGAACTCATCCACTCTTTTATTGAGCGTTGGTAGTAACGTCAATTATGTTGAACTCATCCACTCTTTTATTGAGCGTTGGTAGTAACGTCAATTATGTTGAACTCATCCACTCTTTTATTTATTAATGACTGCATTAGTTCTAAACATACTTTGAAATTCATAGGAATACTAGAATGCGAGCTTGTGTGGATTGTTAAGTTATTGTATTTCATAATGGGATAAATGGGATAAATAAAACCTAAAATACACAATTTGGTGTCTAAAACGTTGGAATACGTAGTTTTGGAATAAATATGACCCAAGAATTTCAAGGAAAAATGGAACTTGTTCCCCCTCTTCCACAACAAATAATTTCTAAATATTACACGTAAGTCATTTTACCAATATGTTCTAAATGCTAATATCTTTACTCTCGCCAAGTTGACAGCTAGAGAACCGTTTATAGAACATTTGGAATAAACATCGAAAACGTACTTAACTAAAGTAATAACCGATACATGTGTAACTAAATAAACAAATTGCATGTCTCTCCTAACAAATAAAAATACTATAAACTCCTCTAACTGATGAGACAACCAAAATGTTTCGTAACAAAATTATAGCAATGTTATGCTTCGAACAAAAGTAGCATATAAAGTTTCTAACAAAAGTAACAATATAAATCTTCTAATAAAGGTAACTAGGTAAAGAATTTAACAAAACTAACAATGCAATGCTTCTAAAAGATGTACCCATATAACTGATCTAGTAAATGTATAAAAAATTTAAAGCACCTAACAAATGTAAAAATATAAAGCTTCTAACAAAAGAAACAATAAACTTCTAATAATAAAAGAAACAATAAACTTCTAATAACAAAAGAAACAATAAACTTCAAATAACAAAAGATACAATAAACTTCTAATAACAAAAGAAACAATAAACTTCAAATAAAAAAAGCTACAATAAACGTTAAATAACAAAAGAAACAATAAATTTCAAATAACAAAAGCAACAATAAACTTCTAATAACAAAAGTAACAATAAAATTCAAATAACAAAAGCAACAATAAACTTCAAATAACAAAAGCAACAATAAACTTCAAATAACAAAAGCAACAATAAACTTCAAATAACAAAAGCAACAATAAACTTCAAATAACAAAAGCAACAATAAACTCCAAATAACCAAAAAAAAACAACTGATAATAACAAAAGCAACAATAAACTTCATATAAAAAAGCAACAATAAACTTCAAATTACAAAAGCAACAATAAACTTCATATAAAAAAGCAACAATAAACTTCAAATAACAAAAGAAACAATAAGCTTCAAATAACAAAAGCAACTATAAACTTCTCATAACAAAAATAACCACCAATATACGTCTCCAGTCAAGCTTTACTTTCGCTGAAAACTCTCCTTGATCCCCATGGTTCCTGCAAAATAACCTACGTTTATTTTTCTTTTACCATAAACGGTTTGCCTAGCTGATCGAAAATCCTATCAATATCAACCCGAATCTTTCTTAACGGAGTAAGTTGCAAATCTTTGCATATCAAATATTATACTATATTCACAAATCAGGTTTACCCCCTAGACTCTAAAATTTTTGTTCAATTAATAAAATAGAAGGAAATGGATCTCGTCTTACTGGGGAAAATGTGCCAGTTTTTTTTTCTTAAGCCAAGTAGAAAATAACATTAGTGCACCCATAGATGAAGGTCAGTTTCATACATTAGTTTACAGTTTTATGTTTTAAATCTGATACAGTGCTGAGTAATGCTATGTACTTTCAATTCCCTAAGACAACGCTTCTCAAAGTGGTGGTCCGCGGACCGGTCCCGGTCCGTGGACCATCGACCGCCGGTCCGCAAAAGTTACCAAGAAATGAAAGAAAAATATAATCATAATCCTCAATTTGCAACCATTAATACTAACCCTAAAGAATATGACAATTGTTCGGCCGTTAGCACATAAAATTAAACAAATAAAATTAAATAAATTACATTTCGCTACCACATCATGACAGGTAAAATAGCGCACCGGTCACTGGAGCAATGGAAAAATTCCAGCCGGTCCGCCACATTAAAAAGGATTGAGAAGCACTGCCCTAGCGCACCGTACAAAGACATTATATGATTAGATTTCAAACAGCGCCCCCAAATTAATTTTTTTTAAAGTGGCAAATAACCCACGCCTTCTTTTTTGTGTGTAATTATTTCACCTTTATATTTTTTAGCTTTTATGAGTTAACAAAACTAAGTTATTTTGCTTTCATTGGTCACGTCCGTTATTATAGCACTCATCCCCCCCCCTTTTTTTTCTGTGCACTTCACACCGAAACATTCTTTCTCCTCAATCGAAATCTTAAAAACAAAATGAATTTAATTGCTAGATTTATGCCAAAATACAAACTAGGCCACACATACATAAATATCCACACACGTAACCACACATACTCACACATAACCAAACATACACACACATAGCCACCCCACCACCACAGGCCCTGCCCTCACACAGTTAATTACGCAACAGTTGATGCATTTACTTTTGATATTTTTGATCGGCCCCCTTCGAATCGTTATATAATTGCCCGTATGGTGTGTAAGCATAACTCCTATGTAATAGACAGAAATTAAACTAATTATAAAAATGGATTTTTAGAGTTTTGTGCGATGCTGTTGCTTGCTTTGTTAAAACAGATTCACAAAATAATATTTTTTAGAAAAAAGTAGTTCATTAGAACTTTTGAGTTTATCTGTTTATTATCACAAAAAAAGTAGATGAAATATGTTTCCTTATGTAGCTCAACTCTTTTTTTTTACAAGTAAATTACATGGTATCACTCAGTTAAAGAGAATTCGTGTGCATAAAGTAAAGAAGACCTAGTTGTTCTGTTTGAATTATCCTTAGTTTGTTTGTTTTTTGTTTTTAAAAAACAAAGCAAATAAAAGTATTTTTTTTCTAAATTAATAAATTGATAGAGCAGATTGTCAATTTATCTTTGGACTAGATAGATATATATTATAATAGTTTTGAGCAAATGTTAAATTAGATCTCTTCATGTTGAACATATTTCAAATATTTATCACTAAATAGGTATTACAATACGATAAAGATAAATAGCATTTATTCTGTTTATACTGGAGAAAAATGTCGAGTTATAATATTATTTAAGCCATATTCAAAGCAATAATTCTGACTGCTACTTAATAATATCATTTTTGGTTCTTCAGACGACTAATTTCTATATACTTAATAAAAACTGATTTCTCTATGTTTTTGTCAAAAAACGTTAACTATATTTTTATTTAAAACATCCGTATAAGGTGTAACAAAAATCTCGAATACTTTTGAATCAAACGCTCATTTAACAGCTGTCATTTTAAGCTGTCATTTTTAGCTGTCATTTTCAGCTGTCATTTTCAGATGTCATTTCAGCTGTCATTTTCAGATGTCATTTTCAGATGTCATTTTCAGATGTCATTTTCATATGTCATTTTCAGATGTCATTTTCAAATGTCATTTTCAGATATCATTTTCTTTTTCTAAAGAATGACAACAAATGTGACTTTTAGAGTACCAGCATCTACAGAAAATGACCCCTTTGTCATAGATGACAAGTCCAGATACACTTTCCACATCATCATCAGCTGGATAGTATTTGTGGCCTTTTTCTTTGGCACCATCGGGAATGTCATCAACATCATAGTGTTCACAAAACTCGGGTTTAAAGACACAGTAAACATCAGCCTCTTTGCCCTGTCCGTCTCTGACCTGGGCTGTCTGTGGTCACTGCAGTGGCTCAACATCTGCTACTACCCGCCATTCTTCTACGCTGACCTCCCATTTGTGCCGTTTGAAATCGAGAACATCACCGCGGGGTGGCCTCGTATCTGTTTCGTCCGAATGACAGCCTTCATAACGACATACGTCGCACTCGAACGCTGCATGTGCATAGCACTTCCGCTGAAGGTGAAGACTCTCCTGACACCGCGTCGCGTTGTGTTCATCCTGTTGACGATTTGCGCTCTTATGGTCATCAGCATTGTTCCTATCTATCCGGTCACGCCTTTTGTGTGGAAGGTCCGGCCGGCAACTAACCGGACGGTGCTAGGAACTATATTTTTGGACAACAGAGAGGATGTGTCCAGCGTGATGTACATCTTCAGCGACACATACAGCTACGTGGCGTTCATTTCGATCTCGTGTTTCACGGCGATTCTCGTCTCCCAGCTGCGCATCAAATCCAAATGGCGCGCACTCTCTGCGTCTGTAAACAAATCTGATTCGGTCTCAAGACGTGACCAGCAAGTGGTGAAGATGGTCGTCGTGGTCTCCGCGGTGTTCATCGTCTGCTTCTTCCCGGAGACAGTCATCTACATCGGGACTGTAATCAATCGGGAATTCCGAGTCTCCGGACGTTATCGTAACTTATTTTTCATAATGAACGCCAGCACGTACTTCCTGGAGGTGGCAAACTCCAACGCTAATCTCATCATTTATATGAATATGAGCACTAAATTTCGTAAAGCCTTCAACACCATCATCTCTTTTAGAAATAAGAGAAAATCATAATAAATAAATTTGTATTTATGTTGTTTCTAGATGTAGCACATGGTAGCTTCATATAAGGGATTTAATTATGTAAGTGTTTATTTTTAAAGCTTCTCTAATACGATATGGATGATTCATAAAAAAACAAGTTTTTGACTATAAATCCTTTATATACGAGACATGACTAAAAGAATGTTTATTATGATACGCAGCGCACGACAACCCCAAAATCCAAAATTTTAGTTATGTCTCGGATAACATGTTTAATATAATGCGCACCGATCGGGAATATATTTTTTTTAAAAGTATTGTCAATATAATACGCACCTTATTGCGTGACAGGAAATGTTGTTCAATATAATACGCGCCACGACATTCTAGCACAAAAATTAACACGTTATATTGAGATAAATAAATATAAATCTAAAAATTCATTAATTTAATTACAGTACATGCGATCGATCTGAAATTTTGATACGTCATTTTTATCATCGGCACGAGTCTGCTGCACAATTTCAGCTACCTAGCTTACGAGGAAAGGGGTCAAAAATCGATCTAAAGTTTTTTCGACCAGGCTGCAAACAGACACCACACGTTAATATAAAGGATTTAAAAATGGTGCATGCATTTAACGGAGCAAGTCATCGAGTTTATTAACTTTCAAAAAATACTTTTTAAGCAAAGACTTAATTTTGATTTTGACGCAAGTTAACGTAAATGTAAAATACTTTTTTTTAAATATTTAATAACTACTTCAACCGCCGCGCGCTGCAATGATCTTAGAAGAAATTAAGCTTCAAGAAACATATGAGTGGTAATTCGCGGGAATGTACTCAAAAACTTCCCAAATGTGATGGAAATCTGACTAATAAAATAATATTATAAAGTAATGCTGTTACTGATTTTTTTTTAAATGGTTCGATTAATCGGGAAAAACTTTAATCGTTTAATGGTTTAATTAGTTTCGATTCATTTCTATTAGTTAGGCTATATTAACTAATTTCGATAACTTATAATTTTATAAGTCGCGATAATTCTATGGCTCCCTAGTTTTGTGACGTAACACAACAAATTCGTTCTGCTATGCAAGAAATAAGGAAAAAACACTTTAAAATCATTAATAATAATACGAGGGAAAAGTACGAAAGTAACAAAAAATATACATTATTAATAAATTGGTGAAAAAAATAATAGAAATATTTGTTGGAATTTAAACGAATTTTAATCGATCAAATTAATGTTCATCGATTAAAAATGTTAACGATTAATCAGTTAATTAATCGTTAATTTCCGCAGCCCAATTATACAGCTTATATAAATAAGATAAAACGACCTTAAGGGCTCCGGGTTCCGGTTGTAAAATTTAACGTTCAAAAACCCTGTAGATTTCAATCTAAACTTTAACGATTAAAAACAATATAAGCATTCATTGCCGTATAATCTATACTAATAAAAAACAAAGCCCCGACTAACTCACTCATCACTATTTCTCCAACTTCCCGTGTAGGTAGAAGCATACAACTTTGGTAAGTTGTTGAGTACACTCTCACGACGATAATTGGCGAAAAAATAATTTTTAAATATCACTCATGGGGGGTGGGGGCCAAAATGTAGTTTTTTCCTTATATGAGCTATAATAAAACTGACTCATCACTAATTATCCAACTTCCTGTGTAAGGCGAAGCATGAAACTTTAGGAAGTTGTTAAGTACACTCTAAAAATGACAATTGGTGTAATAGAATTTTAAAATTACCACTCATGTGCAGGGGTCCACCAAAGATTTAGATGTTTTTTTCCTTATCTAAGCTACATTAAAAAATTAAATATTGGCTCCTGTTGACATGATTGCATCGTGACCAAACTTTGTATATGAGAACTTGATAACCCATATTAAACTGTTGTTGTTCCGTCCGTCGATTCGACGAGGACCCCTCTAGTCATCCGAAGGTTGCTGGGACTGTTTGTGCGTGCGCAGATGGCTGATGAGGCCGATTCTTGCACGGAAGGTTCGGGAACAGAAGGGACAAGGGACGAGTGGGACATCTCCAGGAGGGTTGACAGCTCGGGCCTTTCGGGCTTGCCTTTTCTTTTCTGCGGCGGTGATCCGTTTTGCCTCGCATGACTTGGCAACTTCGTGGATGGAAGCACGGCAGGTGGGTCGGTCCGTTGCAGCACGTTCCCACGTGTCTGGGTTGATGGCAAACATATTAAACTACTACTTAGCAAAAGACCCCTAATGCACATCCCAAAAAATATTTTCGCAAATATTTACGAATATTTATTCTTTATTCCCAATTCAATTTTTACACGATTTGACAAATATAACCATCATGATTCAGATGGTCTTTTGAAATTTACGTGTTTTATCAATTTGGCCTGGGGGCCCTTAATGTCGTTTTTTTTTCATATATAAATTGTATAAATATTTCAGTCACTGATCGCCAAATAAAAACTTTATATCGTTTTTGAGTACATTCTCACGAAGGGTTCTGGCTACAATGTATTATTCTCGATCAACCTTAGTAGATAAGATTTTGATAACGCATATGGAGAAACTATAGGACTAAATATGTCCAAAATTTAAGAAGGTTTCATTTCGAAATCATACGCGTAACGGACTTAACGGCCGACAAGGTTTTCCATGTTAAACTTTCCTATTGATGGACCCATCTTCACGAACCTTTTTAGGCGGTTTCCCTGATCTAATCGACCCCAACGAACGTACATATTTCGTTGGTATGGCGCCAACGTCATTTACCATATTGAACCAAATTCAACGATCTTTGTACTTATGGTTCCATCTTCCAGAAATTTGGTACGTGGGTTCCGAACACTAACTAAAATCCTACTTTTCCGCGAGGGTATTTTGCTAATATTTTAATATTAGCCATCAAGTTTTTTGTAGCATGTTTTTTCAAGAACCATCCATTCACCCAGTAGCCAAACTAAGTTTTATATATTTAATTGAAATAAATAATGACATTTTCCGCCCCGGCCCCCATTGAGTGGGTTTTTTTCCAGTGACCATCGCGGGAGTTTACTCAATAAATTTCCATAGTTTTTTGGTGATCGGATCAATTTTGGAGTAATGCATAGAGGACAAACACACATACTTATATATGGATTATTTAGGATTCTGACCGATCATCCCAGAAACGATCTTTAGTTTAGGAAGACTGAACATGTCAGACGCGGTATAGATTTTGATTTCCTATTGGTTGAATGGCCCATTTAAAAATAAGTAAACAAACATAGCTGCGTTTAATCTTACATTTGAGATCTAAAAAATAAAAGAGTTACACATGCTTTACAGTGAATATTGTTTATAAATAAATACATTTTGAAAGCTAATATGTACCTCAATATTTAATTTAAAACTAATAATCCATGTATTTTGTAAAAGTTAAACTTCAAGATATAAAATATTTAGGGCTGCGGAAATTAACGATTAATTTCTCGATTAATCGTTAAAAAATTTTAACGATTAAATTATTTTTTAACGATTTATCGACCCATCACTTACAAATTATTGGAAGTCAAAAAGTTATAAACGAAATAATAAAAAATAGCGGCCGATAAATAATAACAAATTTCCTGGCGATTACACGAACATTTTGGTTTTAAACTATTGACCGACGCGAATGTTCAAAATGTTGATACAGTTTGCCTACCATGGTTCTAACACTTCACCTACTTATCAAACCAAATGAAACGCTTATTAAGCTAATTGCAGTAATGGAGTCTAACTCAGAGACAGAAAATGACGACAGCTCTACTGCATTACAAAATGGAGAAGGATGTTCCTGAATCCTTTAACCCTCTACAATGGTGGAAACTTAATGAACACCGATATCCGATTATGTCATTCCTTGCCAATATCGTTTTGTACATACCAGCTATCTTAGTTCCATGTGAATGATTGTTCAGCTCGGCTTGTTATATTGTCAATTAGACCTGCTCATTACTTGAACCAAATAATGTCAACACACTTGTCTTTTTGCGTAGTTGGTTAAAAGATGACATATAAAAGAGACATTCTAGTGTTATTTAGATTTTCAACAAGAAAGGTAAATAAGTTTTACTTATGAAATAAATTTTAATTTTTGGCTTTAATCGAAATTAACGATTAATTAATCATTAATTTTTCAAAAGTTAACGATTAAATTTAAATTAATCGTTAACAGCCCTAAAAATATTGGTTTAAGAACTAAATTTTGGATCCTTTTTCTTTTCTTATTTGGCATTCCATGAAAAGAGGGCGTTAGCGGTTGTTTGTTGTTGAGCCTTCTCGTCCATGAGGGGCATCTACCGATCATCGTCGGCGGCTGCGATTCCTCCAAGGGCATAGGTCACCTACGAGAGACCTCCAGGCATCTCTATCCTGGGCCAGCTTCTCCAGGATCTTCCATTCATGGCCAATTCTCTTGATGTCTGCCTCCAATTCTCGGCACCAAGTGTTTCTTGGACGGCCTCTTTTCCGCTTACCCTGTGGGTTCCATTTCAGGGCTTGCTTTGTTGTGTTAGGAGCAGGTTTCCTTAGTGTATGACCAATCCACCTCCACCGCTTCTGGAGAATCTCTTCCTCAATGGGCTTCTGTTTTGTCCGCTGCCACAGTTCCTGGTTGCTGATTTTGTCTGGCCAGTGAATTCTGAGAATCCTTCTTAAACAGTTGTTGATGAAGGACTGGATTCTGTTCAAGTTTACGGCCGTTGTTCTCGATGTATCGGCTCCATATAGCAGCACAGGTTTTAACATAGCGTTAAAAATCCTTACTTTTAACTTGCTGTTAGAGACCCAAACATTCTTGAGTTGCTGGAAGGCTGCTCTTGCTTTTCCGATCCTTATTTTGACGTCCGCATCTGTACCACCTTGCTTATCTACCACGCTGCCAAGGTAAACAAAACTGTCCACCTCCTCAAGGGCTTCTCCTTCAAGCATAATGGGTGATGTACTGGTGGCATTAACCTTGAGGATTTTACTCTTCCCTTTGTGAATGTTGAGACCCATGCTAGCAGAAGTGGCTGCGACAATGTTTGTTTTTTCCTGCATCTGTTGTTGGGTATGTGCAAGAAGGGCAAGATCATCAGCAAAGTCAAGATCATCCAGTTGATCCCACAAGGTCCATTGGATGCCATTCCTTTTCTGCTGTGTAGATGTTTTCATCACCCAGTCAATGGCTAACAGGAAGAGGAATGGTGACAGCAAGCAACCTTGTCTCACACCAGTCTTCACCTGGAACGCATCTGTAACCTGCTGGCCATGGATAACTCGGCAGTTTATCCCTTCGTACATGTTTCTGATTATATCCGTAATCTTCTGTGGCACCCCGTAATGCCTTAGCAATCTCCACAAGGTTTGCCTGTCAACACTGTCGAAGGCTTTTTCATAGTCAACAAAGTTGACATAGAGCGGTGAGTTCCACTCTAGTGACTGCTCTAGAATGATGCGCAGTGTCGCTATCTGGTCCATGCAGGATCTGTTGGTGCGAAAGCCAGCTTGTTCGTCCTGCAACAGAGGGTCTACAGCGTTTTTCATCCTGTTAAGTAGTACACGGTTGAAAACCTTTCCTGGGATGGACAGCTGGGTGATCCCCTTGTAGTTCGAGCAGGAGCTTAAGTCTCCCTTCTTTGGGATCTTGATAAGGTATCCCTCTTTCCAATCGGAAGGAACTTGCTCCTCTTCCCATATCTTCATAAACAGAGGGTGCAGCATTTCCACACTGGTTTCCAAGTCCGCCTTCAGTGCCTCTGCTGTGATGCCATCGGGTCCCGCAGCCTTTCCATTTCTGAGTTGTTTAATGGCCCTGCTAATCTCTTCTTTGGTGGGACTATTACAGTCAATTAGTAGGTCATTATCGGCTGGTTGAATATCTGGTGGATTCCTTGGTTCAGGCCTGTTTACGAGCTCTTCAAAGTGCTCCTTCCATCTCCCTCTCTGTTGCTCCTCACTTGGTATGGTGTTTCCCATTTTGTCCTTTACTGGTCTCTCTACCTTGCTAAATTTCCCTGACAGCGTCTTAATGGTATCAAACAGTTCCCCCATGTTCCCCTGGTGAGCTGCATCCTCTGCTTCTTTAGCAAGTTTATCAACAAATTCCTTCTTGTCCCTCTTGATGCTTTTCTTAACTTCCTTATTTGCATCTGCATACTCCTTCTGGGCCTTGTTTTTCTGTGCTCGGGTGCGGCTGTTATTCACTTCTGATTTCTTTCTTTTCCTTTCTTCTATTTTACTCAGCGTACCTGCTGTCATCCATTCTTTGTGTGCCTGTTTCCTGTTACCTAGCACTTCTTGGCATGTTGACTGTACTGTTTCTTTCATGCTTTGCCATTTCCCTTCGGTGGTTTCATCTTCCAGTATTTCTTGTAGGACTTGGAACTTATTGAATAGTGAGATTTTGAATTCTTCCTTTTTGGCTTGATCCTTCAGGAGGGAGGTATTATACCGAGTCCTGTTTGCTGTTTGCTCGGTATAATGTCTCTTTAGTTTTAATTTCATCCTGGCCACAAGAAGATGGTGATCTGAGGCAACATCAGCTCCCCTCTTAACACGTACGTCTTGGAGAGATCGCCTGAATTTTTTAGAAATACATACATGGTCTATTTGGTTCATCGCGTTAGCGGTTAGCATGTGTGAATTTTTACTGTCAACAGAAAGTAAACAGATGTTGCTTTCAAACTTATAAAAATTATCATAAAGAAATATTTGCACTACCCATTTTTATTGTTTATATTCATAAATATGTTTCCCCTTGCCAAGATTTTTAAATATATCACTTAAGTCATTAAACCCAATGTTGCTATTATTTAGACTTTATTTAATATTTTCAAACACATGAATATAGTTATAAACAAACTGTAATGGAATCAGATTCACATGTTTGGAGATTCTTTTACCTCCTTTACAATTCATATATATAAAAATGAGATCATTTAAATTTTTCTTTAGTTTTAAAGCTATCTTTTTAACATTATACTCTACTTATTATACTATAATTACTAAATTTTTCTAACTAAATTTACTTACTATACTATACCTACAATACTATAATTACTAAATTTTTCTAACTAAATTTACTACTATACTATAACTACAATACTATAATTACTAAATTTTTCTAACTAAATTTACTTACTATACTATAACTACAATACTATAATTACTAAATTTTTCTAACTAAATTTACTACTATACTATAACTACAATACTATAATTACTAAATTTTTCTAACTAAATTTACTACTATACTATAACTACAATACTATAATTACTAAATTTTTCTAACTAAATTTACTACTATACTATAACTACAATACTATAATTACTAAATTTTTCTAACTAAATTTACTACTATACTATAACTACAATACTATAATTACTAAATTTACTTACTATACTATAACTACAATACTATAATTACTAAATTTTTCTAACTAAATTTACTACTATATTATACCTACAATACTATAATTACTAAATTTTTCTAACTAAATTTACTTACTATACTATAACTACAATACTATAATTACTAAATTTACTTACTATACTATAACTACAATACTATAATTACTAAATTTACTTACTATACTATAACTACAATACTATAATTACTATACATTACTTACTATACTATACTTAATATATTATAATTAATGTAATATACATACTATACAATAATTACTGTAATTTACTTAATATACTATACTTGCTATAGAGGGTAGTTCATAAATGACGCCACGCACCTAGGTAGAAGGGGGGTCACAGATTTGTGAACGCATGACGAGGGGGAGGGGGTGTTTAAGAACTGCGACGTCATATAAAAAAACGCGCAACTTTAATTAGAAGTTCTACTTACATATTTGTTTACAAATTATTTAATGACGTTTTACATGGCTTCATGCGCGTTACGATCAGGGCTGTCAATATTGTTGAAAAACCCGCCCGGCTACCCATTTGCAACGCCGCATAAATTTCGCCGTTATGACCGCTATACAATTCAAACTAGCCACCATCCATCATGCAGCTCATTTCCACACAGTAGCTAACTACATGCTTCCAGTAACATACTAAACTTTGATGCACTACCATCTTTTATTCCTGCTGTAAATGCATTCGTCATACTCATAAACTAAAAGTACAGTAAACTGAACATTCAAACAAAATGTCAACAACAATGACGTAACGTTCAGTCAGATCAGACGGACCAAGCTGCTTAAATGTTAACGTCCGCTAAGCGGCGGTAGTAACTGTTTGGATTTACTTTTAAATACTGACAACTTTGTACTTCTTGTTAAAATGTGTTTTCTGCCAGGTGTGTCGACGAATACAAGAAACACAAGGGAATGGAGACGGTGCTGGTTTGTAATTGGCTTCAGCAGCTACGAGGTGCGTCATTTAGCATGACCCCACATGTGGGCGAGTGGTTACAGTTTTTATCACCAACCATTTACTTTACAAAACCTACCACCCCTTTCAATGTTTACAATTTAAATCCATCCCAAATCATTGTGATTTTTTTGTTTCTGTCCAGATGTTAAAAAAAAACAAAAAAAAACGTTCATAAATTTTTATTATTACAGTCAAAATCGTTAGATTAAAAAAAAATTTTTAAAGTATTGTGTGGGGATAGTAGTGGAGGGAGTGGTGAGAGAGGGGGGGTAGATAAACAACACTGGATCGTCTCAATGGGTGTATTTTAAAGTAAATTTAGCGTCCTGTCAATTAATAAAAGCACAAAACACCGCCTCAAAGAACGAAAATCTGTTTGAGTTGAGTGAACTTTGTTTCATGTTCAGAGAAAAAATATTGATCAAAATGCCTTGTAGATTGTTGGAACCATATTTTAATACCCATATTATTCCACGGCAATGGGTACCCGTTGACTGGCCTAGTTATGATAGTAGAGTGCAGCCTTAACACTAAATATATACATACACGATAAAAAAGTGTTTTGAAACATGCTCGTTTTCATATAGAAAAAACCGCCTTTGTGACGTCATATTGGAGGGGATGTCTCAATTTTTTGACGACGTGTGGTGAAGGGGGAGGAGGTTAAAAATCGGCCAAAGCCGTGTGACTTCATTTATGGACGGCCCCTTTTATGATGATGGCTCTCTTTTGTAGCGCCAGTACTATCCTTGCTAGCCTAGCATCCTCAATGCTTTCTGATGTTCAAAAACTCTCTCAAATAAAACAGTCTTCAAATTTTTCTTAAATTTTTCCTTGTTGTTATACCCTTCAAAATTTTGGTAAGACTGCTTCACAATTTTACTTCCGCCGATTCGATGGAGCGCACGTAGAGGGACTTGCTCCTGTGTCCATCTACTCCAGGAACTTTCAGAAGGGACTGCATTGAGGAGCTCAGCTTCTTTAGTCTTTACAGATGCATGCCCCGTGTTAATTCCTTCAAATACTGCGGCGCTGATAGTTCTATACAGTCATAAATTAGTGACAGAATCTTGTGGTCTGTTCGCTCAGCCAAAAGTAGCCACAGTGTAAATAGCAAACAAGCGCCTCTCTGACATCCAAATCTGCGAGGAAATACTGGCGGGGGAGAAATATTAGGGCCCCGGGCAACCTGGTACGTGTGAGCAGAGGCGTCACTACCGTTGGTGTCACCCGGGGCGGTAGCTCATGGTCTCACCCCCTCACGACTTAACCCATAGAAATACTCCGAGTCTTCCAGTGCCAAATTTAGGGAACATTAGGGAACATACAGATTTTACATTTTGGTGTCATCAATGTTCCCTCTAAGATTTGTTGTCCATGAGCAAAGTAAAAAAAAACAACTCGTGTGCAAAGTACCTTTATAGCACTAATTTTTTGCACAATACTTTACCACATTTGCTGCATGGTAATTCTCAACTGCTGCGCGGCGTTGGTCAGATACCTATCTACACGGCCACGCAAGCGCGCAGCTCAAAGGGAACATTGGGTGTCACCCTTTGTGATGGTGTCACCCGGTGCGGTCCGCACCCATCGCACCCCCTAGTGACGCCACTTCTTAGTGTAACTTACTAATTAAATTCGTGAGGGTGACCCGTAAACTAGCACACACCAAAAGAACTCAGATGAAGATTGGAGGCGATTGTCGTCTCTTTTTTTGGAGATAAAATTGTACACAGTAAAATTTTAGATATCGGTGTCAACCCCCTGATGGTGTCACCCGGGGTGGCCCGCCCCCACCGCACCCCCTAGTGACGCCACTGTGTGTGAGTCCACCTGAGTTCTACTTCACAGATGCAACTTTAAACAAATCAAGCGTGATATGGTCGACTTCGGCTTTCTTTTCACCTTCCCTTTGATGGGCTAGGTTACTGCTAGTAATCTCATAATAAAAATGTATTGAAGTTTGAGTTTCATTTAAGAAGATTTCTTTACTGGACTTCGCTGCTTTCTTGGGAAAAATCGGTTATGATTTATTCGGTTCAGCCATTTTGAATTTGACTTTTTATTTGACTAGCAAGTGTTTTAAACAGGTCGGCTATTAACATTAATAATATGTTAGTAAAATAGAAGGTTTATAATATTTATAAATTAAAAAGAATTTAACACTCCCACTGGATCGTTAGATAATCGAGTTATTTATTAAATTGGAATTGAATAGCGAGCTTTTTTTATAATCATTACATAAGAATTTCAATTCCATTATAGTTATATAGACTCAGACTATTGACTGCCATAGACTGTGACTACGATACATTTGTTTTCATAGACTTGAAAGTAAGACTTACTGTACTAGTAATAGACAAACCATGACCAATAGTTCCTGTCTTAGCCATCATTCATAGGCCCATACACTAGTCAATTTTTGTTAGGGTTTAAATTTGATTTCAGTTTGAGAACTGGCGTTCGCAACCCGATGTACCACTGTACTTAGACTTTATTTAGAGCGGGGGTAATCAGCGATGGGCTTTCCTTTAGTTATTATTTTTTAATTGCGTTACTCTGACTCAGGTAAGAGTAAGTTGAAAGCCTATATGTAAAACATGAAATATTAACTTACACGTTGTTACGAAGTTTAACTCGCTTCAACGTCTGTAAATAATAACATGCTTTTTAACTTGTTTAAAAAAATTTTTTTAAAAATAATTGTTTCCATTCGTTAAAAATTAGAAATGTGGTTCTAGTTTTAGACAAGAAATTTAAAGAAAGAAAGACAAGAAGAAAGAAAGAAAGAAAGAAACGATTTTGAGGAAGTGGGTCCAGAGGCGTCACTAGGGTTGGTGTCACCCAGAGCGGAACCTCATGTCACTCCGCGACAACCTAAACCTAGAAAACCTCTGAGCGACCCTGTATCAAATAAAGGATACGTGCAGAGTTTTACATTTTGGTGTCACCCTTTGTGATGGTGTCACGTCTTGTGATGGTGTCACCCCTTGTGATGGTGTCACCCCTGTGATGGTGTCACCCCTTGTGATGGTGTTACCCCTTGTGATGGTGTTACCCCTTGTGATGGTGTTACCCCTTGTGATGGTGTTACCCCTTGTGATGGTGTCATCCATTGCGGCCCTCATACCAACACCACAACACCTAACACCCTGTATTACGCTAGTGACGCCTCTGGAAGGTTCAATGTCATTCACGTGGCACTAGCCGTTGATCGTTTAAAGAATAGTAGTTTCAGTTTGTAAATCAGATATTCATTTCGAATTTGTTCTCCACAATTAACATAAACAAAACATAATTTTTACACATATTTCATTTGTACAACTAATTTTAAAAGTCAGCTTGTTAAATAAAATAAGCCATAAAAAAATTTTAATAAATAAAAAAAAAGGTTTTACCCAAAATAATTCATTTTACATTTTAAAATCTCTAACTCTTTGAAATAGCAATATTAGCCTACATTTTACAATTTTTTAAAATCTCATGATTCTGTTATGAAATATGTTAAATTATTATTTTATAAAAATGTATAAATGCATGCCAGTGGCGGATTAAGATTGCTCGGGGCCCCTGGCTGCAATTCAAACTGGGGCTCAATCAAGCCAGCGTCCCTTTAAATAAAATTATTGCTAGCAGCTAATATAAGACTGTAACTTGTAACTAAATAGTCCTTTGGTTCCTTGATCATGCTTTATCTGTACTACGGGATCGGCCTTCACAGCCAAAAAGATTATTTATGAAAAAAAAACGAACACGAAGAAATAACTGTTTGCCGGTATCCTTAAATTGAGTGTAAAAAGACAAAGTAAAATTTTAAATGATATTAACAATATTCTTTAATATTTTCACATATTGAGCCAATAAAATAGATTTTTCGATTACTAAGACTATCGGGTCCGAATAGCGATCACATTAATAAATTTTATTAATTTATTTCATTTATGTTATATTAAGGGATTCATGCAAACATTTGTCCACCTTTATTATAAAAAATACTAAGTTTTGGGGGCGCCCTAAATCATCGGGGGACCCTGGCTTTAGCCCGTTCAACCCATCCCACTTAATCCGCCATGAAACAAGAAAAGTACACAATTATTATTATAATACAAACTATTTTCAGTTGGAGAATAAATCCATTTCCTGATATTTAGTTTAGAGCGAAGCAGACTATGAATGAAATTAAATTCCGAAATGTGTCACTGCATCAATTTATCAAAGATTTTCTTGAAGGCATCATTATTGTTTTATTGTAATGGCATTAAAGAGATCGCATTGCTTTTATATTGATGTTCATTAAATTTCTTTTATTTAATTTCCAGATAACACAGACCTTGGCAACTATAGTAAATATAACATCGACATCAACATAATTGAATAGCCAACAATGTTCATAGATACAAAACTCGCCATTGGAATAGTCGGCTGTCTTGGACACTCTTGGCCAGAGAACGTCTTCAGTGACATCACAGTGGTCATCGATGGTCAGGAATTCCATTGCCACAGATTCCACCTGAGTGCGTGTTCTGAGTTGTTTAGAGTTCTCCTTGGGATCTAATGCCTCCTTGAATTATTTGACTATCAAAGGAATTCAGCCAGAAAGTTTTTGACATTATTCTGAATTCAATTTACAAAGGAGAGAACAGAATAAACAAACAGACAACATGATGGATCTTTGGTACGCTGTCAGTCAACTTGAAATAAGATTTTTACTTGATGAAATTGAAAACTTTATCATGTTGAACATATCAAAAGATAATTACTTGCAAATCTTTGATGTCGCTCGTGATTTAAAATCAAATCAAGTTTTGGTAGCTTTTATGTCAGAAGATGATAAGGAACTGGGAGAAGTTCAGACAAGATCAAGCGATTCCTAACTTTATCTTTTGAAGAGCTTCAAAATATTATTCAAAATGTAAACACACTTTCACCTGATGAGTTGGTAGAATCTATTTTAATCTGGACAAACTATGAGCCAATCTCTTCAACAACAGGGACTCACAACGTACCCATTCGCTACACAAATGGAAGCTGAGAAGAAGTGTGTGGAGTTGACCTTAAAGAATTTAGCTGACCTTCACATTAGTGGTGGCATAACACACGGTAAACAACATCAAGAATTAATAGAAAAGAATTGTGTGGCAAACTTCTAGAAAAATGTCAAGCTAGAACTCATAAGCCAGAATTGTTCTTAAGAAAATGTTGTGTGATGACGTAGTGATGGACTGCAAGGAAGCACGTGACCTAGTTCGTCAAGCTTTAGCATCTAGTCTAGAAAGTTTGGGCGCTGCGACCTCTTGTACAGCACTAGAGAGAACCCCATTCAAAACTGCCCATACTACCAGATTTGGATACTTTACGCTGGAATTTGAAAAAATTCATCCAACTGCTTTATTTTTTGACGGCAGTATCAAACTAATCGCTTATAGTTTCTACCTCAAGCAAGTTTTACTCTGTGGATGTACATAGAAACAAACATTTTGATATGACAAGGAAAGTAACTGATGTTTTTTGTATTTGAAAAAAAACTTAATGTTATTTTTAACCATGATTTGATTTTGCTCGAGATATCAATCGGCACTGACATTGTTCGCATTGCCGGCAACAGAAGCAGGGTGAAATTATTTACAGATATGAGCCATGGTGTGATTTCTTCGCACTGCTTGTGGAGAATTCTATATACAGATTTGTTATAACGATATACATTTTGTAACCGTTTATCAGGGCGAAAACTAAAGAAGTGAAGAGTGGCATGAGGTGGGAAATTTTAAAATGAAAGGAAGGATTTCAAGTGTTTTTAGTTTCCAAGATATAATATTGGTGCTGTATATGTTCCAGGGGAAGACATTCTGCAGACCCAGTTCTTCTACTTTGACACGACATCAAGAATGACAAGACTTGTCAGTGAAGAAAATGTGAAAGCTGATGCATTATCAGCATTTTATGTAGATAACAAAATGTATTTTTTACATGGAAATGGTGAGCTATTTGAAGTTGTCAGAGGGACCGTCAGTGAAACTTGTGTTTTGGGAACAATTGAAGGATTTTAAGTGAAATTTTGTGGAGTTGTTGCACACAACGGTTCTATTTTATATATTTTGTGATTTGCAAAAGGTTACAAATTTGCAAGCGGTTGCCAAAGGTTTGTTCTCTTGGGGGATATTAGATATATTCATGTGTTCAATGTCAAAAACAAATGTCAGTACATGGATGTGCCGCAGTCCTGGCTAACTCTTGAAATCTAAATAACTCAGTGTTATGGTACATTAAGTAATGTTTGAAAAATCTAAATAATTCGGTGTTATGGTACATTAAGTAACGTTTGAAAAATCTAAAAAAACTCGGTGTTATGGTACATTAAGTAATGTTTGAAAAATCTAAATAACTCGGTGTTATGGTACATTATGTAGCTGTTGAAATCTAAATAACTGAATTTTATGGTACTTTAAGTAACTGTTGAAATCTAAATAACTCAAAGTTATGATACATTAAGTAATTGTTAAAATCTAAATAACTCAGTGCTATGGTACCTACATAAAATACTGATGAAATTTCTCAATCACACAGGAACACGTTTTTATTTAATATAGTAATTTCATTCAGGAGGCGACATCAAATTTTTAATTTTCTTGTTTTAATTCTTTTAGGTGATTATTGGTGCCATGATATAGTCAACATCCACACATTTATAACTGCAGACGACTTGTTCCAATTTTTTTTTAAAATAGGTTTTATTTTTAAACATTGTATATCATGTTAACTATACTATGACTATAGCATATCAAAATTTCATGAGTTTAGACAATTGTATCATTGTGTTACACTGAAATTAAAATGGCCACACTTTAATTTGTTATTTAATTAGGTCAAACATTGACACCCTTTAAAAAATTACCAATTACCGATAATGGCTGTCATGTTTTGACGTGTTTAAAAAGCTGCTTTGATTTTATAATTTACTGTATTGATCTTTTATTTATCATTGTAAAACTTTATTAATTATTATTATACAATTATCATTGTGCTTACTGAAGTAAACTTACATTTGCTTAATTATTTATTATAACATTCAAGTATTTATTAGTAATAATTATTTGTTGTTCAGATTAATTATACTAAAATGTTTTAGTTTTGTAAAAAACAGTCCTACTGCTTAATTCAAAGAATATTTCATAATATATGCATTTATTTTTTTAATTACCTTAAAAATATTACTAGTAATATACATTTTTTTTTCAGTTTGAGTTTGATAGAGCGATAACAAGTATAACACCTATTAAATGGTCATGATTTATACCAACTGTAAAGTTGGTGTAAGATTTAAATTGATTTAAAATTTTTAATTTGAATGCTTATTAGAGCTACTGCTTCTACTAGATACATTATTTAATTTTAATTATGCATTCAAGCAAAAAACGTTTGAATTAAAGAGCAGCAACCAACTCCAGATAAATGACCACAACCGCATACATTTTTCACGCCTTTGAAATCTATGTAAGCTTTTAATTTTAAAACATTTTATACCATATCTTTTGAACATTATTTTACATTGATGTCAAACTAAATAATACTCACAAAAAACATATTATTAATAAAAGTACATATCCTTTTTTTAAAAATCCCACAAGTACCAAAAGTATTTGTATTATTTTAAGAATGCTTATTTCCTACGAAATTGTGTACGACAAAGTATGTTGTATTATTACACAGTAAACCCACTTAGTGGCCTTACATAAAGTACGTCACGCTATTTGTGACCATTTACCCCCCCCCTAATCCCCTGTCACAAACTATCACACATCTCGGATCCCCCCCCCCACCCAAGTACGTCACACTTTCGAATAATATTTTTTTTATAATTAATAAATAAGTCAAATTTTATCTTAAACACACGTGTCGTCACACATGGCCTGACACCCTCTTCCCTGTCACACTTTCTTACACCCCTTCCCCCCTCCAGAGCGTGACGTACTTTATGGACGGCCTCTTATATCATTTATAAAAGAATGTACAAACTGACTGAGGGAATCGGTGGTATTACTATTTATATAATACCAATAATCACAATGGCGTTCATAATAAAATTCCTTTTAATAAAGAAATAAAAGAAAGAATGTTTATGTTTAAATAATTTTGAGTTGAGAGTATGAAGCTGATGAATAAGAACTTTCCATGGCATCGGACAGATGTGGATGTGAGTTTTCCGCTAAAAGATGTGTGTTTTCAGTATGACTGTTGATCTTGCTGCTGATTGACGTCACAGTGAATATTGTCCTAATTTTTTAGACGTTTGCGCACTTGTCTGATCCCAAAGAAAACTGATGTAATTGTCATCTAATAAGACAAAAAGATAACAATTCAGGATAATTCAATTTACGAGAATATAATTTATGAAAATTAAAAACGTATTATATTGTTCTTGTAGTAACTTTAAGATTTAATTTGAAGGGAGAAAAAATTATTTTACTTATTAAAATATTGTTTAAGGCCATGTCCTCATTGGCTTTATCCTAATCGTTCAATTAAGACAAATTAATATACATAATTCCCGTTGTCTGTATGTATGGAAGTAATTTGTAATGCTGTTAGGTGGCGCTGCGATCGATTTTCAATTTTAGAAAGCAGCGCACCAAATTACTGCACCAAAAATAACACTTTTCGAACGTTCCGCATAAAATTGTTCAATATGATAATAAACGAATAAAATAAAAATAAATAAACGTTCTGTATTACATTATTTATTATTCTGATGTGTATTTTTTTCAAAATTAATAGATTTCAACTGAAATGTATTCATTTTGAAAACTTCCGTCGTTTTTGACGGGTAATACACTAGTTATAATATAATATCAATGTTAATGTTAACTTAAAATACAAGTGTTTTCCTAATTAATCAGAAATCATTACAACTATTAATTGACTGGTGAAGCATTGTGTGTGTGTGTGTGTATGTGTGTGTGTGTGTGTGTGTGTGTGTAGTGGTGGGTTGTCAAAGTCACAATTATTCTCATGACCGGCAAAATATCAAGTCATTCACATATTTTCAAACAAAAAAATATTTATTTTTTCTTAACTAAACCATATTTCACGAGTCATTGGTAGTTAATTTTACAAAAAAAAGGACACCGGCTTATTTTAAAATAACTTTGTGGGCCAATAAATTGTAGTTGACATGACTCATGATATTATTGTCCATAATTTTATTAACAAAAGTTGTTTTTTTTTAAAAACCTCCATTAAACCCAAGTGGTCACGTGGGTGATAATATGAAGCCCTATAATTTGTTCTTCTTAAATTAACATGACACAACATTGAACTTACCACAAACAGGTATAAAGCAGCGACGACTATAGAAATCAAATCTTATCCATGAGAGCGCCACCTATAATTGGCCAAACGAAAGCTCTGATCATGAAATAAATAGACTGCTTAGAATTGCAGGCCTTTACATTAAAGTAGATTTCAAATTAGCAGTCAGGACAGATATGTTACTAGAACTTTGAAAATTGATTCGTTAATCTGTCAGTGGATCACAACAGTGGAACTAGGATACATTAAAATTTAAAAAGGGAAGTCTATTACATGGGGAGGGGGGGGGGTTCTGTTGTAGGACTTACTTGAATGGATCCCAAATGGCATGCACATACATTATTTTGTATCTGTCCAAGATGGAATTTTGTGCATACATTATTATCAGATAATAGACGGCATGCAGAGACTTTGAATCTGATTAAGAGTTAATCCCCCCAACCCCCCCCCTAAAAAAAAAGCTTTGACAAGTCCTGATCATTAGATCATTACTTACAGTGACCATTACATAAATTCAGATCTAATTACTTTGCTAATGATTTTCAAACAAAACTTTTTTTTTAATGACATCCTTGAATGTAGCTCGTCTAACTTGCAGATGTATACGTATCAAGCTGTCACATCTCCATTTATAGTGGAAATAGTGGTTAAAGATGTTGCTCATTGCTGTCAATATTAATAAAACAAGTAGCATAATACTTAAAATTAGTGCAAGACATCGGTTTCATTAAAAAAAATATTATCTGCTACTGTCCGCCATTCCTCGGCGCTAAAATGTTTAAATTGCAGCCGTTTAGTGTGGCTGTTGAGACCAATCCTCAGGTGGCATTCTTTATTGCATGTCACACACACGAGTGAGGCAGCGCAGTGTTGGCCATCCTCTTCGCTCATTCTTCGGCATTTGCTTAAATTATAATATGAGAAATAAGTTGGGTTTTTTTTCTTTAAAAATCTAGCCAGTATGTTTGTGTCAATGAAAAATTATCTCACTGGAGTTAACTGGACTAACGAGAGTGACTTAAAATAAATCCTTTAAAAGGCAGTGTTAACTACTACTTATATTACTTGACAAGCCGTGTATTTCGTAACGCACTTTATCTTTATAAGAATCCCAATCAATTCCAACACTTCAAAATATTTTCTTTTTTTGTTTTTTCGCTTAGGCGCTTGCTGCATGTATTACAATTTTTAATTGAGCACAAATTGAGAACTGCATCTATATCATTTGAGCTTTATTTATTTATTTTTTTTTAATTTTTTTTTACACAGCAGCCAACCTTTTACATGGAATTATATAAAATATAAACATATTTATTTTTGTCTTACTCATTGTTTTTAGCAGTGGTAAACCTCCCGCCCCCACCACACACACAAAAACCCAAGTCGATGAATATGAGTTTTCTTTCTGGTAGAAATAAATTATCATTGAATATTACCACTTTATGAGTTTAAGCAGATCATTTTATTTTATTTTTCATTGATCCGCAGACCTGCATATAAACAAATAGAGCAATCAGAAGAAGTTGTCAGATCAACTCAATAAGAAACAAATCACGCAGCAATGACGAATACAAAAGTATTCGAAGTATTCGACAGTTCACAGAAACACAGGGGAAAAAAGAACAAGAGAATCAACAGAATAATTTTTTTTTACATTCTTAACAAAAATAAAGAAAAAAGAGAGGATAAGTGTGAGAGATAACAGAAGTATACTAACTACTCTAAAGACTGTAGAGAGTAAAGATGGGCAGATGCCTACAGGAGGTAATGAAATAACTGAACACTTACCTATGGGTCAAGACTATGGAAAGGAGGTGGTGCGCAGGATAGATCATTTCAATAAATAAAAATATTACAAAAAGTAATCAGGAAATATAAAGGATGAAGTGAATTATCTATATTTAAAAAAAATGGAGACTGCGGTATATATCTCACTGAATTATATGTAAATCACTAAATAAAATGTGAAGTCATGTATGTTGAACTCTTGCTCCCTTTATTTTTATGACTGCATTAGTTTAAATATACTTTGAAATTTATAGGAATACTAGACTGCGAGATTATGTTGATTGTGTGTCATTTAATGTGATAAATGTTTTAAATAAAATATAAAATAAAATACACAATTTGGTGTCTAAATGTTTGAATAGTTTTGGAATAAATATGAACCAAGGATTTCAAGAAGAACTGAAATTTGCTACCCCTCTTTCACAAGAAATTCTTTCTAAATATTGCTGGTAAGTCATTTTACCAATATGGTCTAAATGCCAATATCTTTACTCTCGTCAAGGCGGCAGCTAAAGAACCGTTCATAGCAGATTTGAAATAAAGAACGAATACATGTGTAGCTAATGAAACAATGGTTAGGGGCCGTCCATGAAGTACGTCACGCTATTTTTGACTATTCTTAATTCCCCCCTCCCTCCTGTCACAAATCTAGGACCCCCCCCCCTAAAGTACGTCACACTTTCGAAAAAAAAATGTGTTTTTATTAACAAAATAATTAAAATTTAATATAAAACAGTGTGACGTCACACATGGCCAGACTCCCCCTCCCCCCTTTCACAAACTGTCACACTTTCTTACACCCCCTCCCCCCTCTGGAGCGTGACGTACTTTATGGACGGCCCCTTACATATGTAACTAAAGAAAACATGGATACACGTGTAACTAATGAGACAATGGACACATGTGTAACTAAAGCAGCAATGGAAACGTAGTTAACTGAAGCAACAACCGATAAATGTGTAACTAAAATAACAACGGACACAAAAGACACGTCTCTCCTCACAAAATATATAACTGTCATAACTGATGTGCAACCAAAATGTATTCTAAGAAAAGTAACAATATATATTCTCCTAACAAAAGTTAATTATAAAGCTTCTAACATAGATAGCAATGTAAAAGTTCTAACAAAAGTAGTAGAACACTGATCCTAGCAAAAGTATATCATAAAAAGCTCCTAACAGAAAGGTAAAGATATACGTCTCCAAACCAAAGCAACCATAAAGTTTCCAACAAATGTAAGAAAACATCTTGTTGATTGTCTGTCGTGATCCACGAAGACCATTCTCATCATATTAGCTACGTGCTGTGTCAGCTTGGTGTGTCCTGTGGTGGCTTATTTGACATATCCACATGTGTCAAGACAAGAGCTGGTCCGGATGTCACCAGGAATGTTTAGAGCGCGATCTCTCCCGGCCTGTCTTCTTGACCTGGGGCCGTCCATAAATGACGTCACGCACCTGGGGGAGGGGGCTACACATTTGTGAAGATGTGTGACGAGGGGGAGGGGGGAGATTAAGAAATGTGACGTCACATCAAAGCGTGATACTTTAAATAAAAGTTTCACTTAAATATTTGATTGCTCGCAATTTATTTGATGACGCTTTACACGGCTTCACGAGTGTTACGATATTAGATTGCAGCTTCACACTAAACACATACTTAAATGGAAAACAAAAGTGATTTGAAACATGGTCATTTTCAAATTGAAATACATCTTTTAGGTGTGTGTGGGGGATTTGTCACGTCATATTGGTGGGGTCTAAGTTTTTGTGACGACTTGTGACAAAGGGTGTGGGGTGAAAAATTGACTAAAATCGTGTGACGTCATATATTTACGGTCCCTTGGCAGCCTGTTGACTGTTTGCTTCACACGTTGCTGTGACGTTCCTTTAAGTAAGGTGCCAGGAGGCTCGGTCGCTTGCTGCTGCCTCGCAGGAGTCATACCCAATCCCATAAGCCTTCAGTGCGGTCTTGAGCGTTTCCTTGTAGCGCTTCCTTTGACCTCCGTGGTCTCTTCGTCCATCTGTAACTTTAGCATAGAAGAGTCTCTTAGGAAGCCGATGGTACAGTTGCGCACGACGCGCCCCGGCCAGCGTAGATGGGACTGCATCAGGTTAACGATTGTACCCTCAACGCCGGTTCAGAAGCACACTTTCAAACGAAGGGTGGATACATTTTCCAGTGCGTGCTATAACTATGGACTCACCATAAGCACAAGGAAGACAGAAGTTCTGTACCAGCCGGCCCCAGGCAGCCCTATATTGAGCCAAACATAATCCTCAAAGGCTACAAAATCAACGCATTGTGCCGTTTCACCTACCTTGGCAGCACATTGTCTATGAGTACCAACATTGATGATGGGGTAACGTGCGTCTCTCAAAATCCAGAGCAACATTTGGCAGACTGTATGACAGTGTCTGGAACAGAAGAGGAATCGGCATTCAAAACAATTCAAATAACCCGAGGTACGCAGAGCTGTTGTGCTCCATACACTACTGTACGCATGTGAAACATGGATAATGCACCAACGCCATGAGAGGTTGCTGAACCACGTTTACACCAAAATCTTCAGGAAAATTCTAAACATCAAATGGCAGGGAAAAGTTTCAGACACGGAAGTACTTTGCAGGGCAGGACTCCCAAGTGTGACTCCCAAGTATGAAGCACCTAACAAAAGTAAAATAATATACTTCTTATAACAAAATTAAGCATCAATATTCATCACTTAACTTAATAAGACAACCAATATACTTTGCCAGTCAAGTTTTACTTTTCCGAATGTATTGCTGACGACTTACATTGTTCTCCATGGTTCCCACACAATAACCTTCGTATGATGTTTGTATATGTATAAACTGATAAAAGGTTCACTAATTGTTTGGAAATCCAATCAACACAAATCTTTGTTAACGGAGTAACCTAAAAATCTTTTCATGTAAAATATTATACTACAAAATATCTAAATGATTTGCTCAATCAATAAAATCAATAAATAATGTTGTATGCTCTCAACTCCGTAGACACAAATTATTTAATTAGATTTCAAACAGCGCCCCAAATAAATATATTTGAAACGGGCAAATAACCCAAGTCGCATTATTTTTGTGTAATTATTGCACTTTGTATTTTTATAGCTTTTATGAGTTCACAAAACTAGGTTATGCTGCATTCAATAGCCACACAAGTTATAATTATAATAACACCCCGCGTGGACTTTACACCAAAACATTCATAGTACTCAATTTAAATCTTAGTCACAAAAAGAAATTAATTGCTCAGTTTTTGTCTATTTCAAAACAGACCACACATACTTATACACACATATAGGCACACATACTCACACACACACACCCACACATACACACACATAGCCAGCTACCCCGACAACAGCTTTGCCCTCACACAGTTAATTACACAAACGTTGATGCAATTATTCCTGATTTGTTTGATCGGTTACGACAGGATCATGAGATAATTGCCCGCAAGGTAACCACGAATAACTCGGTGTAATAGACAGAAATTAAACTAATTATAAAAATGGATTCTGTGAGCTATGTTCGATGCTAGTTGTGTGTTGAAACGACTCACAAAATAAAAATGTAGTTCATTAGAACTTTTGAGTTTATCTCTTTAATTTAAGAATAACTGGGAAATAATGAAATATTCTCTCGTATTCTATAAATATAATAAAGACAACATTGGTGTAGAGGGAGTTTGTTTTAACTTGTTACCTAGACGAAACATCTTGTATTTTTTAAAAAAAATAATTAATTTTTATTTGATATATAAATTTCTTTAAATATATGATCATATATTTTATAAAATAATATCGTTCATTGCTTCCTCATAAAATAGGATTCTTCTTAAAATAAAATAAATTTAATGCATGGTATCAATCAGTTAAAGAGAAGTCATAAGCATGAAGTGGAGTAGGTCTGGTTGTTGTGTAGAAAGTATCGTTTGTGTTTTTGCGGGAAAAAACAAAACAAATGAAAGGAATGGCTTTTTTTTTAATTGAAGACACTGATAGATCAGATTCTAAATCTATCTTTGATCTAGATATATTCATATTACAAGTGTATCACCCGTCAAAAATGACGGAAGTTATCAAAATAAATATATTTCAGCTGAAATCTATTAATTTTGAAAAAAATACATATCGGAATAAAAAAATAATGTAATACAGAAATTTCATTTGTTTTATTTATTTTTATTTTATTCATTTATTTCCATATTGAAAATTTTGTTTGCGGACGTTCGAAAAGATTTCTTTTTGGTGCAGTAATTTGGTGCGCTGCTTTCTAAAATTAGTAGCGTCACGGACGGGATGGACGGACGGGACGGGCGGACAGGACGGGACTTACATTGCAAATTATGTATATCACCCGTCAAAAATGACGGAAGTTTTCAGCTGAAATCTATTTATTTTGTTTTTAAAAATGCACTTTTTTAGGGCGCCTACGGAGCCGACCTTTTCAAAAGCCCAACTAACTTGTCCTTGTTTGATAAATACGAAATATTAAACTTTCTGAAATGTACACAAAGTATTTTATAATAGGGGTTGTAGGGCGCCTACGGCGCCCCCTTTGTTTTTTTTATATTATAATTAACCATCATCAAATCCTCTTTTTACATTGATCCCTTTTCTAAAATTAAAATACATGTATGAGCGAAAACAATGACGTCATATAATATTTTTTTACAGCGCATCTTTAATTTGCACACCTTTTGATGCATTGGTGCAGTAATTTGGTTTTCTCTGCTTTCTAACGTTAGTAGCGTCACGGACAGACATTGCAATTTATATTGTTTAATAATTATAGTTTTTAGCAAGTGTTAAAGTTAAATACGATCTCATCATGTTGAACAGATTTCAACTATTTTTCACTAAATAGGAAGTAAATTGTGAAACAGCACTTTACACTATTTAAATTGGAGAAAAATATCAAGTTCAAATATAAGTCAAGCCATATACAAAGTTGTAACCTGATGTTTGATTTCTTCAGACAAGTACTTTGAATTACCTTAATAAAACTATTATATCCATATCTTTTTTTTCAAAATAGTTAAGTCTATTTTTATTTAAAACATTTGAATAACATAAATCTCGAATAGCTTTTCAATCAAGCAATCATTTGTTGTTGTTGCTTTTTTTCCCCTTGTAGAATGACGACCAATTTCACTTTAAGAGTACCTGTAGAAAATGACCCCTTTGTGATAGATGACAAGTCCAGATACACTTTCCACATCATCATCAGCTGGATGGTATTTGTTGCCTTTTTCTTTGGCACCATCGGGAATGTCATCAACATCATAGTGTTCACAAAACTCGGGTTTAATGACACAGTAAACATCAGCCTCTTCGCCTTGTCCGTCTCTGACCTGGGCTGTCTGTTGTCACTGCAATGGCTCATCGTCTGCTACTACCCGCCGTTCTTCTACGCCGACCTCCCCTTCGTGCCGTTTGAAATCGAGAACGTGACTGCGTCTTGGCCACGCGTCTGTTTTACCCGGATGACTAAACTGATAACCGCCTACGTCGCCCTCGAACGCTGCGTGTGCATAGCACTTCCGCTGAAGGTGAAGACTCTCCTGACGCCGCGTCGCGTTGTGTTAATCCTGTTGACGATTTGCGCTCTCATGTTAATCAGCATTGTTCCCATCTATCCGGCCACCACTTTTGTTTGGAGGTTTCTACCCGCCAAGAACCGGACGGTGCTCGGAACAAAACATGGCAGCAACTGGGACGACGTGTCAAACACAATGATCGTTTTCAGTAACATCTACAGCTACCTTGCGTTTATTTCCATCACGTGTTTCACGGCCGTTCTTGTCGGTCAGCTGCGCGCCAACTCAAAATGGCGCACCAACTCCTCGTCTGTCAATAGGTCTGACTCGGTCTCCAGGCGAGACCAGCAAGTCGTGAAGATGGTCGTCGTGGTTTCCACGGTTTTCATCGTCTGCTTCTTCCCGGAAACCGTGATGTACATCGGGACATTAAATAACCAGGACTTCACTGTTACCGGCCGATACCGGAATTTTCTTTTTATTGTCAACTCCAGCATGTTCTTCTTGGAGGCAGTAAACTCGATGGCCAATGTTATAATTTACCTGAGAATGAGCTCTAGATTTGAGAGAACCTTCAGGTCAATGATTTCATGCAAGAAATTAAAATAACTCTTTTAACATGTTCTTTGTAAATATCTATTAACGTGTTATTCATTGCAAAAAATTTTTTAAACTATGTTTTATTGTTTTTTCCTTTTTCATCATATTTTCCGACATAGAGAGCTGACATCCTAAATTAACATTGAGCGGACGGGAGTGTAATATAAGATATTTATAGTCCGGAGGAAAAATAATTTACATGTTAGAAAGTATCGCTGAACAGATTATCCAGGATAAGGATTATATTACACTTTTGTTCTAGTTGTTGCTCTGCAGACTGTAGAGCCAACGATGCTTTGGTCAATACAATGTTTTAGTTGTTGCTCTGGTAGACTGTAGAGCCAACGATGCCTTGGTTAATACAATGTTTTAGCTCTTGCTCTGGCAGACTGTTGAGCCAACGATGCTTTGGTCATTACAATGTCTTCAGAATTTCATTCATTGTTTGTTGTATCAATATATTTATGCACGCTACATAAAAACTTTTATTTAGCAAGAAAACAAGCACTGTAATACAGATTATGAAACATTACAAATTGAAGTGTTAATCCAGGGGTGTGAAAATCATTGCATTTCATTGTCACTGTATCCCTAATTTTAGGGATCGAAGTCAAGTGGCGTGCCACTTACATAAATTTTTTGTGCAGAACTTAATGCAAGGTCGTTTAAAATAATAGTTATCGATACATAAAGAATACCCTATTATATATTAATTTGATAGTTTCCATAATTGTAATGATTGCAATATTTAAATTTTATTTTATTTGCCTTTAAATTTTGTAACATAAATGTTTTTTAATTTAATTTTTTTTAATAAGTTATACAAGTTAATAATAACATGACTCACAGTTTTGTAAATTAAATTTCACATGAGATAAAAAGAAATTTAAATTCTTATCTTGTCACCTAAATTTTCTCAAGAACAAAGCAATAGTATAATATATTAATAATAGTACCAGTGCTTTGTGGTGCAGCAATTACGGGCAATTAAAGTAGATGTTACAATAAAAGTTTATTTTAAGATAAAGTGTTCTTTGTCAGGGGAAAAAATATATAGGGGAATGCATTTTTTTTCATTTGTCTTTTTTTTTAATTGTCTTTTTACACTCATTTTAGTAGACCGGCAAACAGTTATTTCTTCGTGTTCGGTTTTTTCATGAATAATATTTTTGGTCGGGAAGGCCGATCCCGTAGTACAGTTAAAGTATGAGAAATAGAACCAATAGACTATTTAGTTACAAGTTACAGTCTTATATTAGCTGCTAGCAATCATTTTATTTAAAGGGACGCTGGCTGGATAGGGTCCCAGTTTGAATTGCAGCCAGGCGCCCCGTGCAGTCTTAATCCGCCCCTGAAATTATGTCAGCAAAGTATTTTGAAAAGAAAAATCAAAAGCATTGATGCTTATTGTTCATTTACTAACTGTATTATATTATTACTAGACGCCCCGCGGCGTAGCATACGCCGCAGACTTGCTCATGGAGAGTGCAAAGAAAGTGGAGAAATAACGGACACAAACTACAGCACGAAGAAATCAAAACAACGCGAGTGAACGTCGGTTTGGGGGGGGGGACTGCCAACTCATTGTTGGTTTCTAGACGTTTGCAGGAGAAATTCGTTACACCCCCTAACTTCTATGAAGTCAGCTATAAAACGATAATCGGTTTAAATCAGAGTTACATAATCGATAATCGGTTTTAAAAAAACAACAGAAAACAACAACACGCAAATAACAACCCTAAACATGACTAACCCTCGCTAGGGTCGGCCAATCACAGTTTATGTTTAAGGGATGGTCGTATTAAATGGGAGGCGGGTAACAACAACCTCAATGTGCTTGTCTCCATGCTTACTCGCTATTTTTTACTTACTGTGTGCTGCTTTTTGTGTCTGTACTCTCACCCCCCCCCATCCGTTATTTGCACCGTCTATTATGAGCAAGTCTGCGGCGTATGCTACGCCGCGGGTCTCTCCAGAATTTCTTGTTTTCATTCAATCAAAGTCGTTTGCCCAAACCCATCCCATTTAGACAACTGTGTCTTTCAGGAAGTCTTCACCCGTAACTAAATCAGCTAGTGTTGGCAATAAAGGGGTAAAAGAACGGGCACAAACAGACATTTTTAAAAATTTTTTAAAAAAATGTTTTCGCCTGGGGCTTGAACCCAGGACGATCGACGTATGAGGCGGACGTGATAACCAGTACACTACAATTTTCACATTTACTTTGAAGGAACAATGCAAGTTAACGCAAGTGCATTGTTGCCACCCACTCCAACCCCCCCCTCCTTTTTATTAAATCCTTTATATTAACTCGTGGTGTCTGCGGCGGACCTTGCTTGCTTGCTTGCTTGCTTGTCGCCAAAACTTTTGATCGATTTTTAACCCACTTGCTCGCAAGATAGCGAGCTGAAATTTTGCAGGCAGTTTCGTACCGATGATAAAAACAACGTATCAAAATTTCAGATCGATCGCATGTACCGTAATTAAATTATTGATTTTTTAGATTATTTTATTTATTACTATGTATCATGCTATTTTTTGAGATAGAGCGTCGCGGTGCGTATTATATTGAACAACCTTTCTGTCGCGCAATAAGGTGCGTATTTTATTGACAGCTCTTTTTATAAACATATTCCTGATCGGTGCGCATTATATTAAACACGTTTTACGACACAACTGCAATTTTGTATTTCTGGATGGTCTGGCGCTGCGTATTATAATGAACATTCTTTTAATTACTTCTCGTACATAAAGGATTTATAGTCAAAAACTTGGTTTTTTACGGGTTGTTTTTATTTAAATCCTTTATATTAACTCGTGGTGTCTGCGGCGGACCTTGCTTGCTTGCTTGCTTGTCGCCAAAACTTTTGATCGATTTTTAACCCACTTGCTCGCAAGATAGCGAGCTGAAATTTTGCAGGCAGTTTTTTACCGATGATAAAAACAATGTATCAAAATTTCAGATCGATCGCATGTGCCGTAATTAAATTATTGATTTTTTAGATTATTTTTTTTTATTCCTATGTATCATGCTATTTTTTGAGACAGAGCGTCGCGGTGCGTATTATATTGAACAACCTTTCTGTCGCGCAATAAGGTGCGTATTTTATTGACAGCTCTTTTTATAAACATATTCCTGATCGGTGCGTATTATATTAAACATGTTTTACGACACAACTTCAATTTTGTATTTCTGGATGGTCTGGCGCTGCGTATTATAATGAACATTCTTTTAGTTACTTCTCGTACATAAAGGATTTATAGTCAAAAACTTGGTTTTTTACGGGTTGTTTTTATTTCCATTTCATCCCACCACGCTTTCCAACAGTGTTTAGTTGACCCGAGTGATGGTAATTCGTCACGCTCTGTTGCACATGCAGCTTCTTGTTGCCTCGCAGTGTCCGACCATGAAGAGAGTTATATATATAGATTTTACTAAAATATTTTGATGATGGCAAACATCGTTTTTATTTCAACTTTTTTAAAGTTGATTCATCGGCATCCTTCCGTCTCGGGAGACGATGGTGAATCACCGTTGGGTTGGGTTGCATTTCCTCGTGTGGCTGAGCAGTCCTATCCTTGAGTGACAGTCTTTACCACAGCTTTTGCACACGAGTTCTGTGCTTCCCAATGTTTTGTCCTTTCTCCTAGCTCTTCTGTTTGTAGCCTCCTCCATCCTTCGTTCCTCGGCTACTCGTCTTTGGTTTTCTCCATTAGCTTCATATTTTTCCTAACCCGTTTATTTAGTTTAGCCACTGTGGCAGCTGCTTTGCCAATTCTACTGTTTATTTCGTCCTCAATGGACAGTGATTTGGAGACATTGGACCCCGAGTGGGTGAAGCTGTCAACAACCTCCAAGTTTTCATTGTCGATATTGTTGATAGGAGGAGAACTTGATAGTTGATAGTATTTCAATAAATTTGTATTCTGATATAGGCGTAAGTTTTAATAATCGAGAACATAAAACATACTGAAAGAAGTCATGGGACTTAATTAAAAATTAATATAGAAACTATTGTTAATACATATTATGTAAGTTTTGGTAAATTATTAACTTTATCTAATGTGTCATATGAGCCTGATTATTTTTTGCAAGTTTATTAAGTTACAAGCTGACCCGCGGCGTAGCATACGCCGCTAATGATTTAGTGACGGGTGAAGACTTCCTGAAAGACACGGTTGTCAAAATGGGGTTGGTTTGGGCAAACGATCGTGAGTGAATGAAAAGAAGGAACTCTGGAGAGGCCCGCGGCGTATCACCCGTAAAAAATGACGGAAGTGTTCAGCTGAAATCTATTTATTTTGAAAAATGCACTTTTGTAGGGTGCCTACGGCGCCCACCTTTTTCAAAATCCCAACTTACTTGTCCTTGTTTGATCAATACGAAATATTAAATTTTCTGAAATGTACACAAAGTATTTTATAACTTTTTACATTGTTCCCTTTTCACAAAATTAAACTATCTTGCGAAAACAATGACGTCGGACCCATCCGATTTTCCCCTGTGGAAACTTGTCAAGCTCTCTTCGTTGTTCAAAAACTCTAGAGAGTATTTTTGCCTCAAGACAACGAACGCACATCAGCATTCAAGAAGAGCTGTTTTTGTTCAATACCCATTTACGTCACATAATGCAGCAAAAAATCTTGAATTTAAAGCATCCGTCTTGACATGGTTCACAATTTTTTACAACTTCGCCGAGCAGGTTGTTTAGTTCTGTTGAGATTTGCTTGATGGCTTAACTTTCACGGTGAATAGAACAGTGTATTAACGTGCATTCTGGTGCTAATTGCTTAATCTTGATAACAAGTCCAGAACGCCGCCCATTCTCGGGGGCAGCGCCATCCGAACACACAAAAACACAACATTAAAATTCTATTTGCCGACAATGAAATCGTCAACTGCCTCCAATATTTCAGAACCCTTAGAACTAATTGTATTAGTCGGTAATGAAATTTTTGAAAGATACTCTTTATATACTCTTTAAAAAGTATACGCGTGACGAGGATATGCGTGACGCCAAAATAGTCACGCTTTATAAAAACAAAGGTGATCGCAGCGATTGCAATAACTATCGTGGCATCTCCTTACTGAGTATTGTGGGAAAGGCTTTTGCCAGAATGATCCTTGCACGCCTGCAAACTCTGGCACATAATGTCTTCCCGGAATCACAATGCGGTTTTCGGGCTGGCCGGTCAACCATGGACATGATCTTCTCACTCCGTCAGCTACAAGAGAAATGTCGGGAGCAACAGAAAGCCCTCTTCGTTGCCTTCATAGATCTAACAAAGGCATTTGACCTGGTCAGCCGCAAGGGTCTGCTATGTATATTGGAAAAAATAGGATGTCCGTCGCGGCTTCTCTCCATCATCGAGTCCTTCCACACCAATATGCAAAGCAGTGCTCTTCGATGGCGCCACCTCAGAACCCTTCCCAGTTTGTAGCGGAGTCAAACAGGGCTGTGTACTGGCTCCAACACTCTTCGGTATCTTTTTCTCGATGCTACTGCGTCATGTTTTCGAGGACTGCTTTGAGGGTGTAAACATCCATACCAGGACGGATGGAAATCTATACAACATCAGCCGTCTTCGTGCGAAGAGAAAAGTGGAAACTCTTTTAATTAGAGAGTTGCTCTTCGCGGATGACGCAGCCCTTACCTCACATTCTCCAACTTTTGGTCAATAAGTTCTCAAAGGCATGCAAGGATTTTGGTCCAACGATAAGCCTAAAAAAGACCAACATTATGAGACAAGGAACAAACTGCTTCCCGGCAATCTCCATTGAGGGAAACACCTTGGATGTCATCGAGGATTTTACCTACCTTGGCAGTAACATCACAAGCACACTCTCCCTGGAAAGGTAAATTGAAACCAGAATCGGCAAGGCTGCATCATTAATGGCTAGACTGAATCAAAGAGTGTGGAACAATGCACAGCTCACTGATAGGACGAAAATCACTGTGTACCAGGCCTGCGTGCTCAGCACACTCCTCTATGGCAGCGAGTGCTGGACGACCTATGCCCAAACAAACAAAGCAAATCAACAGCTTCCACTTACGATGCTTGCGCAGGATTCTGCACATCAAGTGGCAGGACAAGATCACGAATGTCGAGGTACTCAGAAGGAGTCATATGCTGAGCATGCACTCAATCCTGAGTGAGAGGCGCCTGCGGTGGTTGGGACATGTCCGCAGGATGAGCTCGGAGCGCATTCCAAGAGCCTTGCTTTACGGCGAGCTGGCAACTGGTATGCGGAAGAGAGGACGCCCCTGCTTGCGCTTCAAGGATGTCTGCAAGAAAGACATGACTCTGGCGCAGATTGACCATAAAACGTGGGAGACCATTGCTGAGGAGCGCACCTCCTGGCGGGCAAAAGTGCGCGAGGGCATTCAAGTCGCGGAAGCTTCCCTTACAGCCAGGAGCGAGGAGAAAAGGGCCAGGAGAAAGGGGAAGGGGGTAGAGGAGCAGGAGGAAACGCCATCATCCCATGAGGATGGACGGATGCCATAGAAAAAGTATACGAAGCGTGATATTTTCAAGAGAGGCTAGTACGAATTAACTTCGTTGATGAAGCTTGGGTTTAATATAATAAATCTTTTCGGTATCACTATCAACTTCATTCTCTCAAGTATTTTTTTTTAAGTTTTGAAAAAAACAAAACAAATTTTAACATTTAATTTTTACATTCTACAACTCTATTGGAGTGCAACTCTATTGGAGTGCAACTCTATTGGAGTGCAACTCTATTGGAGTGCAACTCTATTGGAGTGCAACTCTATTGGAGTGCAACTCTATTGGAGTGCAACTCTATTGTTTGAGTTTGGTGGACATATCTATAATATTTCTGTGCTATTATATTTTCCTGCTTTTGTGTAGTAGATTGAAGTGAACTAATCACCAAAATTTGGGACATCTCTTTCATCTGCGATTATGTAAACGTATTGAAATAAATGCGGACTCATTTTCATAAAGAATTCAAGTATTTCAATTCATGCAGTTTGTAAAAAAAAACAGTGACGTGGTCAAAAATAAATTTTAGTCTTTTGCTTAAAAAACACTAACAATATATTTGTAATATTTACTAAGATTTACTAAATGACAAATATAAATTTATCATTTATATCAATATAAATCATTAATATGTTCATTTAAATACATTCTGTTATTTTCAGTCAAATATTTCGTTTTACCTCAGCTAACGGCAGGTTAAAAATGGTGTTGTTAGAAATCTTAAAGTTCTATTTTCAATGTATTTGCTAGTCCAAACATCGAATCTATTTTAAATTAACACACACACACACACAAACGCAAAAATTAATAATTTTAAAAAATTAATATAATTTATGTAATTTTTTTTTAATTTTTAGGTTATGTGCTTATGGTCAAAAAATTGATACATTTTTGGGTTAGTATTATTAGCCGCAAGCAGAAGATTATAATAAATTTTTTCTTTCCTTTCTGGATAATTAATGCTGACCGGCAGCTGATGGCCCGCGGACCGGCTACGGTCCGCGATTCACTACTGTGAGTAGAATTACCATAGGGCATCGGGAATAGGGTGAAAAATATTTGCAAAAGTCAAAAAAAAATAAAGACACGGACACTTGGAGAGATAGATAGATAGAGAGAGAGAGAGAGAGAGAGAGAGAGAGAGAGAGAGAGAGAGAGAGAGAGAGAGAGAGAGAGAGAGAGAGAGAGAGAGAGAGAGAGAGAGAGAGAGAGAGAGAGAGAGAGAGAGAGAGAGAGAGAGAGAGAGAAATATTCAAGTTCTTAAAAAGCGTATAAAAACTCACTTGATTCCTTCCACCCGACGGCTATTTTGAATATAAAACATCTTGCATATAGGCTGGTAGTACGTTGTAGCAGAGAAATGAGAATTCCGTGTGCTTAAATATAAATATGAGAAATTATATTATTTCTACTTATTTTCGTATGTATGTACGTTCCATTCTATTATGTTTGAGTTGAAAGATGGTTCAGAATAGAGATAAGCATCTAATGTAACTAATTGTTTTTATCTTAATTTACATGAGAGTTAAATTATATTTATTTTGTTCGTCTTATAATATAAGTTCTAGACGGACTTTATTTGCGTTTTTGCATATCGCTATCACCGAAATTTAACATGAGTGCAAATTTTCAGAATGATTGGATAACGGGAAGGGGTTCAAAATTGGGATACTAAAAATAGTCCGATTAAACTTACAAAGCAAGCTAATATAAGACTGCACATGGTGCGGCGCTGTGTCGGTGTGCAAACTACCACATTATTAATTGCTTATGATATCAATCTCTCTCACAGATCAGGGGCAGTGTGTTACTGGCCCACTGGCGTGTCCCTGCTCATCACGGGACTGAACTCCCCGTGCAGTAAAACACGGGTAGTTGGTCAGTTGCTTATGATTTGGTATCTTGTTATCGAAGAAAGATATTTTTCCGTGAACTGTATCTCCTAAAATTGCTATGAGCTCAGTTTGCATTTTAGATGGCAAGTTTTTTACCCCTTTTCCCACTATGTTTTCGGAGTGCTCGAACGTACTTTGCTAGCTAATGCATTAGTTCCAGAATATTCCTTTATTCGCAACAGTATTGCCCTCTCTGTGACCTCAAAAAGTCACATTCAATTTCGCCAGGATTTAATAATATTCTAACAAGAACTTCTTGCCACTTTGTTTTCTCTTTTACAACTAATTGTCGGTCTTTATTAATAGTCTATTCTTTTAATTCCTTCCATTTGCAAAAAACTTTGGTAATGTTGAGTACTTATTGAGTACTAATCTTGGCTTTTATTTTATTTTAATAAAATTTATTTTCACGTTTTAACTATTAGCTAATTAACATCCAGGAATTTGCCGCCCCCCATCCCCTCAATATTGTATTTATTTGTGCCAAGTTTTAATTCCACTAGATAAGCAATTGTTTCCAATATTTTTGTTTATGCCACAAAACAAAAGACATTAACATTAATATAAGCCATATAAATACGCCAACAATTTTGTCCAGTAGTTCACTTACGTTAAAATCAAACTTGAATCAATTATATATACCAGCACATTATTGTCATACTGTCAGCCCCTATGCTTTCCAGCTCAGTAACATTAGTATCAGAAGACTTAAGTTTTATAATGGAGTTTGAAGTTTTGGCATTAGAAACGCTCTCGTATTTAAATATGGTTCTTCATTTCGTTTGATTTGTTTTTTATCTTGACTTTTCTTTTCTTTTATTAAAATTTATTTTCACGTTTTATCAATTAGCTAATTAACAACGAGTAATTTGCCCAATTTTACAACAAGGGCGGCTGTCAAATTTTAAGAATCAATGAATTTACTAACATATCAGTGTCACTTTCTCATCCTAATTTAGCCTCTGCTTTTTATTACAGTAGTATTAGTATCAGAAGAATTTATATCCAATAAGGAGTTTGAAGTTTTGTCAGTTAAAACTTTAACATGCATATGGATAGTTCCTTTATTTCTTTTAATAATTTCTTATTTGCTTTTCTTTAATTTCGATTTTTAAAAAATGCATTTATCTTTTAAAATTTTCTTTCATGAAACTAATTAACGACTAGGAATTTGCCGCCCGTGGCAAAGTGCAGCCCGGGGCTTTTGTCCCCCCCCCTTCCCCGCCCCCTTACTACGCCACTGCCACGGCCATGAGGGTTCCACGCAATACCTAGTCGCCTATGTTTCCTCAACTAGTGTCAGGTACCCTTGGCCCAGGGAAAAAATCCCTGCATTCATGAGGATTCGAACGCGTGACCATCGGTAATGCCAGCCGAGCGCGCATGCCAATCGAACATCATGCCCCTCAAAGTTATTTTGCCAAAGGTAAAACAAAGAATATATCCACTTTGAAAAAATGAAACAAAACTTGGTTACACGTTTGGCGTCGTATTCCGGCCTAAGTCAGTCAAGATTGGATTTGTTTGTTCTTTTCTCAATGTAAGAGGTGGCATGAAACGTTAATATGTGGAGTACCAGCAATTCATCCATAAAGTTGTATATAAATTTGTAGATGTGAAGAACGATGTGACAGCTTTGATTTAAATTAATTATGCACGCAGTAGACCTATACTTATTTAAATTTAAGCAATAGAAACTGTTTACGTATAATGCATACTAAAAAAATCGCAATTATTAAAAAAATCTTCGCGATGTAAAAAGAAGGTTAACTTAAAATTATTTTACAATATTCAAAATATTCCAATAAATTACAAAATTACAATCGTCTTAAAGAGAACAAAACAAGGCTGAGCATAATAATTAAACAGATACATAATCTCAATTTGTTTCGCGATCGTCAATAAAATAAGCATATACATCTTTCCATTATGTGTTATTTGGATAATTTAATCGTCGGGTTGTTCTGATCACGTATATGATTATCTTAACTTGATTGTTTGCCCGAGTCAGGTATTATTACCCTCATTAGGTCGTAATAACAAGAAGTATACACTTTCCAAAAGATTCTAAAAACATCAATATAAATATTCACGACAAAATGTATGCTAGGTTTCCTCATTTGATTGATCTTTTTTTAATAAGATTGTTTTTATAACCCAGCAATATACAATATACAATATACAATATACAATTTAAAGAAGTTCTCTGAATACAATTTTTCTTTTACATTGGATTTCAAGTTTCAAGACACTCGACTTTGGTTACTTTTTTAACAAAGACTTTTTAAGATGCTGGATATTAACTTATAAAAATAAGTCCAATAAAAGTCTATAAAGTTTAACTAAAGAAAGAAAATCGAGTCTTGTTGTTGAACTATCTCAATTAAATCTTACTTAACTTTGTGCGTTCAAAAATATATTTTATTTGTTTAAGAAACTCATTCCTTAGCTGTCAGAGAACACGGAAATATATATATTTTTTTTATTTCAAATAAAGAATAAGTTATTGTGAGTTTACGATCAATAAAGTAACAAAATTTATAAAGCCATGACAAATAAAAACTCGATGTTTCGTCGAAGTACTTCCTCTTTTCTTTTTACCATTCTTTGAAAATATAGCTAGAAAATGAATTCAGAAGTAAAATGGAAAATGTTCGAAATGAATTTCTCTATTCCAAAGGAGACACTTCATTTATGCCCAGTGATAGCCTTGATGTTATCTTCGGTTCGGTTGTTAGCGCTTTATTCACTGCGGGGTTCACCAGCAACGTCCTCAACATTGTGGTGTTTCTCAAACTAGGCTTCCAAGACACCGTTAATATTGGCATATTCGCCCTGACCGTAGCCGACCTGGGATATTTGGTTACGTTACAGTGGAGGAACATCTGCTATTTCCCGCCTTTCTTGGCAGCAGACCTGCCTTTCATTCCCGGTGAGGTTGAGAATGTGACGGCCGGTTGGCCCAGGATCTGTTTCGTCAGGATAGCAGCCATGATAACTGCCTACGTCACACTGGAAAGATGGCTCTGTATCACACTGCCGCTGAAGGTCAAGACTGTACTCACGCCCAAGCGAGTCACGTGCATTCTCCTGTGTGTTGTTGTCTTCATGGTCGTCAGCGTCATACCAATATTCTGTGATACCCAGTTCGTCTACAAGTTCTATCCGTTAAGGAACAGAACCGCTCTCGGCTCCTTTTACGCATATGGCAGGGAACAGACCGAGTACATTATGTTGGCATTCAGCACGTTCTACAGTTTGTTAACATTTGTTACCATCATAATTTTAACTGGACTTCTTGTTCGTCAGCTAAACATTAACTCAAAATGGCGCCATAGTTCCGCTGTGTCCAGTAAGCCCTTGGGTAATTCCGCGAGCTACCGGAAAGTGTCGAAGATAGTGATTTTCATTTCGGTGACGTTCGTCGTCTGCTACGTCCCGGGTACAGTTTCGTTTTTGTGTGCATTGATTAACCCGGACTTTCTCCCGAATGGACCGTATTACGAGGTGTTGAAAATATTGGTGCTGGTTAGTACCGTTTTAGAGACTATCAATGCAACTGCCAACAGCATTATTTACCTCAGAATGAGCTCCAAATAAAGGAATGAGTTTCTTAGCTTGTTTTGTTGCCACTCCAGATCCAAAAGATAATCAAGTCACAGACTTTCCATCTTACAAATCTATTCAGATTACTTGAATTTCTCCTTTTATATCGAACGTTTTCAGAGCTTCTTTAAATTCTTTATAAAAAATACTTTTAATAAAATCGAGTAAAAATAAACACATACATAAATAAGTAAAATATTGTATATATCGAAATTCCAAATAGACAGTTTATTTACCAACCGGATTTGGTTGGCACAAGCAACTTACATTTTACTATTGTGAACGAAGAATTTCTTTTTATCTTGCTTTTCAAATAAATAATTATTTCCTTTTTTTAAACTAAGTTTTAAAAATCCATTTAAAAATGGTTTTCCTTTTTTTTTACCAGTAGGATAAATTCTAAGAATTGTCATCAACTAGATATTAGTTTGGATTTTTTTGGTTTTTGTTTCCATATACTGAATCTTTATAAATTTATCATAGATATAGAAGGCGTTGGTTTTATTATTATTTTTTGGGACTAAATCCCATCCGTTTAATTGCCACCCTAACGGCCCCTGACGTCACACCCGACTGCATTCACCGACGCTCATCTCCTCCGCTCAGTATCTCATCCTGCGGTCTGCACCGGTCTGCGCCGCTTTCATTTGACGCGCCAGATTTCATGAGCCCGTACGTCACCACTGGAGTAGAACGGGAGCTGTGAAGCTCCGAGGCGCTGCCACCATTAACGGCGCATCATTAATTCCTCGGCTACCTCTATAAAACTGCAACTGCACGGGCAGACGACAAGCTTGGAGCCTTTATGGTGTGCAATAAAGCATCCGGTACACACAGGGCAAATACGTTGTTTATTATCTCTTATTCTGAGGAAAGTAGTTCATTTTTATTCGCTCCAAATCAGAGGTTCTCCACCTGGATTATACAGACCAAATTGTGAACATTTAAGGAATTTGTATTTTATTTTTATTTTTTTTAAGATTCAACTTTCTGACACAAATCATTTATGAAAAAATTGATACATTTTCCTTGCAAATAACAGTATTTGATATCAACATGAAAAATGAAAATATTCCTGATAATTCTTAATCTGAACAGTGGTGTACGAACCCATAGTAGTAAAGTATTTGATTTTTTTAGAAAATGGAATAAATGAAATTGTTCCGCTGTCACATAAATGTGGTTTTTGTATCGATGACACTTATTGGATGACGATATTGTTATTGCATATACGTGTCAATTTAGGTTTGTTATGATTTGGTCTACCCAATGACTGGAATCGAATTTAGAAAATATAAACGAGATTGCTACCAAACTGTTGACTAAATCTTTTGAAAACCATTTTTTTAATTTAATATATATATATATATATATATATATATAAATACAACATTAAATCAGGAGTTCACATGCCAATTAATAACAAACTTATTAGGGTTGAAGTTTTCATGCTGTTCTGCCTCAAACTGTTAAAAATGTATCTTAATTTCTTTTTTAAATCATGGAAAATGTGAGGGGGATTACAAATAAACACAAACTTTCAGCCTTTTGTCTAATAATTGTGGTATTTTCTTTGTATTTTAAATGGTTGCTCGCTTACGCTTATAAAGTCGGGATTGAATACAATTCCTGTAGCTTGTGTCATAGCAAAAATGTCTAGAAATATGAATAAACGCTGACGTCAACACTTGACTGAATACATACACACGGAAGCACAGTAATGGTGCAGAGTAAGAGAAAACAAATTATCAGAAAACCTAGACTGCCATTGTTTTATATTTTAACCAATGTCCTTGCATTTGTTAGTGCAAACCGGGGCGGGAAAAGATATTTGAACCCCCCCCCCTCAACCTAATGAATAAATTACCCCTGCATGACAGTCCTTGGTCACATCTAAGTTTAAGATATTTCAACACTGATGGGAAGGAATGGCTAACTGGCGACACATAACAAACGTGCAAGATAACGTATTCATTCACGTAACGCCCATATTTAATATCATAAATCATTATTTTTGTTGTTTTTTCTTGTAAAAATAAATGTTAAAATATCAAGCCTGGCATATTTCTTTGGTGAGACCTTCTGTGTTAGTTGAACAAAATGCGTGGAAAATAGTGTGTTTAGGGGCATGGAATATGTGTAGTACTGTGTTTGATGGTTTGTCTCGAACTTACAACAAACTTTAATAACCATTTCAACACAAGTTTATCTGATGTAACTTTTTTTTCTTAAACAACTTTTTTTTGTGTAAAGCGTTGGTTTCAATTTACTCTTTCAAATATATTTCCCCCAGAGGAGAATTTCTAAAATCCCAAAATAAATAGTCATGTCAAAAACGCAGCCTGTCAAATAGAGGGAGGAAAATTCAGGAAAAGCTGGTCCCGAGTCCAAATTAAGAGCCAGATGAAAGCGTAACAAAATTAATAGCAGTTTTTAGCGTAGACTCCAGTTTGCGCCCGGCTGCCAAAATTCTTGAACCGACTTCACGAATGCTAACGAATTTTCCAACAACGAACGATCTTTCAAGGCCCACTACTCTGCTCAGCGTCGTCACTCGACGTTTATTCGTAAAACGTCATCGAAAAAAATGCTAAAGAAAAAAATGGTGCTCTATTTTTGTTGCGGCTCTTGCGGGGTTTTCTTAACTAATAAGTACGCATGCTCAGCCCAGACTTCCGTCGCATCATTCACGTCATCGCCTTGTTGCCCTGATTTATTTCCTACAAACGTCCAACCGCTGTGAAAACTGGGACCTCACGCGTATGTTAAAAGACCAAGATGGTTATTTTTAAAGCTGCTGTTCACTGCTCAGGCGCTGATGACAACAACCGCATCACTTTTTTGAAGGAAAGCCCATAAATATGAATTACTTCATCGGGCCATTTGTCCATTACCCATGTAGTTCATAGAAACGAGAGATCTGCAATTAATTATACATCTGCTAGTTTCTCTTTTTTTTATACAAAAAAAAATCCGATGCGTTATGAAAACTTTAACATATTTTTACCATAGAATTTGGCCTAATTTGACAGCGGAGCTTCTCGCCAAATACTTATTTCCTCTTGGTAAAGTTCTCCCCCAGTGCAATTTTATTTCTGCTGATTGTGTAAAAGAAATTTGATAAATGTATAATATTTACACAGCCTAACATTACGCTACCTGTTACATAGTACAACATTGAGTCTTTTTTAACTTAGTGATTTCAGTCTCCTATGGATTTGCCTTGAGTTTAACAACATTAAATATTTCCCTTATCTGAAACTAAAAGTGTCGATTTATATTAAACTGTATCACAAACGGAAGGAGAACGACCTTTTAAAATAAGATATTTAAAGATTGGTTGAATAAAATTGTAGCAATATTTAAATAACGCGTTAAATTGAAATTAGTTTGAACATTCCTCGTCCTAATTGTTTAGTTTCCGCACGGTGCGCGCCGGTTCACCTCGCCGCTTCCCGTCGGTGTCGCTAAGGGCGCACCAAGAGCACCACATCAACACGTCACCTTAGGAACAAGTCAACCCCACAACACCAGATTGTTCTCACGGCTGTCATTGAGACATGTGTCGAGCCAGCATGCCCCCCACCCCTTTCCGCTACTGTACACCAGGGAAGCAGGCTAGAACTCGCCCCTGAGCCTGGAATGCCCGTTCTGTTGGTTTAGGTTGCCGGAGCACCGATTGTATTGCTGTTTATCGAAGGACCATCTTTCTGTTTGTTTTAACCAGTGACGGGCTCCTCACTGCTGAAAGAGTTTCTCTGACATGCACTTCAAAAATTACTCTATCTTTATAATTGGGGGATAACTCTATCGCACTTACTTTGTTTTCAACACTGTTTTCCTTCTTTCTCGTCTTTTTTTCTCCACTCGCCCCTCTCCCACACTCAGCCCCCTAAGAATTAGTGTCAATTGGTGTACAAACTGAGTGAAATTTCCTCTGTCTTTAAAATGTTAATTAATTATTTGTTAAAATAAAATTTTTTATTGAACTTTCGTTATGTTCCTCCTCTTCTTCTTCTCAACATGCACATGAAATTATTATCGCTTAGATTTAAAGATTTCTTAAACGTTTAAAACGAAGAATTCCTTGAAGCCAGGACCACACTTAACACAGTCACATGCACTTTTCTACTTCTTTTATATATACCATTAAATATATATATATATATATATTATAATACAAAATGCGATTGTTTTATAGTTTCATTTCAACCGGACGGAGATTTTTCAAATAAAAATAAATGTTTTTTAAACACACACTTTTTCCATTAAAAAAATATCAATTATAATTTTTTAAAATATTCTTCTAAGTTAATAATTTTCCTTTTATGTAGTTTTGGATTTTATGACGTCAACATCTACATATCCTTAAACTTTTTTTAATCCTTTATATTAACTCGTGGCGTCTGCTTGATTGTTTCATTGGCGAATAAACTTTTGATCGATTTTTAACCCACTTCTTCATATGCTAGCGAGCTGACATTTTGCAGGCAGACTCGTGCGGACGATAAAAAGGATCCATCAAAATTTCAGATCGATCGAATGTACTGTAATAAAGTTAATGAATTTTTAGATTATCTCTATTTATCTCTATGTAACATGTTAATTTTTGTGCCAGAGTGTCGCGGTGCGTATTATATTGAACAACCTTTTTAATATTTTCCTGTCGCACGGTGCGGTGCGTATTATTTAGACGATATTTTTTTTAAAAATATATTTTAAATATGTAAATTTAAATACTAGTAATTGCTAATCTGTCTCGCGGTATGCACTATATTAAACATGATTTTATAACCCTTTTCCCGTGATCAAATCGAGCTGAAATTTAGCAGGCAAAAAGTAGTAGTTTTTTTTGTTTTTACTATAAATCCTTTATATATGAGACATAACTACAATTTTAGATTTGTGGATTGTCGTGCGGCGATGCGTATTATAATGAACACTAGTGTATCACCCATAAAAAATGACGGACGTTTTCAAAATAAATACACAGTATACACATCAGATTAAAAAATAACGTAATACAGAACTTTCATTTATTTCATTTAATTTTATTTGATTCATTTATTATCATATTGAACAATTTTACGCGGAAATTTCGAAGAGTGTTATTTTTGGTGCAGCACTATAAAACAAAATCGATCGCAGCGCCACCTAACAGCATTACAACAAAATCGATTGCAGCGCCGCCTAACTATAAATACATCCATACATACAGACAACGGGAATTATGTATATTGATACTTTTAGTTATGTCTCGTAAATAAAGGATTAATTTTTTTAATTTATAGTCAAAAACTTTGTTTTTTACGTGTTTTTTTAAAATTAAACCACTTTCTATCGAGGACGCACGAACGAATAAATTCGAATATCCAAAAAACGCAATAAACTAAAGAAGTTACGATGAGCAAGAAATGTACCAATAAGAATTGATTTAATTGTTGACGAACGTTCAGTGTGCTTAATCATGATATTAAATTTGCTGCACGGGCAGGAAAAACAAGCAGCTAGTAAGTATTACCATCCTGTTGAACAAGCAGCATTACCATCCGGTTTTGAAATGAAAGGAATATAATTGAAAAATAAAATAAAGTCGCCATTGTTTGTCGGATTATCTAGTTAAGGCATTTATAAGGATTTCTTATTCCCCTTTTCTACCAAACGTAGACATTGGAGAAGGCAGTTTATATAAAATCTCCCCTCGTTTGACGCATCTTATTTGTATCATGGTAGTTGCTGCTATTCATAAAACCCAATGGCAATTTTTTATTTTATTTTATTTTTATTTTATTTTTTTATAATTTTTTTTTGGGGGGGGGGAGCGGGGAAGTGTGAGGACGTGTGAAGTGATGAGGGAAGTCGTGCAATAATTAACGGAATACTCTCCCAATAACACCGTACAGATGCGAGCGTCCACAACACAGGGTCTGCAACAGAGACCATCGCGGGCATACGGTTGGTATTCAAGGCACGCCCCGGGGGGGGGGCTTTCGTGGAGGGTTGCCACCACAAATCTGTGTGGCACCCCGGGGACTCGGTTAGCCATTGTTCATTAAGAATAAGACGGTCCCGGCAGACGAAGCGTATCGCATATTTCCACGTCCACAGCTCGCATCTCACGGTACTCACACACTTCAACGCCTTCATTACCGATACCATAAAAATACCGCACCGTCCGCGGCCACAGTCCATTGCCGCTGGCCGAATTTTTGAAATGCGATTTAATTGTGGTCTCTTCTTTGCTGGACCTTTAGGATGGACAACGAGATATCTGCGTGCTCTGTGAAATCGTGTGGGGGGGGTGAGAGATGTTCGGAGTTAGAAAGAGGAGCAGATAAGAGAGTGGTTTGGGGGGAAAAGTTGGATCATTTCGGTTTGAACCCATGCAAATAGAGAAAGAAAGAGGAAGATAATTAAAGGTAGTTAAGTACATAAATAAATAAAAGTAATGAACCATTAGTTTTACGTAATAACAGTTCTTAAACGTCAGCTTGTCGTTATTCGGTCACTACTGTTTCTTATTGTTTTGGATAATGTTGTAAGGGATTCTATGTGGTGATTTGTTCCTGTACATGACAAAACGTAAAAAAAAATCAATTTCCAAAAGAGAGATATTGTAGATGATGATTTGGCAAAGATAAAACAAATTTTTTTTGCCTATATCTATAAATATAGAAGAATAACTTTAATTCATTTAGCTATCACGATCTTTTGACAATTATTTTTAATTCCTAAACTATTTGCATATGATCTCTCAAATCGTAACGAATCTCACTAATAACTATTGGTTGAGTCATTAGATCACTTACTCCCAACAATAACACATATAGTAAATGAGAGTCTAATATCAGGTACTTTTCCAACCTTATGTAAATCTGCTGTAATAAAACCCTTGCTTAAAAAAACAAGGGTTGGATCAAAACAATTTAATCAACTATCGACCTGTGTCCAATATTTCATTTGTATATACGGTCATTGAAAAAATTGTCTTAAAACAACTTTTTCTATCTTAACGACAACACTCTTCTAAGTCCCAATCAGTCGGCCAACAGACCTTCTCACAGCACAGAGACCACCCTGTTAAAGGTAACAAATGACCTCCTACTCGCACTAGACAGTGGGAAAATCTCTATATTGGTCTTCTTAGATCTTAGTGCTGCTTTTGACACCGTTGACCATCAAACATTGCTAAAAACCCTGCAAAATTATTTTGGAATTTCCGGCTCAGTTTTGGCTTGGTTTCAATCATAGTTATCAAACAGATCACAGGTGGTATCAGTAGATGGCTGTATCTCTCACAGAGCTGACTTGGTTTATGGTGTGCCTCAGGGCTCCGTTTTGGGTCCGGTACTTTTCGTACTGTATACAAGGCCACTACTTCTACTGCTCGAAAAGCATTCAGTTAACTGCTAATCATTTGCAGATGATACTCAGCTTTACACTCACACTGATCCATCTGATATTGACTTCACTGTCAAATTGATGCAATAGTGCAGTGTTGTCCAACCGAAAATCGTTCACGGCACACTAAACTGGTAAACAATTTGCGCGGCACACTTCACAAAAAAACAAGAAATCAGTGTTTATTCAAAAGATGTTTCATAATTAATGAGATACTTGAGCGTTTTCTTTGGAGCAGATGAGCTCAAAACGCGGCTCATTGCTGGATAAGCAAACTCTCATTTCTCTGTCTATCATCTGCAGTCTTTCACGGTTGACGTATGCGAGCAGTTGCGCCTTTCCGCTTATGTCAGTACTTTCATCGATTTGCATTGCCCAGAGCTTTTGGATGTCGTCGGCTTCCGCAAAATGCTATTTAATTTGATTGTCCAAATCTGTCGAAATGTCAGCATTCCGACGTCCCATCGTCTGGTGAGACAGTGGAATCTTATTTATTTTTTTCAACAGCGTCGGGTCCCAACTCCATAGTCTCAACTGCGATTCGTAAAGACGGCAATATGATTGTCTCAGCGTCCAAATGAGATTTCTTTTGTTTGACCAAAATATTCGCAATTTTATAGCTTGCTAACATGAAATTTTTTTGTTCAATTCTTTTTCGGTTAAGCATATTTTTTTCAAAATCTGAAGGTTCGAAAAGCCTAGCAATTTATGGTATTTTTGAAATCTTTCGCGGCACACTAAACATTTTCTCGCGGCACACTAGTGTGCCGTGGCTCACCGTTTGGACAACACTGCAATAGTGCATTGGTGAGGTAAAGTCTTGGATGACTTTCAGCAAGCTCAAACTGAATGATGACAAGACAGAAGCACTCCTATTCTGCAACAATAAATCACGCAGTACTTTGTCTCTTCCGAATTCTATTCAGGTGGCTATTTCTGATATACTGATCAAAACATCGACTAGGAATCTTGGCTACATTATTTCTGACAATATGTCTACCAACAACTTCATCAATCACATCTGTCGCTCTGCCTACACTGCCATTCGTCAGATCAGCTCAATCCGTCATTACTTAACAGTTAGTGCAACAAAAACTCTAGTCTGTGCTCTTGTACTTGCTCGTATGGAATACTGCAATTCTCTTCTGGCAGGTTGAAAAACTACAGAAAGTTCAAAATTCAGCTGCCAGATTAGTTCTACAGGAAATAAAACATGATAATGCTACTCCGCAACTTTACTCACTTCATTGGCTACATATACAAGCCGAATTGATTACAAACTGGCCGTTCTCTGTCACAACTTCTTTTCTAACTCATGCCCATCCTATCTTACTGAGCTTCTGTCGGTCTACTCACCAAGTCGTCAGCTACGCTCTTCTGCAGATACGCGCATTCTCTGTGTTCCTAAGACACGAACTAAAACTTTTGGCCGAAGGTCATTCTCTTTTTGTGCAGCCAAACAATGGAATTCTCGAACATTACACATCCGGAGTATTTCATCTACCAAGTCCTTCAAGACTGCACTTAAGACGCATCTTTTCAAAATTTATTTTCAAAATTAAAGAAACAACATTTCCTTTTTAATTATTAACTTAGCTTATCTGTAACGTACTGTCGTTTATGTGGTTATTATGATAAGAAAGGTTATTTAATGATTATATCATGTTATTATCTCCATGTAAAACGCTGTGAGCCCGGCTCCTTGCTGGTATACAGCGCTATAAAAATTGTTAATTTATTATTATTATTATTATCAACTATTATTAATAAATCTATCATTTAGGGATACCCTAATCTACATTTTTAACACAAAGAATTAGACTCCTTAATGCAAGTTATTTTATATTTTCTTTAAGTAAACATAATCAAATTTGAACGTTTGCACAGTTTAACAAGACAAAATCATTTGAAACGATTGCTAGTGCATTTGAAACGATTGCTAGTACATTTGAAACGATTGCTAGTACATTTGAAACGATTGCTAGTACATTTGAAACGCTTGTTAGTACATTTGAAACGATTGCTAGTACATTTGAAACGATTGCTAGTACATTTGAAACGATTGCTAGTACATTTGAAACGATTGTTAGTACATTTGAAACGATTGCTAGTACATTTGAAACGCTTGCTAGTACATTTGAAACGATTGCTAGTACATTTGAAACGATTGCTAGTACAGCCGCATACACTGTTTCATCTCCATAATGTCAGTCCTTGTTTTGGTAACCTCAAGTTCAAATTGTGTGGTCACTTAACGAAGGAAATAAAAATATTCTATGACAGAAAACAGCTAAATGCGTTTATTCATATTATTTCTTGCCATATATTGCCGGAAACACTTGACATGCGAATACGGGAATAAAGACGACGTTTATCCATGCATGCTTTGCATATTGTTAAAGATTATTTGTTAACAACGGGCTGATCCAAATTTAACAGTAACTTATCACTCTACAGGCACCAACGACGCCATGACAGATATTTCCGGTTCATACCAGCAGCAAATAATTTTAAAGGTAAAGGAACGTCTCATTCCTGGTAAACACAATGAGAGACCGGGCAAAGATTCCAAAGAAAATTTTGACGCTAAAATTTTTTGACACATTCTTTACTATTGCCTCCTCACCTTCCAACTTTCAGTTTCTGAAAACCCTATTTGAGCAGCCTTAGTCCCACAGCGATGTATACTCCTCAATGCCACATCATCTCGAATTACTTCCCCTTTATAGGTCTATAGAATGGATCAACTCGTTGATCTTTGCTATGAAGATACAGAAAAAAATTTAGTATTAGAAATTTTCTTGTTAAGAATTCTAAATAAATAAATTTCGAATGGTTATCTTTCGTTCGAAATATATTTATTTTCTAAATTATTATTATTATTCATTTTATTTTCAAAAATTCTGAACCAGAAGAAATGGCCCCGCGTTACCAGGCCAAAAAGGTGAAATATGTTGCACGCTACATAACACTTTTTATTAGGAAGTCGCTGGTCTTCTTGTTTTTATGTTTTTAAATGTTATCTTGAAATATACAATATCTAAATGGAAAACGTGAAAAGAAAATAAGGAAATAGGAAAACTTTCCACGTTCTGAAATATATAACTAATTATAAATCTTACTTTCCATCTTTCAGAGTTGTCTTTGTATAGCTTTATAATTTTTTTTAAAAATTGAATTTTAATTGAATTTGACATTGAAATTCTGCCTGACTGCGGACAAGCACTACTTTTGTGAGTTTATGCTCACTTACCTGTAGGGAATCATGTTGGCTAATTTTCTCTACTAAACATGTCTGGCCGTTTATTAAATGAGCAATTAGCTGAATACCTATTAGACTATTCAAGCCCAAGTGAAAATATTTGTTAAAGTAATTTTACTAAGTTACGTACATGTTTAGACCAATTTATTTCTAAATAGGATGCGGTTGGACGAGAATTTAGCAGCGACGTTTCCACACAAAAAAACAAGATATAAAGACACAAAAATTGCAAAGCTGGGCTGAGCACCTCATAGACTCCTCAGCCGACGCCACGCGCCGAATACGCCACCGAATTTTCGTCCGCCAAAAATCCGCCGGAAAATATGCTGATAAACTACATCGCGTTTTTTTATTCATGACAATTATAAACTGATATTCAAGTGCCTGCCAATCAGGTATTGAGTGGCAGAAACTGAACGAGTGAAATGCATTCATGCACTGTATTAGTAGGACAGCATAGGGGCTGACCATTTTTACCCCCCCCCTTTTTCCTCCAGTCACAAACTGTCACACATCTTGGAACCCCCCCCACCCCCCACTTTTTAAGTACGTCACACATTCGAACAAAAATTATTTTTTTTAATTTACAAAATAATTAAAATTTAGTATAAAACACCGTGACATCACACATGGCCGGACCCCACTCCCCCATGTCACAAAATGTCACACTTTCTTACACCCCTCCTCCCCCCCCCTTTCTGGAGCGTGACGTACTTTATGGACGGCGCCATATAAAACTTTTTTTCTTTCTATTGTTAAAAACAATTTTAAAAATTCTGAAGTATTGTAAAAGTGTTCATTTCTGAAGTTTTATTGCTTCATTATTGGCCAGGCTTCAGCCGAATTTCCTCCGAATATTTTGTAATCAGCCGAAAATCAGCCGCAAATGTCAATTTACGGAGATATCCGGCTAATCCGGATATCCGCCACAAAAATTATGTCAGCCAGCCGAAATTTTAAAAAAATTAGGCTGGCAGGTCTAGCGCCACAGATTCTTCTTAATCGTCAAACCCATACAATTTCTGCCATTCATATTGTTATGTTCGGAAATTATCATTGTAAATTTCAAAATTCCAAGAGAGATAATTTAATTTTAACTTTATGCCTAAAATTACCTCCCTTCGTTTGAAAAATAACGTTTACCGGTATTAAATTATTTAATTAATTGGATAACAAATAATTATTATAATGTATAATTCTTTACGTAAAATGCATCAGTCAATCTGCAAATGTAATATTACTATTAAAAAATAAGCACCCGGCATCTGCGTTATCTGCGCTTAGTAAGGAGATGTATATATTCATATTATATTATTATTACATGAAACAATTATGCGCACTTAATTTTGGTTTGTTTTATCTTATCTTATCTGTTTACAGACGCTCCTTCTATACAGAAGATTATTGCGTCCTACGCTTATCTATGGTTTGTGTTTAGTCCTGCATTTTTATTAGAGATTTAAATGTTGATAAAGTGTTGGTTTTCCTGGATTCTTCAGTGACTTCAGGCAACCCATTCCACGCCCGAATTCCGGACGGGAAGAAGGAAAACTTGTATGTGTTTGTTCTTGCATACGGAATAAGAAAGGTGTTTTTATCCTTATGTCTATCTGAGGGTTGTATTAAGTTATCTTTGTGTTGTATTTCTAAATTAGAATTAATTGCTTTATGTATGATTATGATTACTACTTTGCTCTTGGTGCTTCTATCCTCTTTACATTTTAAATACAACAATTTAAATGGCAGTGTATGTAATTACGAATTAGAGTTATAGAAACGACTTAAAAACAAGGTGTGAAAAAATCTGGGTGTGGTAGAAAACTAATTGCTATCTCTTTATTTATATATATATATATAACGTAATTCAATAGTAATAGAATGAAAGTTATGTCAAAGTAACTTGAGTAAATGTTTACTTCCCAGCAGCGTCGTAAGTGGTATGTGAACCTCTCCGGATGACACCATTGAAAGGGGTGACACTAAAATGGAAAAAATGCATAATTACAGAGCACTCATTGAACGGTTTGGGAAGTTCATAAGCGTATAACTTATCACACTTTTAAATTATTTTCTGTTGTAACCATCCTTGTTTTATTAAAAGTTACAGGTCTATGTGTACAAAATGAGGTGACCCCAATGTAGGCCAGAAAAACGTTTTACTTTTTTAAAACCATGATTTAAAGCGGTGTTCTTTATTTTTTTTAGGTACGGGAAGCTATATTTGTATCTAAATTCTGAGATATACAGTTCTCCATTGATATCAAGTACGTTTCAGTTGGGGGTTTTTAGGTAACAAATCTGTAAAAACATAATACATAACTTAAACCCCTTTAATATAGTATTAACTAAATAATATTTTACTAATTTTACAAAACTTTGAAATACACGACTAGATGAAAAATCTAAAGTTACTTCAGCTGTTAAAAAAAAATCGTTATAATCGATAATGCCATTAATGCTATATGGAAATAAAATACTAAAGTTATCCATGATTTATTCATTCATTATTAGTCCTGTCAGTGATATTTTTTTGTGAAAATTAAGATGTACGCTGAACGCTGTAATGCACTTTAATGTCATGTCTAAAACTCCAATTCAATAAAAGTGGTGGGATACCAAACAGCCAAATAATAATATGATAATGACAGTCTTTACTAATGTGTCATATGACATGTCTTGTCATGTATTTATAAATAATTCATATGGAACCACCGCCCCCTCCTCACAGCCTCTATATTATATATTGTCTTTGTCATTGATAGTAGTTAAGTTATCTACTGATCTACTCGAAATAGAAACACACCCCTTCCCCCTACAACTCCAATACCACGTCCACGTTGGTAGAATTCGGTAGGATCCATTGTTTTGAATGGTCAACGTCCATTTTAGGTTAAGTCCTTAGAAGCAAAAATAAAATAATCTTTAATTTTCATAAAACTAGATACTGTATATATTTTTTATTTTTTTAAAAATATAATTTATTGGTTGTTCTTGGTGAGATAATTGCGATCGTGTTTGTTCATGCCGATAAATTCATATTTTGCATCAACCAATACGTGTAGTCTAATAATGGTAGCCTGTATCATCTCGTCATGTTTGCGTAAGAAATTGTGTTTCTAGCATTAAAGAGCTACAAGTATGTCGAAATAGTTCGAATGCACAGAAGAGCGCCGCCGCAATCATTATTTAACTTTAATTAATTTTTGTTGTTATTTTTAGCCTGTTTTAAAAGTAATTTTACGCTCAAGGAGAAAAAATGAAGAAAAAAAATGAAGAAAGGAATAACTATCACTAAACCTACCCCTAACCCTAAAACATATCACTAAACCTACCCTTACCCTATTAAAACCTATCACTAAACCTACCCCTACCCCTAAAACCTATCCCTAAACCTACCCCTAAAACCTATCACTAAACCTACCCCTAACCCTAAACCCATGAAAAAAAAATTAATTATGTTTTTAAAAAATGTAAAGTTAAGAAAGAAAAAAAACAACGCCCCCAACTAAAATCGAACCCCAGACCTCTATTTCAGAGGTCGGTCGCTCTATTAATTTGACCAACGAAACTGCTGACAAAATTCGTTCTTTTTAAAATTATAATAAGAAGGCTATAAATATAACGCTAACTCTTTTAATTTAAGAAACATGATTTCTCACTCTTCAATTTTAAGAAACAAGATTTATTACAAACATGACGAGATTATACACACTACCTCTAATAATATATCAATCATGGCGGCCGCCACAGAAAACCATAACAAACCGGTTAAATTGTCAATGCTCTAATACTAATACACCCACAAGTAAAATGACACTAATCTGCATTGTATAAGATTATAAGCAGTAATATTTGCAAACACGAGATATATGCATGCATTATTTTTTTAGCTATGAATTTGTTTGATTTAATGTCTTTTTAAAACTAAATCCCTAGCCGAGCGCAAACTTTTAATTTTAACTATTGACAATTGATTATTCGCACTGTCCACTGAACCGTTGATGACCACTTTTAATTTTTTAACATTAACAGTGGTCAGTGAACTTAAACTTTTCTGTCTTTTTACTTTAACAATTAGCATTGAGTGTGAACAGTTTATTATCATTCATTATTGAGACGCTAACGTCTTATCTTATCTTATCTATACAGACGCTCCTTCTATACAGAAGATTATTGCGTCCTACGCTTATCTATGGTTTGTGTTTAGTCCTGCATTTTTATTAGAGATTTAAATGTTGATAAAGTGTTGGTTTTCCTGGATTCTTCAGGCAACCCATTCCACGCCCGAATTCCGGACGGGAAGAAGTAAAACTTGTATGTGTTTGTTCTTGCATACGGAATAAGAAAGGTGTTTTTATCCTTATGTCTATCTGAGGGTTGTATTAAGTTATCTTTGTGTTGTATTTCTAAATTAGAATTAATTGCTTTATGTATGATTACTACTTTGCTCTTGGTTCTTCTATCCTCTAGTGTTTCAAGGTTTAATGATTTAACTAATGGTGTTATTCTTGTCAGTTTCGAATATTCTCCAGTAATGAATCTGGCAGCTCTTTTTTGAATTTGTTCTAGTTTATCAATGTTTTCTTTGGTGGATGGGTCCCATACAGAAGATGCATATTCTAGTACAGGTCTCACCAAAGTGAGGTAGCATTTTAGTTTTATATCTCTATTACATTTGTTAAAGTTCCTTTTTATAAAGCCTAAGGTTTTGTTTGATTTTTTAATAACTTCATTGACATGGAGATTCCATGATAGTTTCTCATTTATCAAGACTCCTAAGTATTTTGCATCTTTAGTTTGGGTCAGTTCTTTTCCATGAATGTAATATTTTGAATTTATTTGTTTCTTTTGAGGCTATTGAGACGCAAACAAAAAATAGGCCAATGAAAACTACGTATTTACTAATTACTGTTGGCGCATTTATTCTATTGATTGCGTTAAAAATTCCACAACTCGTTTTATTTTTAAAGAAAGAAAGAAATGCATGTAAAAAGGGTGTAGGGTGGGGTAAATTAATTATCAGCGTTAAAATTGTTTTATTTGTTTACACTCTAGGCCTAGGTCTCTACTAGGCAACTTCAATAATCCCATATTGGGGACGCGGTGGTCGAGTGGCAGCGCACTGGACTGTCGTACCGATGGTCACGGGTTCGAATCCGTGTGAAGGCAAGGGTTTGTTCCCGGGGCCTAGGGCGTCCCTGAGTCACCCCGCTCCGAATGGGTACCTAACACTACATGTAGTAAGGCGGCTGGGTAATGCGTGGAACCCACAAAGCCGTGGCCTGTGAATGCTGCATCACTTGCCAACAGATCATCTGTCATGGTCTGTGGACGCAACTATCTTCTGCATAGAAGGAGCGTCTGTATAGATAAGATAAGATTAGCATATTACCCGGAGTTCGTTTTTGTTTTGTTACGGTTAAGATGCAAGGCAGCATACGAGACTAACGCGAGGGACGGTGACATCAAATCGCTTTCTCCATATTCCGGTATATAAATAATATACACGTCATCACTATTAGTTTACTTCCCCAACGGCTATGGAATGATTTTTTTTTAAATTTTAATTTGCTTCGTTGTCGAGGCATTGTACGAGAGTGTTTGATGTGAACAATGGTCAAGGTCGCTGACTATTACTATTTATATTACGGGACAATCAGTTAGTTAAATGACAAGACTTTATGGAAAAAAAAAGTAATTTGACAATACGTATAGTATATAAATGAAAATAATTATAAACTTACCTATTCTCAAAACAAAGAATTTACACTACAAACACTAAATACTTTTTAACAAATTCAAGATCGTAATGATAGTAGTCTATGTGCTCAAAAAATAGACAACAATGTAATTATAGTCTGTTTCTTATAAAGACAAAGAAAGCTATAAAAGCAAATGACCCCGTGACCTATCATTATTCTCTGGTCACCAGTTTATAGTCTGTTTCCCGCATCCAAAAAAGTGATCGGCGCGCGCCGCTTAGTGAAGTACCTATATTACGAGAGTCATTTGATAGACGTAGCAAAGATACCGGGCGATTAATCGGTCCTCAATTTCGAGTTCGGTCTTTTAGTGACAGTTTTCCTGCAATGAAAGACATTTGACGTAAGATTACCATATTAATATCAAAACTGATATTTTTTTTAAAAAATGTAATTGTTATGTGTTGGAAAGGGAGTACGGCGAGTGTAGCTCAAACCCTATTGGAACAGGAAAAATGGGGAAAGGGGGGGGGACGTCGTGTGCGCCGCAAAATTCAATAATTCTGGCGATTTGACGATTTAAAAATAATATGGTATTTAAATAAATTTCATTTTATCATCACTGTTTACTCCGTAAGCTTTATAATTTTCTAATCAGACATCAATATTATAGTCTTATCAATATTATGGATTAATAAAATCAAAGTGAGTGAATTATTTCCAGTGGGTAAAATGAATTGCTTATATACATAAGTCATAACTCCTTCGCGTTTGTAACAGCTTGTTGGCGCAATCAATAGAATAAATGCGCCAACCGTAAATACTTAGTTTTCATTGGCCTATTTTTTGTTTGCGTCTCAATAGCCTGTGGGCTATTAAGACGTTAGCGTCTCAATAGCCACTGCCTTACCTAACACTAAATTTAAGTCTAAGGAAACTAAGTTTCAAATTGTTAAAGTATTAAAGTTAAGGCAGATTCAGCTAAACACTATGAGGACTGTTACTGTTACGACTTACTTATACGATACTAAGTACTAAGTTATAACTTGAATTTCGGGACCACTATTTATTTATTGAAGTGAAGTCGACTGAAATCCTTGGACGTGATTGTGAATGACTCTGAATGAGCTCTATTATACTCTATTATAATTCAAATTCTAATCATAGAAAAATATTCTGAACTTCAGAATCCGAAGGTACTTCTCACTCTGTTCATCAGCAGATTTTATAAACTTTATAAAATGCTACCTGCTATAAATGGTGATAGCGTTCTAATTCTAATGTTATACAACCTCTATAACTTTTTCAAGATCCCCATTTATTACATTTTAACCAAATAGACTCTCACCAGTTGTTTTTTTTATCTCAGTCCCATAATCCTTGGGGAATTTTCAACAATACTTGTATATCCAGACTGACAAATTGTCACAATGCTTTTTCATTTTCATAGGCAGTGAAATTTAGATATACTATGATGGAAATTCTATTTCATGCCATGTCTATGCATGATCAGTTCATTTAATATTCATATACGTAGGCAGAAGCAAGCTTATTTATTCCATACCTATATCTAGACCAGGTCCCTCAGAACATTTATATTAGTTTTGTTAAAGGATTTTTCTGGTACAAACAGCAATGTGATTATGTGTGCAGTTGACAGTTGAAAAGTTGTTAAGCTCCTTTTTCATTGTTATCTCCTTTCCTTTTTATAGATTCTAAAATAGAGGATTTAACATGTTATGATGTAATCTAATTGGGTAATATCTTCCTTATTTGTGTCGCATCATCTATTTATAAATCTTCATTTGTTGGTTGTTTCATGGGTGGAGGTCTGTTAAATGATTTCTCAAAATATTCCTACAACTGTTTTGTTGTTAACTTAAAAATCTAATTTCATACTGTTTTGTACCTTTGTTTTCTTTATATACTTTGTTTCCTTTTGTTTTGTTCATCCCTAATGCATTTCTTTCCTCTGATTATTTTTAGCTATGCTTTTTGTTGAATGAAAGCTAAATTTAGTGTTTGTTCAAAATAAATTGAAGTATATTTCTAACTTCATTTACAGTGCAAAAAAAATGAGCAAGAGAGCAATGAGGTCTCTGATGACCTTTGGTTCTCTTGGATTGTAAACTGACTTAGACCTAACTGGTCAAACCAACATGTAATTATTATTTTGCACACTCTAAACCTTTAAATTTTAGCTTTATGAATGGGAATAACTAATTTAATTAATGTGAATTTTTTTACATTTCAGACTGAACTATTCTCACCTGATGTATTATTAATGATGTGAAACAACAACAAATATTAAATCCCTGCATTAAAAACATAGAAGAACTGTCCAAGAAAATAAGACTCGTCATCATGTCAATATACATTGCAGTACATTTCCTCATTGAGCAGGTCTACAATCACCCAAATTTTTCTGCTATTTTCTCAATTACCTCACTGCTGTTGTGGCTGTCTGTCAGGCGTCCTTATGATATACCACCAAATCCATGGTTCATATTTCCCATTATTGGCCATAGACCCTTGTTGAGAGGTGACCCCATTTTGACGTTACGCAGGTTACGTAATGAACTAGGTGAGGTATTCAGCATTTACATTGATGCTCAGCTTGTGATTGTGGTGAATGGACTAGCTGCCATCAAGGAAGCTTTTATGACAAGGGGTGATGAGTTTCATTGGAGGCCAAGCACACGGATTTGTGATCTCTTTCATTTTGGTAAATTTTATTTTGTTACAAATATCATTATAAGTGGTAGAATTAATGTTTGCTGATATTTGCTTATGTACAGAATACCTAAAATTGTATAATAAATTGATTAGTAAAAATACCCTGTATCCATGTGGTACAATAAAAAAAATCATGGTTTTAATGATTAATTGCTTGTAAAAAAAAAGACCTCATTGAGAGTTTCTTTCATTTTTCTTGTGTATCTTTATAGGCTTGTAGACTAACAAAGTATCCATCAAATCATTTATGGTATAAACTTAAAAATAAACACTATTTGTAATGCCTTAGATAATGAGATCATACAAACCCATGAAAAGCCCTTATACTTATAGTTTTCATTTGTGCATAACTTCAGTATGCCATAGCAAGAACAGAAAGTTTCATTCTTTCTGATAACCTGTTGGGAAAAAAGTTTTCTGTAAGTCAATATAAATATAAACGGAAAAAGAATATGTATATCTCATTCATAACAATCAATAATTTTTTAACACAATGACCAGGTGTCATCTGCAACTCTGGGAAAGAATGGAGAGAACAAAGAGCAGTTACGGAGGCAGGCATCGAGCATGTCAGTCCTAATGTAAACGTGCTGGTCAGCAAAGAGGCTGTACATCTTATAAAAGCAGTGCAGCAGGAAGTGGGGAAGCCACTTGATGTCAATGTGAGTTTTGTTTTTTTAATGTGTCAGATTTATTCCAGCTGCTGTAGAGTTGTAACAGTTTTTTTGTTTTTTTTCTTTACCAAAATAATTATTTCTAATTTCCTTAACATTTGTTTTGTCTGAATTCAAATTCCCAGGTACTTCTGCACTCAGCAGTATTCAACGCCATCTCTTCTGTAATTTTTTCAAGACGATTAGATTACAAGGATGTTCGAATTGAAAAGGCCATTGCTCGTTACAAGGAAAACCTCGATTTGTTCTCAGACAGCAAATTCCCAAACTTTTTTCCATTCCAAAAGTTTTTGATGGGTGATTTCTTTGATGTGAAATTCCTGCGTATAAACATGACTGAACTCCACCAGAAGGTCATCAACCCAGTTTATGAGGAGCACAAGTCAGAGTATTCTGATGACAATATTTTAGATTTCCTAGACGTTTACCTGAGGGAGATGAAGGCACACAAAGGTGTAGAGAAGACAACAATTGAAGGTGAGGAAGCTAGGTGTTCACATATAGTAAGCTCGGTGTTCACATAAAGTAAGCTAGGTGTTCACATATAGTAAGCTAGGTGTTCACATATAGTAAGCCAGGTGTTCACATATAGTAAGCTAGGTGTTCACATATAGTAAGCTAGGTGTTCACATATAGTAAGCTAGGTGTTCACATATAGTAAGCTAGGTGTTCACATATAGTAAGCTAGGTGTTCACATATAGTAAGCTAGGTGTTCACATATAGTAAGCTAGGTGTTCACATATAGTAAGCTAGGTGTTCACATATAGTAAGCTAGGTGTTCACATATAGTAAGCTAGGTGTTCACATATAGTAAGCTAGGTGTTCACATATAGTAAGCTAGGTGTTCACATATAGTAAGCTAGGTGTTCACATATAGTAAGCTAGGTGTTCACATATAGTAAGCTAGGTGTTCACATATAGTAAGCTAGGTGTTCACATATAGTAAGCTAGGTGTTCACATATAGTAAGCTAGGTGTTCACATATAGTAAGCTAGGTGTTCACATATAGTAAGCTAGGTGTTCACATATAGTAAGCCAAGAGCTGGGACTTGGGGCAGCTAAATTTGATCAGACTTATATAATAATAATAATAATAAATGGATAATTTATATAGCGCTGTAATATTCAGTAATATTAGAAGAGATTGGTAATACAGTCTGATTTGATATTGTAGAGAGAAGTTGCCAAGCTGTGCTCTATGACTTGTTATGGCATGGAACAGTTACCACAGGGGCCACCCTTTGCTGGGCTCTCATCTTTCTCATTAGAAACCCCACAGTTGCTGACAAAGTTCGTGAACATCTTGATGATACACTTGCACATTCAGGTATTGACTTCTGGTTTTATACTCACCTTACAAATATTAGGTATCCCAAATTTCTTTTTTTTTATATTCCTAATATAATTAAAATAAGGCATATATTTGTATTTCTTTATTATAGCAACAATGAATGGTTATAACTTTGTTAAAGTTTTAAACATAGTAACCAAAATTTGAATGTTACAAAATTTAAATGCTTCTTATATTTTTAAATTAAGTGTAAGCTAAGGTATTCTTTTAAGTTGGCTAAGTAGATCTTTTTTTATTTTTATATTTATCCCAGAAATCAGTCCAGAGGCAGGTGAAGATGGACTCAGATTAAAGTCTGAACTGCCTACATACTTCAAGGCATTCATTCATGAAGTTCAGCGTTGTGCTAACATTTGTCCAATATCCATGGCTCATGCTGTAGCTAAAGAGAAATTTCTTAAAGGATATAGGTAGATCCGCTTGGCAATTTTGACTTTCCAATTTGTATGTTGGTAAAAAAAAGTTTATACTTAGAATCTTTATGTCAACCAGAAAGCTGTGCTTAATGGCTCACAAATAATTCAGTAAGAGATATAAACATTTCTACTTCAAAATTAAGTTCTTTTTATATTTCTATGAATAGATGTGTGTTGTTAAAATTTTATTTAGTTATCATTTTACATTTCTTAGAGATTGAATTTTTAATTTTGGTTTTCATTGTGTAGGACCTGTTATCACACACATTTTAAAGAAGATTTTCTCTCTTGCAGAATTCCTGGTGATGCTGTCATCTTGCCCAACCTTGACTCACTTATGATGGATGAAGATGTCTGGGGTGACCCGCATGCATTCAGACCTGACAGATTTCTTAACTCTGATGGGAAGCTATTATTCCCTCATGAGTTTATTCCATTTTTCCTTGGTAAGTATTTTATGTCTCTGAATGATATTGATTCTTGTTTATAATTGTATTTAAGTTATCATGATTTTATGAAAAGAGCAGACATTAAGGAATAAAAAACAATATAGTTTTTCTTATCATGCATTAAGATATTTACTTAATTTGTTATTTTAGGGTATTAGAATGGCTAAATAAATTAATAGAGATGTTTTTATTTGTTCTAATGAAAATTGTGTAATAATTATTTTTAAAACAGTCAGGCTCATTATTAAATAAAAATTTAACATCTATAATTTCATTATAACTTACTTTATCTTTTAAAAAAACATTAACAATATAATAATTAATTTATATAATAAAAATTAGGCATCAGGAGCTGTCCCGGTTCAGTTATAGCAGAGAACATCCTAACAACATTCTTAGCGCAACTCATTGTCACGTTTGAAATACACCCTGAAGTCCCTGGCGTGCTTCCATCTGTTCAGAGGAAAAGAGGTTTAATCCCCTATCCACCAGATTTTAAAGTAAAGTTTGTCTCACGTAAATAACAAAAGCAAAATGCTCAAAAAATTGTTTTTGATTACAAACTGAAATATGGGAACAAAATTTTAATGTATTATTGCTGAGTTCGACAAGAAAGGAAATGTTTGTCACTTCTACAGCTTATCTGTATCTTAATATATTTTAATGTTTCAATGTTAACTGGAGATGACAGATTAGTTTAGCCAATTGTTGCTCATTGTTAAATTGACTAGAGTAGGTGTTTGTTTAAAAACACAGGCATTGCTTGAATTTTAATTATGTGTTGAATGTCTTTAATTTCACTGGCATGACCAGGCTTGAATATTTTAAGAGTTAAGTTGTATATTAAAAGACTTTTATTAACAAGATTATTTGGCAGTTACACTTTGAACATTTAGTCTGTTTGGTTGGAGAAAAAGCAATAATAAAAGCAAAGAAATATAAATGTGAAATATTTAGGTCAAGTGAGGCACAACATTCAATCATTAGTTCAAATTTTATGCAATACTAATTTTGGGGGATTTGTTTTGTTAGAAGTTTTTAACTGGTGAAATATTTTAACAAGAAAATATTCATTTGGGATTTTATGGCAAAAAATAGTTATAGCCTTCTAAACAGCGCCAGAGGTAAATACATAAAGATCTAAGATAGCAAAATTTTACAAAAAGACTTAGATAAATTGATAAAATGGGAAACTAACTGGAGTATGTCTTTACACCCAGAAAAGTGTCAACTGTTAAGAGTAACAAAGAAAAAGAAACAAATAAATTCAAAATATTTCATTCATGGAAAAAAACTAATCCAAATTAAAGATGCAAAATACTTAGGAGTCATAATAAATGAGAAACTATCAAGGAATCCCCTTGTCAATGAAGTTATTAAAAAATCAAAACAAAACCTTAGGATTTATAAAAATAAACGTTTAAAGATGTAATAAGAATATAAAACTAAAATGCTACCTCACTTTGGTGAGACCTAGAATATGCATCTTCTGTATGGGACACATCAACCAAAGAAAACATTGATAAACTAGAACAAATTTAAAAAAAGAGCTTCCAGCTTCATTACTGGAGAATATTCAAAACTGACAAGAATAACACCATTAGTTAAATCATTAAACCTTGAAACACTAGAGGATAGAAGAACCAAGAGTAAAGTAGTAATAATACATAAAGCAATTAATTCTAATTTAGAAATACAACACAAATATAAATTAATACAATCCTCAGATAGACACAAGGATAAAAACACCTTTCTTATTCCGTATGCAAGAACAGATACAAATTCTCATTTTTCATATCCAGAATTCGGGCATGGAATGGGTTGCCTGAAGAAACCAGGAAAACCAACACTTTATCAACATTTAAAACTCTAATAAGAATGCAGGACTAGACACAAACCATAGATAAGCTATAATCTTCTGTATAGAAGGAGCATCTGTAACAGATAAGATAAGATAATGTGTTTTGTAACAATCAAAGAAGAACCCAAGAATCAAGAAGGTACTCCACCCCACACCTTTTTGATGCTTGCGAACTACAGTGTATATAAATATTCCAAAGTCCAACCTCCACCTTTTAAATCGAGTCTATTTCTAAAAAAGAATATATGAATCATCAAACACAATTACGGTATTTTTTTACAGAGCACAGTTATTGAGAATTTTCTTTTCAAATAGTTAAGTGCTATTGAAACAGTGCTATTTGGTAGCATTAGTGACATTGTTACTTTCTTGGGGAATTGTAAATTTCGATACTTTTGAGACCATATTTCCAAGTATCTTTGTTTTCAGATTTAAAGTTAATGAAAATCAAAACAAACCCAACCTTACATCAATATTGGACTTTTCACACACTTATGTGGTGACCATTTTTAAAATGTATCAAAATGCCAAGAAAATAGATTTAGTACAAGGGTGTCCAAACTTTTTGCAAAGAGGGCCAAATTCCTTGAAGTAAAAATTTGTGAGGGCCAATTTAAGATTATTATAAAAAGTGCCATATGTTGAGACTGAGTTACAGCTTTTTACAGGCTTTTTAATTTTATGAGTGTCTGTAATTAGTCAAGAGTGACATTTTGTGGGGGAAAATTGGACAATCCTATTGCATTTTTCCAGAATTTTTAAATATCTGATATCATAATTAGAAAATACTAAAATGGATAAATAATGGCTAAGTTATAGAAAATAATTTTTATACTATAAACTTTTGCAATAAATTGTTTTTTAAATATAACTAGATCCGAATATGTTGTGTCAAAAATTATGTTTTTAAAAAAATGTCTTTAAAATGTAAGTACACAGACACAACATTCATTTCACTTTCCAAGTCTACAAAAATAAGCAAAATATTTTGTCATTGACTGTCACAATCAGACATCATCGAATTTTTTACACATAAAAGCACATCACTTAATCTGCTTTTTGTAATCAATGCCCACGTTGGTAAACAATAAAATGTCATTGATTGTTGCCATAATCTGACTGCATTGTATTTTGTACTCAAAACAGCACATTATTTAAGCTTTTTTATAAGTATAATGTTGTGGTAACAGAAACAAATCTATGAGTCAGTATAGTATTTAAGATGAGGTCGTAGTCCAGTTTAAATTTTAAACACATGCTGTATTTGGCCACCAGGCCACACTTTGGACACTCCCCTGATTTGGTATAAGTACAGTCTTGAAACTACTACCATCAACACTGAAGCCGCAGTGATAACTTATAGCAAATGTTATTGGTGCTGCTGCTGTATTACCTCACATGATCATACATTGTTTAAAAACTCGGCTTATAAACCTTGCTTTATTACTAATGTATTATTAAATATTATGTATAACATAGACACAATCCAAGAGAAGGAAGTTATTCCTCCTCCCAAAATGATTAAATGACTGTCTTTGTTTCAAATATTTTATCACTTGGCATGGTCATCTTTAAATGCCCTCAGATTTTATTGTCGATGTAAATCTATGGATTATAAGTATTAAATTTATATTTTTCAGGTACATTGAATTGTTTTAATTTTTCATAGAATATTTTTAAAAGCTTTATGACGTCATTTGATATCTTGACATTTTTTTATAAAATGATTTTTGAATAACCTATTTTGAAGTTAAATTAACTGTTTTCCTTCCACTATCCTCATCAACTTTTATCGATCGAGTGTTCTTATTTTTGTGTGGCCAATTAGCATTATTTAATGTATTTCTTCCAAATAATAAATATTTGGGAAATCAGTGGCTTGAGATGGTGTTATTTCTATACAAAAGTATAATTACCTCCCCATTAAAATCAAGTCTTTTTTTAAACTATGTATATTATCTTGTATGAACACTGGTTGTATCAATGATAGTTATATTTACAGAGATTTTCATTCATTTAATTTCCTGAAAACCAGGATGTTTATTTCATATTTATTTTAATTGTTCATTTTTATTTAATACATGTGGCTTGTTTTTTTAGCCATTAATGGCTTGTTGACCAAATGTTTTTACATTATCTTTAACAGTGCAAGCAAAGATTTTGTTTAAGTCAACAATTAACTCATGATCAACATAACCGTTGATCTGCAAAGCGCACATTCACTTTTGTTGTTAAAACTGAAAAATTAAATAAAATATTTGCTGCTGGTCACGTTGGCCAGGTTTTAGTTGTTTTTTTAAAAATGATTGAAGGGATCTGATGGTCACATTCTAAAATGTGGTGTCTTTGAGCATGTTTCAGATAAATCAAGTTGATTTCATGTATGTAACACCATCTGTGTCAATGAGGTTTTGATTTGCACAAATTTTAAGTTTGAACAAGACCTGAGTTTCTCTTTGATTATCTTTTTTATTACCAGATTAAACAATGTAAACATTTTGGCATGAAGTCCAACTTAACATAACAAAATTATATAAAGATCATTATTTTCATTGTGGAAAAAAAAATATGTTCAAATAGGAACAATTAGAGAATAATGGATTTCGTATCCAAATCCTTCAAATGCATTTTTTTCTTCCAGTAAATACATGAAACCAAGAAAAGCATTTTAGACTAAGCTAATTTATTTTGCTGCAGTTTTGAATTAATTGTGTGAACAATGGTGTTGCAGTATTTCATCTGATAGAAATACTGATAATTAAAGTAGAATAGTAATATTCAAAATTAATAAATAATAAGACTGCTTGCTTTGAATTTGAAGCTGAATTTTTATATTAAATAGAGTTTAAATATACTTGTTTCTATGGTAAGTCATGAATTACAGCTGTCAGTCTAATTATGCCATAAAATAAAATAAGTAGAAACAGTTGCATTAGTTTATTATTAGATTTATTTAATAACTGATTTTCATTAGTTTCTCAAATTAATTTTAATTTAAAAGTTTATCATCATTTCTTTTTCTTGTTTATATTTTTAATGCACATACTGAGATTGCCTAATGTCAAAATAACTTGAATACTCCTTCTATTAAGAACAAAGGTGTATGCTTTTTGTTTTTTTAACAGAAATTAAAGTCAAATGTGTGAGCAAATGAAAAATAATAATAATTTAATCTGATGTAATTTGCAAATTAGAGGCAAAACTGATTTCATGACTCTTCATATTAAATGTCCACTAAACAGATTTCATACTTGTATCTGGTTCCACAAGTTTCTTGAAATTAATGCAACTGTGGTTTCCTTTCAGGATTATATCTTATATCAATTGTTTTAAATTTGAGCTACCTGGCTTACTTTTTTTGCCCCTCAAATTCTTGTTAAAGATCTGAATCTTACATAGAAACACACATATGTACAGTATATTATACAAAATTATTTTTTTTTAAACATAAGACATTCTTGACTTTGTCGTATGGATCTGTTCTTATGTTATATTAATGTTACATGTATATTAATATTAAGAGAAAATTTTGCATTTATTTTTCATTGTGATGTAAAATTAAACTATTTAATACTAGCTATGTGTTTGCTCCTCTTTTCTTGTATTTTCTTGCATCTAATTGAGTCTAATCCTTGTAAATATCAACAAAGGATGAATAGGAAAAATTATACTTGACCATTTATATTTGGACTCACACATCTGTGTCAAACTAAAACTGGGGCATGACTGACTATAAATAAATCAAATACATTGAAGAGGTAAATAAGAATGAATTCAACTGAGTTTTAAATTAAATTTTACCATGGTTATCATATTTTACCATGGTTATCATATGCTCATGATTGAAAAAAAAATGTTTAATATATTATTTAGCTTGGAAGAGTTTAATCACTTCTTGAAATTTATTAAGAAATATTACTGATTTTTTTTTCATGGCCAACATGAATGAAATAAAATAAAACTATTTGGTACCTCACAAGTGATTGTCTTTGCTCATTTTTCATCTTCAATATAATAACTTACTTTAAGTCATCTCACTCTTCACATTCTAAGTGACAATAGTTCAAACTAAGAACATTTAGTCTTGGTTGTAGTGTATAAGATAGGCAAATGTGGAGATCGTTGTCTGTTGATGTGTCCATGCGCTCCTCCCAATGACCGCAACGGTCACGGGACAGATGATGATGATGATGAGGTATTGTATAAAATGTGAACATGAAAAAATCTACACTCTCCAACTAAAACATTGTTTTTACTTTAACACTTAAAATAATTAAAAGAACGCAAAAACAAAAGTGCAGATTAGGTGAAGATATAAAATTTTCCAAGATTTTTATTTAATATTTTTGAAGAAATTACAAATTTTGTTATACATGCAGGTAGCTACCATTGATCTTTATATTAAAATCAATTGGTGAGAGTAAGTTTAAATTTTCTGCTACAGTCCTGGAGGTGAGAACTGGCCTAAATGTTAGCCTTATTAGATTATCTCTGGATGTTGACAATCATTGTTTACTGCTTGTTTAACATTGTTTACTACTTGTTTAACATTGTTTACTACTTGTTTAACATTGTTTACTACTTGTTTAACATTGTTAAATGCTTGTTTAACATTGTTTACTACTTGTTTAACATTGTTTACTGCTTGTTTAACATTGTTAAATGCTTGTTTAACATTGTTTACTACTTGTTTAACATTGTTTACTGCTTGTTTAACATTGTTTACTACTTGTTTAACATTGTTTACTACTTGTTTAACATTGTTTACTACTTGTTTAACATTGTTTACTACTTGTTTAACATTGTTTACTACTTGTTTAACATTGTTAAATGCTTGTTTAACATTGTTTACTACTTGTTTAACATTGTTAAATGCTTGTTTAACATTGTTTACTACTTGTTTAACATTGTTTACTACTTGTTTAACATTGTTTACTACTTGTTTAACATTGTTTACTGCTTGTTTAACATTGTTTACTGCTTGTTTAACATTGTTTACTACTTGTTTAACATTGTTTACTACTTGTTTAACATTGTTAAATGCTTGTTTAACATTGTTTACTACTTGTTTAACATTGTTTACTACTTGTTTAACATTGTTTACTACTTGTTTAACATTGTTAAATGCTTGTTTAACATTGTTTACTACTTGTTTAACATTGTTTACTACTTGTTTAACATTGTTTACTGCTTGTTTAACATTGTTTACTGCTTGTTTAACATTGTTTACTACTTGTTTAACATTGTTTACTACTTGTTTAACATTGTTTACTACTTGTTTAACATTGTTTACTGCTTGTTTAACATTGTTTACTACTTGTTTAACATTGTTAAATGCTTGTTTAACATTGTTTACTACTTGTTTAACATTGTTTACTACTTGTTTAACATTGTTTACTACTTGTTTAACATTGTTTACTACTTGTTTAACATTGTTAAATGCTTGTTTAACATTGTTTACTACTTGTTTAACATTGTTTACTGCTTGTTTAACATTGTTAAATGCTTGTTTAACATTGTTAAATGCCTGTTTAACATTGTTTACTACTTGTTTAACATTGTTTACTGCTTGTTTAACATTGTTTACTACTTGTTTAACATTGTTAAATGCTTGTTTAACATTGTTTACTGCTTGTTTAACATTGTTTACTACTTGTTTAACATTGTTTACTGCTTGTTTAACATTGTTTACTACTTGTTTAACATTGTTAAATGCTTGTTTAACATTGTTTACTGCTTGTTTAACATTGTTTACTACTTGTTTAACATTGTTTACTGCTTGTTTAACATTGTTTACTACTTGTTTAACATTGTTAAATGCTTGTTTAACATTGTTTACTACTTGTTTAACATTGTTTACTGCTTGTTTAACATTGTTTACTACTTGTTTAACATTGTTAAATGCTTGTTTAACATTGTTTACTGCTTGTTTAACATTGTTTACTACTTGTTTAACATTGTTAAATGCTTGTTTAACATTGTTAAATGCTTGTTTAACATTGTTTACTACTTGTTTAACATTGTTTACTGCTTGTTTAACATTGTTTACTACTTGTTTAACATTGTTAAATGCTTGTTTAACATTGTTTACTGCTTGTTTAACATTGTTTACTACTTGTTTAACATTGTTAAATGCTTGTTTAACATTGTTTACTGCTTGTTTAACATTGTTTACTACTTGTTTAACATTGTTTACTACTTGTTTAACATTGTTTACTGCTTGTTTAACATTGTTTACTGCTTGTTTAACATTGTTTACTACTTGTTTAACATTGTTTACTACTTGTTTAACATTGTTAAATGCTTGTTCAACATTGTTTACTACTTGTTTAACATTGTTTACTACTTGTTTAACATTGTTTACTACTTGTTTAACATTGTTAAATGCTTGTTTAACATTGTTTACTACTTGTTTAACATTGTTTACTGCTTGTTTAACATTGTTTACTGCTTGTTTAACATTGTGTCTGCAACCAATATTTGATTCCTCCTCTCCTCCTTCTGTCTTCTATTTATCAAGCGGTCAAGATCAATACCCTGATTAATATGGCACCTGTACAAAGTAGAGGTTGTGTATGTATGCTGATGAGGACAATTTGTAGGTCTGCTCATGAAGATGATACTTTGTAGGTCTGCTAAGTATGAAGATGATACTTTATACGTCTGCTCATGAAGGTGATACTTTGTACGTCTGTTCATCCAGGTTTTAGTGACTGGAGGTTGGCAAAAGGAGGCAATAAAGACGATTGTGGCCTCAACTGAACTCTTTCTGAAGCTTGTTGGAGTCAATAATTGTCCTTGGCAGGAAAGAGAGCTCCTTTATTGGGTTCTCTTATTTATTCTCCTGACTTGCCCATCATGGCTTCGTCTCTGTCTTAGTGGGAGAAGGATGTTTACGCCCTGTGCTGGAGAAGAAGTAAAAGTAAAGTAAAGTCCCTTTTTCAGACCATGATGGCCTATGAGGGCAAGGGAAGTAGCGTTCACATGTTTTTTTAGCCACTAGCACAATACCCAGCCGCCTTTACTTTCGCCAACCGATGTCAGGTACCAATTCTCTTAAACAGAGAATTGTTAGCCTGGCCAGTGGTCCATTTTTTCAAATTTCATTGTGGGTCAAGTTGTAATTTCTGTTTTTGAATTGCAGTTTGTTTGTTTCTATAAAGAATATAATTACATTTATTTTCTTAATATTAGTTCAATTGATATCTTTGGTGTTTCATCCATTTCCCCAAACTGCCAATGAAACCACTTGTGTTACAAGAATTTTATTGAAAATTTTAAAAAAATTACTTTAAATGGTTATGAATGAGATTTTTTAGAGTGCAAAAATAATGTAATTTTCTTAATAACCCTTAAGGAAAGGACTGATCATTACATCAACCCATTATCATAATTGTATTTTTTTGAGTGTGTGAGTCTTGAAAATTTTATAAATCCATATAATAAATAATAAATATAATAAATATCTTAATGTCAACATATTGTGTATGAATGTTCATTGTGAAATATATGCGCATATTAAAATGAAAAACCAGACCATTTAAACAAATCAGCGAAGATATATAGTTGCAAATCTAATTTTTCTGCTGTGTGTTTTGCCATGTCCTTGTAGCCTACGTTTCATATCATGTGACAGATATCTCACTTATTGTATTAAAATTGATCAATATTTCGTACTTCAGCTGTTCACAAGCAGATTTGTTCTATTCATTTGAAACTCACTTTGAGATTTTGGTACAACCATTTATTTCATCTGTGCAAGTTTTTGTCTTAAATTAATGAATAGCATGGTCACATTATGAGAATGAATCGCATGCATCAGTAAGACACTTAAGAAAAAGAAGATCACAGGAGAACTGGAGGCTTGGCATTAAACTATTAAATGCCTATACTGAGTGGTAATTAAGAAATCCAAAGGCAAACACACACACACACACACACATATATACACACACACATACACACACACACACACACACAACAGCTTTTTGAAATCATAAATGATGAGTTTATTCTCAGTGTTCTGTCAGAGAAGTTAGAAATAAGAGTGATACATTCTCAAGCTTGAGGCTGATTTTTTTAATTTATGAAATTTTTCTTTTAAACATGTAAAAATCATTTTAAAGTTGGCAATTGAAAATTTTTTCTTATATTGCCAGAGTAAATTTTAAAAATAAAATTAATTTTGTCCTTTTGTAAAAAAATACTTATAACTGTAAAGGTACAGAAATTATGTAGGCATTAGGCCTACAATGCTGTCGAGCTCTTCTCAGCATGTAGTTTAGCTCTCAAACATCACATAATCTTATTATAAGAAACACTAAATTAGAGAATATTTAAAAAGATGATATGTTACTCTGACAAAAACAAAGATAATTTGACAAAAATATTTATATTGTGACATTAAATCATTAAATTCAAAATTGAATACATACTGTATAATTATATAATACTTCATATTAACTTTTTTTAAACAAAAAATTTTCATAAGAAGTAATTGGTCTAAAAGCTTGGATAATAAAGTCAAGTAATAGAGCACAATGCTTTATTATACCTTTTTTTACACCTGGAAAAAAAGTGTCTATATATAAAACCTAAAAATAAAATTCATTTACTTGATATATTTGAAAATTTATTTTGTTATGTAGATTACAATCTAGATTATAAATTAACAATTTTAAATAGGAAAACAGTCTTTATCTGGGAAAATGCACAAACAACCAATTTCAGGGGCTCAGTTGAAGAAAGCTGGTTTAAATTAATGATCTGAGGGATAATATGAAGAGCCGTACCACCAATATTCCAGTGACTTTTGAAGAACATTTCAGTAATCCAAACTAAATAGTTAAAAAACTATATATTATCAAAAATTTAATTTAACAAATGTATTTGTTTTAAAAATCAGAATTAGAGGTATTTTATACTTAAAGATAATTCAAATTTTATGATTTGTACCCATTTATATATTTGATATTTATTTGGAATTTATTAAGGTTTTGTTAAAATAAGTTTAAAGGTTCAAACTCTAATTATGTGTTCCAGAGCTCAATATTTAAATGCTTCAGTTATTATTTATGTTTTTGTTGTAGTTTATGAATTTCAAAAATCTTTTATGATTGCCATCAAAATAAAAAGACTATTATTTCTTTTACTTTTATTGAAAGACAAAATAAACAAAATTCTTTGAGGTGCTGCACTTGATGTGCTCAAATAGTTTGGAGATTATTTTTTTTAATAATTTTTTTTTAAAATTTGCTGTTGTAGTAACTTGAGCTTAGAAAATAAAACAATGAAAAAATAATAATGATGAAAAATATATCTTTAAACAATAATAAATCATAATTAATAATTCATAAAATCTTCATTGAAAATTTCTGGCTAAAGAAATTTACTGGAAGTAATGATCCAAGACTTTTTTAAAAAAAGGTCATTAGTACTGTATTACTTTTTGAAAGCCTTTTCATCACCAATTAACCTAAAATAGTAGCATGAGCCATTTGCTAGTCATAACAGTAGAAATGGTCAACTTAAACAAATTAAACATCCAAAACTCTCTATTCATTAAATGTTAAATGCTCTTAATTTGGTGAATGTCAAAGAGAGCCTTAGAAAGGGAAGGGGACTGGAACTTAGCCAGTTGGCTTCAGTTTTAATTGAATCATTTTTAAAGATCTTTAATTTATACCTATAATTAAATGATACATATTTCAGAGGCTTCTTTATTAGATGCGAAATTCAGCCAGTTTACACTTGCTCTATCAATTTTTTCCAACAAGCTAAACTTGTATTTTTTTACTTAAGTTTTGTATATAGTAAATAAAATTTTCTTTAAGTTTGTAAGCTTTGTGTCCCAGATTGTACTCAAAGGAAAAATAAGAAGGCAAACCAGAATTAGCATATACTTATCAATACTAATTATGTTTATAGTTGCGCCTAAAAATAGAAATGTTTTTGTGGTTTCCAAAGGAATATGTTGTGGTGGCTCTTCAAAGGGTTGGGTAGCTGCTCTGCAGGTTAAGGACAAGAATTGTATCTTTTATTTTGTTGAAACGATGCATTCACATTTTTAAAATCTCTTTTGGTTATGAAGAAATACAAGGGAGTTGATAAAACAATATATAACAATATGCATACAATAATTTAAATATCTACAATAATAGCGCAGAGTTAGCAATGGACTTATGGTTTATGCTGGAACTGAAAGATCCATTGAATAGCTGAACAAAGAACACTTCTTTAAAAGTATAAGCTCCAGTGTTTAAACGACTTTGTCAAGTTGTATTTTTATTATAAAAAATTTCTGAAAACTCAAAATATTTAGTACTCAAAAGGTCATTATCCAACTCAAGTCTCTGGTTGTTGATTGACAGAAATATTTATTGCTAAAAGTGGACAGAAAGAAATATGTTCTGACACATTCTTTTTTTCTCTGCAATGTAGAAACTATTTCAAACTGCTGCAATTTTCACAAAATTTTACATACATATTTTTTAGCAGTTTTACTTATAGATTATACCTAAACAATTTTACATCAGTTACACTTCTGTTCCTATTTTAATAACTTGCAACATAACCAGATGGAAGGGATGAATGCTGGGAAAATTAACAGTGATTCCACTCAATCAACAGGTATATAAAATCTTCAAGTGATATAAAATCATTCCAGACAGAAATGCAATGTCTAAAAAAATAAAGGAACATCTGCACATGAAGCAGAACATAAACCATTATGGGATACAATAACATTTTCTTTAAAAAAAACAAATGAATGTTCAAATAAACATTTCATTTATTTATTTAAAAGTGCAACAGGTGTTTACAATAGTATAGCACATATACGTTTAAAATATTTATATGTATTTGAGTTGCATTTTCACTTTGATGGAACTACAGCTAATCTAATCTAATAATTAATCACTAGACTTGATAGAACCAGCTTTTCAGTCAGTGAGGATATATCTAAAAGGAGTTAATAAAACTAAAAAAACAAATTACTTTTTTTTTAAAATTAAAATATACATTTTATTTACACCTCAATTGTAATCAATATATATTTACAGGAAAGCTTCTACGTTTTCAAATGTTCTCGAACAACTTCTCTAAAAAAAACTTTTTTTTTCATTCCCTACGACTAACTTCATATGGATTATTCAAACCTTATTTAGTTCATAATCCTTTAAATATACTTTGTGAGTTCGGCTACTATCATTTATTTTGGTCACTCTCATTGAAATTTACTATTACGCTTTGTTTACTAATCAGAGGATTATCTATACATGTATTGTTCAAGATGTCATTCTCGCTGCAAAAAAAAAGAGAGGAAGGAATGGTATATTTTTGAAAATAAAAAAAAATTGTGTATCTAGGCCTGCTGGGAACCCAGGTACCCATTGCCGAGCTATTACCAGGGAAGTAAAATTGCGCCCGGGTATCCATGAAAATGTTACTGCAATGTCTATACCAACGGTGGTCGAACTGCGGCTCTTCTGTTTTCACATTTCGTCTTGCGAATTACTTATCAAATTAAAACTTTTCGTTTGAAATATATACTGTGAACTACGTTTAAAATGAAAACACTTGAAAAAGAAATAACTGTCAAACGGAAATAAAACACGGTCTTGACAAACTACAATGTATTTTGATACAATTTTTTTTCTCTTGGAACATGAGAAAATAAACATTTAAAACAAAAAGGTTTTGATTCTTTGAATTGCTCAAGCGAGGAAAATAGAACACAACGCCAGTATTTAGGAAGGGCAGGAAATGATAGTAATGACCTTGGCTTTGGCTTTGAAATACTCCGCACATCTTTGTTACTGAATGAGACGAGCCAATGTTGTTTATCTAACCCCCCCCCACACACACTCACTCCTTTCTTCACTCCTATTCCCACCATACTTAAAAACAACAAACACCTGCTATATTCTTGGGTTTTTTAAAAAATATATAAAATTTTCAATCTTTGAATGATTTTCACTATAATAACAAAAAAAAATGCTGAGGGATGGGTCCACACAGTGGGGGCAAGTCCTGGAAAGTTTGGTTAATTACAACAGTTGTCAGCTATGAACTAGAAACAAACCGCCATGTCATCATAGGATTACCGCCCTGTATCTTTATAAGACTTTTAGACTTTTTTACAAAATATAAATAAATTCACTTTGGCACCCCTCTACTCATTGTTTTTACACCACTGTAATATAGTAGTATTTCAATGTCATCCTTTTAAAATCTCTGATTCATTACATCTAAATCTGCCTTTACATAATAAACAAAGAAGAATAAGGCTAATAAACAGGCATGACGGCGAAAATTTTGAGGCATTTTGAATGGGTAACCCATGTACCCGTTCAAATTTTGGATGGGTACCCGAGCAGATTTTTTCAACAATATTGACAGCCCTATGTGTTTCACAACCTTCCTGCATTATCTTTGGCTAAATTATATCATTAGATTCAATGCATAACATTATAAAAGGGAAACTAGTGTTGATTATGTAGTAAAAATTCCATAAGATGAACTTGAACTTAAGAGAAAGTTGTTGCATAAACTGGAGTTGTTTACAGGCTCTTTTATTTTCTATAGTAAATCAAACCCCAATAAATATTGCTCACCCCCTTTAATCTTTGATGGCCAAATTTAACAAGCAGACGCTGGGTTTTGAACTGATATATGTTGTGTCTTGTCTTGTCTTATCTATACAGATGCTCTTTCTATACAGAAGATTAATGCGTCCACAGACCATGCCGGTCTGTTGGCAAGTGATGCGGCGTTCACAGGCCACGCTATAAGTGTTCCATGCATTACCCAGCCGCCTTTATTTCCCTAACTAGTGTTAGGTACCCATTCGGAGCGGGATGGACTCAGGGACGCTCTAGGCCCCGGGAACAAATTCTTGCCTTCACATGGATTCTAACCCGTGACCATTGGTACGCCAGCCAAGCGCGCATGCCACTCGACCATCAGGCCTAACTGTAAATAGGATAATACAACAAATCATCTCATTTGAGAGCTTTAAAGAGCATTTTTTTAAAAATTGAAACATAGACCAATGGATTTCATTTAAAGTAAATATAAAAAATAATTATATGTCAAATTTATTTTTAACCTGTTATCTCTTGTTATATTATGCCTTGAAAAAATTTAAAAATATAGAATCTGAGGGCAAACCAAAAGAGTTTTTTTTAAAATAAATTTATACAATATTTGCTAAAATTCCTTTTTTTCCCTAATGTAATTACATGTGTAATTCAATTTTAATATTTAGTTTTAACATTAATGTCTCATTGATTCAAAGATAAAAATATAAAAATAGATTAATGAAATTTGGTCCACTAATTTCGTCTACAACATTTTTTTTCTGCCAGGAATAAAAATAAAAATTTTAAAATCAGTATGTCCATAATTTTATTTTTTTAACGCAATTTCCCATAAGTAAAATTGCATTTATAGATTTGAAATGTCTGTGCTGTCTGTTCGAGCTTGCACAAGCAACTACTCCTGAACCATACCAGATAGACGTTTCTGGTCTTTAGCAAATATGTTAAGAAGGTCCCAAGGATGTGCACGGGCCAAAAAAATTACTGAAAAGGTGTAGAATGATTTCCCTTGAATAAAAAAAAAGTAGGAAATTCTTTTTTGCGAATTGCGCTTAAATACTCATTTGGGTTTTTATTACTTGTTTTAAACTTCCCCTCTGATAATGAAAAAAAATTTAATATTAAGTTTTAAAGAAAAATTATTTTGATTAAGTTAATTTTTGCTGAAACATTACAATTAACTTAATTAACTAAATTTGTGTAATAAATGTACCAAAGAAAAGTTATTTAAATTAAAATGATTTATTGTTTTAATGTTTCAAAATATATGAAGACAAAAAAATTGACAAAATAAAAAATTCTGAGAATTGAATAATTTCATAAATTTAGAAATGTATTTAAAATGGGATTCATTGTATTGATATGATATTATCCCAAATTTTATAATTCATACAACATAGTTGAACAGTGTGCATTACTATATTTCTGTCTAGCAATAAAATAATAACGTCATTTTATACATGGGTTGAGAAAATTCTTAAACTGAACCCTGGAAATATTTACTTTCTCAAAAAATGCCACATAGCAACAGGTTTACGTAATGAGGCCATCATTTGGTTCCAGTGGGTGGATTCTGTGCCTGAGGTGTGAGCACCAACAATCACATGACCTAGAGAGGGAGTCCTGTTTTCAGACTGATACTCTGCAACAGTTATTCTGAGTTGAACAGTCTGGGGAAGAAAAACAATATCCACAATGTTTTAAATAGTTGATACACACAGCCTGCAGGGATGAATCAATGTAGTAAAAAAAATGTTCAGCTTATTTGTAAAATTAGGCAATAAATAAGTAAATTATAGTGCATAATAAAAATGAAAATAAAAATGTGTACATATAGGGATGAAATCTGATAATATCCTTAATGCAAAAGTCTTTACAAAAAGATACAAATCAAATTGAGAAAGCTTAATAACCCCTTTTTTAATTACAGCAAAATATACAAACTAAGAATATAACCATCACTGCTATAAAAAAAATGCAAAATTGTATAAATATTAACCTTCCCCTCATAATAAAGGCATTCCAAATACAGTAAATATAAATATAATTAGTAAACTACATGTAATTGTTTTTTTTGTTTTTTTTTGTTAACTTACAGGCAAAGCTGAAGAAGGTACAGAAAATATCATGGCTTCATTAAATATTGGATTCTTTTCTCCTCTTTTAACAGTTGTTTTCTTTTTACTTATCTTTTTTCCATTCTGCATTAGGTAAACCTTGACAAATGGATCTTTTTCAAAAGAGAAAGAAAACACAATAACATTTTTATCAACATGAATTC